>OX382328.1:9119845-9652345 GCA_947507615.1 Hemithea aestivaria
GGTATGTACTTAAGAGTTTGTTGGAACTCTGATACAAATAAATAAAAAAATATACACTTTCTAAGATGGTACATAGACTCAAGAAGATGCCAGCCCTGCATGACCAGTGTTGTAGCTTTCCAAGACAATAGTACACTAATCAAGCATTTTTCCTTATTTAAAAACTGCCTTCATGTCTGACCAAATATCCAGGAATGTGAGGTATACCTAAAAACTTAAATGTATATTCATTTTCTTTTCAGAGACAGTACTCCAATGGAAGACTGACTGGCATGCATTATCAATACATAGAGACAATTTTATAAATGAAAATGAAAACTTACGGGCTGCTCTCAATGATTGTAACTTGAAACAAATAACTAAATTACTCTTCAACCGACCAGTATCACCTATACCTAATGATTTTTAAGTTATTATAAAAAACTGTAAATAAACAATATTAATCTAATAATGTGAATTATTTTATATAAATTTAAAAAAATGAACTAGTTGATTTGACTGAGATGATGGATTGTACTGGACTCCTTTGGTCTAATTGACAAACCATGACCATAGCATGTGTGAATTGCAAGGAGGAGGAGAGAAGTAGGCCTTTATCCTGCAGTGGGACAATAATAGCAAAAATAAATAATTACTAGATTTACTCTGGACTGGGGAAATTGTCTTGAAATATGCTAAAAATGGATGGTCACACAGCTTAAGTTTTCATAAAACACAAGTTAGTTTTAAACTATTTAAAATATTAACTTAAAGAGTGAAGATAGTAGAATGATAGAAAGCCTCCAATTGCATCAAAGTAAATTTTATTTTGTACAATCAAATGGGACACATTCTCTATAAACAACAAAACATTGAATAATCTATACTTAAAAAACTACATCTACAATAATATAAAATGATCTACTTCTGGAAAGGATAGTATTCCAATCCTGAATTATATTTAAACTTATATGTAAACCTGTTTACTTGCGTTTTACCGATTTCAATCATCTTCTGCACTTCTTTTCTATACGCAGGAGGCAGAAGTTCTGTTTCCAACTTGCAGTTATGTTCATTTTCCTCTACCACTTTGAACACTCTTTGCCTGATAATATCCACATCTCTACTGTATTCTTCTTTCAAATCTGCAACTGCTTTAGTCGGTGTTTCAATTTTAAACACAAAATAATTAGCTTCTCTGTGTACTATCCCGTGAGCACTGGTTTTGTAGGGCATCGCTTGGAACCCAAGATTTTCTATATTCCTGATGATACCACCGCGGTCAAACACAGCAGTGGCCACTCGTTTTAGCGTGCTTTTAAGTTCTGGTTTTGGCATGGCTCGCAACATTAGAGCTAATTCATAAGTAGGCATTGTAATTTATTTTATTTAATATTAGAAAAATAGCGGATTTTAGGTTAGAAAATTAGACCACAGATCAGATAGTATTATAGATGGCAGTCTTCCCTTGAACGAACTGGGACATTAGATAATCTGTGGCGTTGGGCACAAGGGTATTTGACAGTTATTTTTTTTTTCATAAAAATTGTAAGCGCCGAGCGGTTTTGCTAGGTCCTATTAATATAGCTAATAATAATTTGATTTTAATTAAAATAAAAACCTCATGTTTTTCAAAATTATTTATTGGAATATAATAATTACATTAGTGCTTATTGCTAAATAATTACAAAGCATATTATCGTAAATAATCAGAAATACAAAAATAAGAACATTGTAAGCATAATTAGAGTATTATGAGAATGTAACATAAAACATATTAGTCTTAATTAAATTATGGCAGAAATTATACAAATGCAACATGCAAAACAACAAACACCAACAAAAAACACAAAACCAATACACAAAGGAAAAACGGAACGGAACGGAATTACAAATGCAATTTTGTATAATTTTAGACAAATCTACACTCATTTCCACACCACCATGAGGTATGAGTGATGGTGCGTTTTTTTTAAGTGGTGTCCCCAGTAGGCTAAAGCCGCGTCTCCAGCTCCATTTTTGGTCTACACTCTCAACAAAAACACGTCAACACACAGCAAAATTCCCCTACACAAAAAATGATTTTTTTGTTTAGGGGAATTTTGCTGTGTGTAGAGCTGGAGACACGGCTTAATCCACATGCATAGTATCTGAAACAAATGAATTAATAAAATTAATAAATTAAATGTATGTACATGAGTAATTAAACAAAAACAAGAAAAAATGAGAAATGAAATGCTGGGACATTTAATTTATGAAAACGAATTGTTATTCATTTATTATAAATTATAAATCAATAAAACAAAAGTCACTCAGGATTTTAAATACCATAAAAAAACAAAAATTATACAAATAAAAACCTTTTCAATGGGAAAAGCCTCAGCTAAAGTGATATGTTAAAAACCTTTTACAGAGCAAGTCTCACTGCCATTCTAAAAAAAGCCAAAGCCAAAAAATCTCGGCGATTTTGATAATATTGATACTATGTTTTGTTATACGTGATTTCCATCGGATATGGAAAGCAAAAAATATTGTTAGACCAAGCAAGACGTCAAAATCGCCGAGATTTTTGTGGATGTTGTCATGCTCATATTGAATGTTTAAACCAACACAGACTCTCTCAACTCAGAGGTACGTGTAAAGAGCGTGTGTAAAGACATGAATATAATAAAACAAAATAAAAAACAATACTAACTTATAAAAAAAATTTGCAGTTTGAAATAATAAATTGCTGACAGAATCTCGATGGACTCGTGACGACACTCTTGATGAACTTCTTATATGAATCTTCTTATCTGCTCTATAATATCTGAAACACACAATTGCAAAGGAAGTTAAAAAAACTAGGATGTATTTATTTTTTTACATCTAAGAGACCTGTATTTCTTAAGTGACATAACTTGCAAAGCTGTCATGCGAGATTCAGATAATGTTCCTATGCTATCAGTACCTTTCAAAATTCTATTAATGGAATTACACCAATGTATTTGTAAGCGGTAGACTAAAGAAATGAAATAATCTAAAGCCCCTTACATAATTTTGACATCCTAACCATTCAACAACGGCATTTCTCAAAAATATTTCTTGAATGTTTTGAGTAACGAACCCCATAATAGGAAAGCTTATCTCAACAATTTTATTTATATGTATAACAGTCACTGTTGAAACCTAACCTGGCCTAATGATATTAAACTGCCCTGGACTTTGATTACAAAGTCCAGAAAAAAACATGTTTGTATTAAGAAACAAGTTTTTTTTACAAACATTTGGTTCACACCTAAATTTAGCAGATTATGTCCTGCTACACCTAGCTTTGACCAGCTAAACCTTGGTATAGCCTCACTTCAGGCTTCAAAATATATAACTTTTGCTATATCGCCTTTAAACACAAGCTAAATCCAGGCCGCAGGTAGGCAGGCTATAGTGATAAGTACTATATAGTTGCTGAGCAATTACACCAGTAATTTCATCCATATGCATTGAAAGAGGCTTTAAATTTTTATTGGAAAGGCAGTATCAATGACCAAAGTCAAGACTTGATTAACAAGTGAATTAAATTAAAAATTATAAAAACCCCCAACGCAATACGTAATTTACTATATTGTGGTGGCGGCCATCTTGGATTTCTTCTACTAGTCAAGCCCTTTCATTTGATACCCATATTGAGGGGGTCGTGGAAGAAAAAAGTTATCCGCTATTTTATAGCGGCGGCCATCTTAGACCGATTTCCACCAAACACAGCTAAAAACACTCTTGACTAACTCTTCTTTCAAACAAAAAAACTAAATCAAAATCCGTTCATCCGTTCGGGAGCTACGATGCCACAGACAGACACACACACAGACAGACAGACCGACAGACAGACACGTCAAACTTATAACAAAAACGACGGGGTTTTTGCGTCGGGGGTTAAAAATACAGGGGTTGGTTGGTTATTAATAAAATTGATTGAGGAAATGCAAAACTAACCGTCTCTTGTGTTTGCATACAATTTAGAAATATTCCTCTTGCTTTCTTGTAAGGAGGTTCAGCAATCAGCAAACGGCTTTCTACTGGCGCAATGTAGTCTCTAAATCTGAAACAGAACAAGTAAAATTATAAATATTTAACGAAAACAAATGTGTTGCGAATTGAAAACAAAAATGGCAGGTTCGACAGTGTTGCAAAACACATTTTTTAAGAGTTACTATTTGATATTTGGCGTATCAACTATAACACTATTTATTTATTTAAGGAAAAGTTAACAACTACATTCAGGGACTTGTCAAATAACACAATTAAAACTTAGTAATAATATAGCCCACATCACTTTGTTCACATTAATATCAAAGGTAAAAATACAAGATGGCTAGGTGACATTAGATTAAGTATTATTAGTCCGGCTCCTTAGCTTCAGATTTGACCCTGTCCGACAGAAGGCATTAAAACCTGGCACGCGTCTAGCTTTACCATTCATAAGAAGGAAATTCAACAGAAATACCCCCACACGACACTCACCCCCACGCCGAAGGAAATGTTTATTATTATGAAGATTAACTGCATGAAATTCATCGTTCACAGGGTAGTGAATAGGGTGTTAATTAACTCATTAGAGCTATTACACAAGTTTCATTCTAGTATCGTCAAGTAAAGCAGAGACTTTAAACAATTTAGTTATAATAATATTGAATACGAGCTGGGCCCAGCGGTTTTACCCGCAGTACTTATGTAGCCTATGTGTTATTCTAGGGTCTAAGCTATCCCTATAGCAAATCTCAGCTCAATCGGTCCACCCGTTTAGGTGTGAAAGAGTAACAAACATACATTCAGACATCCTGACAATAATTCTTACAAACTTTCACGTTTATAATATTAGTAAGATTATAGAAAACTTACCATCTTTTATGTCTAAATGCTAATATTCTTGTCTTTGTTCGTAGTAAAATGGCTCAGAAAACAATAAAAAGCTTTCCAATGGCGCAGTGTTGATGCTCTCAAAATCTGAAATAGAATAAGTAAAATCACAAATACATACCATAACAAAGTCAAATATTTTAATGTTTTTGATATAGGTATACCGATTGGTGTGACAATTGAATATTATTTTATGATTATAAACCACCATATAGATTGCTACATATATTAGTTGAAATATTTGGATGAGTTGTGTTTTAAGACAATTACACATAACTTCTAAGTTAGTTTTCGAAAAATATGGAAAACTGAAATTTTTGAGTAAATTTCACACTCAAATATCATCAAATTGATTGCATATTATGCGCTGACAAACATTTTTATAATTATTTAGATAAATTATTAGAATTTAACATGAAAACTTACGGTAAATTTCTTCATTCTGAAAACATCTATTTACACACCAAACACACTTTACACATATAAGGTTTTAAATTTATAAGTTGAATTTACTTTTGCCGTAATTTAACACTGTAAACTACACTGTTTATTAGAATTTAGAGTTAATGGAAAAAAGAAATTATAATTATATACAAAACAAGAAAACAACAATGGCGGCTTCAGCGGAATTGCCATATAGACTTTTTTTGATATTTGTCTAAGTTATTTTTTAAATATTTTGTGTGTTTTGAAATTATGTTTTTAATATTTTAAATAAGTGGTTGTAAAAAATAGAAGGTAAGGATATATATTTAGCTTTAATTAACTTAGATTTCTCATATTTCGTTTTAAATAATTAAAATAAATGTGAAATTTTAGTGGTATCATTATTTTGTATCTGCTTTGGGATATTGTTGAGACCCGAGACGTCTGACGCCACCTAGTGAGCCTTTGAAGAAATCCACGCCTGAATTAGACTGAAATCGGAAAATCTTATCTGACATTGACAGTGACATTAATGTCAATGGTGATCTGTCACATGCTATTTAACTTCCGGCCTGTACAGACGAGGTTACAACACTTCTTCTTTATAATTTAAACACACAACAAACAAGAAAGAAATGAAGAGAATTTGGTAATTTAATCAGGTAAATGAGTTATTAAACAAAATTATTGCCCGTGTGTGAGCAGGCCATGGGCTGATGCGGAAAAAAAAAAAAGAAATGCATGAATTTCTTCACGGCTCGCAGTAGCTGAATGTTTGGAAGTAACTCATCTCTATTTAAGCGCACCAACCTAACAAACCCAATGACAGCCGACATTCGACATGAATGTCATTGTCAAAGTTCCGTTCATTTCGTTCACTAATTATATCATGGCGGTGGCGTGATGCTTGGTTGTTTTTACATTTTATGACCAAAAATAAAACAGTGCTTTTTCGAGCATGGGCTCGTTTGCGAAATTTGTAGCCGATTATGGCAAAAGCTGGGAGAAATCGGGAAAAGATCAATTGTGAGTATTTTTATTCAGAGGAGTTAAGATTATGGAACTATAGGTACTGGGTTTTCCACATGCCTTTACTTACCTTCTATTTCGTAGAATTCTGAAAATAATTATTCGCTTAGCAAATTTCGCATATAATCAGTATATCTATTTTACATAGAGTTTTACAGGTATTTGTTTTATGCAGCTGTTACCTATACTTGAACATAGGCATTAGTTGAACAAATCACACTGCTAGGTGTAATATGATAAATAGGTAGGTTTTTTTCTATAATAACTATTTTTCAGTTTTAAACATGTGACATTGTTCATCAAAGATGAAGACAAAAGTCCATTGGTCTCTAAATCTGGCAAACTGTCGGGGATATCCCAGAGTATTTATGATCTCATACTTTGTGGCCTCAAAGGGAACTTGAAGAAAGATGCTGTACTTGTTGCCCTTAGGGATATTACTGTAAGTAGAAATTATATACTTATTGCATTGATACTAGGAACATTTTGATCAGGAAATTGTTATCCTGGGTATGTTATAAACATTATAAAACTTTGTGTTAAATTTGTCTAATGATTAAAATCAAATTATTTTTGTCTGCATGATTTTCTATAAATATTATTTTATTATATACTAGTTGACCCGAACTTTGTACCGCCTATCCTCTTTGCAAATTTTTCCAATTTTTTCACCGCTTAAACCTTCCCTGTACTTCCTCGAACATTTTAAGACTAAAATTAGCCAATATGGTTCAGCCGTTCTCAAGTTTTACCAAGACTAACAGAATTGCAATTCATTTAAAATATAAATGTGATTGTTTTGTTAATAAATTTTCCTCAAGTATTTTAATAATATCCACTATAAGATGTACAGTTAAATTTACTATTAATATTCTTTGTAGGGTCTCCACGCAGACTTACCCTCCATAATGCTAGATGTAGTCTGCATTCTTGACGCAGAAACATGTGCAGATGTCCAAAGTGAAGAACGTACTAACTTCTGCTACATTGTAAGAGAACTGGAGTCTTTCATCTCTGATAAACTGTTGAAGGAAAGACTGGAGATAGACACCCTGCAAGACGTAGGGACTTTGAAGAACAAAAACTTTTATACCAAGTTTATTAAAATCAAGACTAAGTTATAGTGAGTATTAATAATTTCAATATGTTTACGAAATCTGTGCGATAAGCTGGTAGCTGATTTGTTTATAACTTTATTAGATATCTAGACTCTAGATATCTAAGTCTCAGTTTCTTGTACATTAAGCTCTAGATTCTAGAGCTTAATGTACAAGAAACTGAAATTGCACCTTGCACATTTTGTACAAGGTGCAATTGCACTTGTATTATATGTTAAGAACTCCAATGTATAAAGCCTTGAATGGATTAATTTAAAAAAGCTGTATCAATAATATAAAGCAGTTCTGAAACAGTTAAGCTTTATAGTGCCACATATTTTGTGTTTCAACATTTCAAGTGTGTGAAAAATATTTAATACTTGTTAATTTTCAAGGTTAATAAATGTGCTAAGAATATAATTATACAATTAATTTAATTATAACTTTTCATTTCTCAGTTATTGTTATTGACACTGAATAAAAATGAAAAAATAATGGCTGTGATAACATCACAAATATGCTAAACAAAGTGAGCAAACCACTGTTAAAAACCCTTAGCGTAGGAACACACTAGCAGTTAACCGTGGGGGGGTTGGGGGGGTGGCTAAGGCGGCCTACACGCGATTGCATAAACACGTGGTTAACCGCTAGTGCGTATGGGGGGCTTAGCTGTTTGTCAGCTTATATTCTCTGTGTTACAAAAACCCTATGATGCCTAACCTCTTCTAAAATCTTGATATGCAGTTAATGGTTTTTGAAAAGTTAATTGCCTGTATTTCTCTACTTGAATTCACCATAAAATTTTATGGATCAGATTATATCAGAGTAATATCAACAATGTTAGTTCAGTACAAAGTAGTACCAATAAAAATGTATTTTTTATGTTTTATTTCAGCTACAAACAACGTAAATTCAATTTGTTTAGAGAAGAAAGTGAAGGTTACGCTAAATTAATAGTTGAACTCAATCAGGACTTGAGTGAAGATATGGAATGGAAATGTTTATTGGAAATTATTCAATCATTAATAGGTAATATAATAATAAAATAAATATTTCTTTTCTCTCTTGTATTATTCTCACACAGTTTATTAGATACTGGTTGATGTGGTGAATTTCGTATAGCTAAGAGTGCTTTTGCACTACATCCAATCCAAATCTGGCAAATGATGGTCAGCTGTAAGTGTTGACCATTATTTACTAACAGGTTGACCATTCTTTAGCTTACACACTATAGTCATAAGATTTCTGTCTGTCATCAGACTGTTAGCGTTGGCCCACGTGAACGCGCGGGCGCGGGCGCGAAATATCAAACATACGACGTGCTATGAAAGTTCACGTACAAACGCACGTGCGGTGTAAGCAAAGTCTGCCGCGCCCGCGCCCGCGCGTTCAACGTGAACAAGCTCTTAATGATGGACTGGAGTAGCCACTAGTACTGCTCTATTTAGTCAACAAATGTAATGTATGTGTCTTTTAGGTAACTTTAATTGTTGATTTACGTTTTAACTAAAACTGACATTGAACATTTATTTCAGGCTGTTTCAATCTAGACCCAAACCGAGTACTGGACATCATATTAGAATCATTTGAAGCTCGGCCGCACCTAGATCAACTGTTCATACCTCTAATAAAGAACTACATGGGTGACCCGCAGGTGATATCTGAGGTGTTAGGGTTTAAGCTAGGTAATGCTGAGGTACTGGACGAGTATAAGGAACCTCCGGCGTTGATGACAGTTATTGCTTTGTTACTGCAGCATGAAGTTATCTCGTTGGATGATATTTATCCTTGGGTATGTCAAATTATGATTTTTTTTATTTTATGACTAGTTGTGCCTTTAAGTCCTACCTGCTGAAAAATATCCTCTTTGTTTTCCAGGGTCTAAGCTACAATACCAAATTTCAGTTTAATCAATTCAAATTTGTTAAGGTAACAGTGTGTATCATCACCTCAGGCCTATAATATTATGGCTGAACCAACCAAGCTTAAATTTAGTTCTATGTCCTGCAACCCATAGGATGGGTCAAAAGCCTAGTTTGGGTTAAGAGTTTGAGTTCTTCAGTTTTTCTGTATCTGCCTTTCTGTAATGCCTTTTGTAGAATAACATTTTATTGTTATTAGAAAGCTTAGATTAATTTTCCATATATTTAAGAAACAGCAACAGTGCAATGATTCATATTGATATATCTTGTTTTAGCTACGTCCAGATGATTCCATAATGGCGAAGAGTGCAGAGAAGGAGATCAAAGCTGTACAGGATTACATTCGTAAGCTCAGTATTGTTTCTACCAAAGGACCGCAAGCTAATGCTCCTACTGAATATATAGAGGAAAAAGTTGATCCTCAGGTGAGTATTAAAATTATTCTGGGGTATTTAGATAGTGTTTGGAGTATAATAAGCTTGGCACTAAGTGCCATGTAATGGTGGAAATGACCTTATCATCAACGCTTTCATTGGCACGACTCAATGAACGAAGAAAGCACACAACACACATTACATAACAAAGCAACACAACACATTTCAAACAAAGCAACACAACACATCTTCACATTTTACCTGTGTACATTTTATACGACCAACATACACTAGAGCGGGCCACATCATGCACCTGCAGTATGCCTTGATTCATATAAAATGTTTGAAAGTGATGCAGGTGTTTGTTGCAATTTGTTTTGCTTTTGACCCACTGTCATATTTTACTTAGCTTAATTTTATCCCACGTGAAACATAAATATTCCCCTCTCCCTGCACGGTTGTCTGGAAGAGATCGGTATTAGCGATACCTACATACAGTTACAGTTAGATTATTTTTAAGTATGTCATAGTTTTAAATTCTTCAACATATTTTTTAGAGTTTCAATAAAAGTCATTCATTTATCAGGAATACTGGAGCAATCAGAAGTTGGTGCTATGCGAGGCGTTGCTCAAGGTGACGGCGTGGCGACAGTTCGCGGCTCTGTCCGCCCGCCTCCCCGCTACCGTGATGCCTCAACGGCCCGCTAAGGCTCTGTGTGCGATGTTGCATGCCATCGTTGAACCTGTTTATAGAGCGTGAGTATCATTTAAATTGATTTTTTAAGGTTTTTTTTTAATTTAGTCTGTGCAGTT
The DNA here is from genome assembly GCA_947507615.1 of Hemithea aestivaria. Taxonomy (NCBI): domain Eukaryota; kingdom Metazoa; phylum Arthropoda; class Insecta; order Lepidoptera; family Geometridae; genus Hemithea; species Hemithea aestivaria. The sequence goes on from OX382328.1 coordinate 9,130,379, forward strand.
CACTTAGAAACATAAAACACTTCCCCCAAAGTATCTAGAAAGAAAGAAAGAAAAAGTTTTATTTACGACAAATTACAGCATTAAGGTACATAAAACACAGTAAGTATATTACATTAGCCGCAAAAAGGCCCCAGCTCAGCATATGTAGGTTCAAAAAAGGACCTACGCTGGTCTTCCGCTGGCACCAACGGCAGTGACCTCCATGTGTCTCTCTTGCGCCACCTCATTATTTACCAATCTTATGGATCGTAATTGGCAAGACTGTGGCAGGACAACAGCGACTTGTAGCCAAGAGGGGTTTCGCTTTGTAACCAGGAGTCGTAACAGGGTTATTCAGTGGTTTTTTTTGTTGAAATTTGACAGTGTGCAACTCAAATGCGACGGGTCGTTTTGATCAGAATTCAATCGTGAATGACCCGCTTAGCTGCGTAGTGGCCGTTGCCCTTATTTAATTGACTACACATCCAAGGGGCATTTAAAAAGATTTGGGCGACGCATATATCATTCATCCATGTTAAGTATCTCATAATACCTCTGTTATTGTTTCAGACATTGTAAAGTAGCACCTAAAATACCAGGCCAGCCCATCCCACCTCTGAAGTCAAGTCTGGCCCCGCCACCGTGCAAAACGTTTGAAGATATGAAGGAAACTGTCATACCGGCGTTGGTAGCTTTAGGACCGTCACTGCATTATGACCCTATACTTATGTATAAAGTGAGTAATTTTTACTTTTAAACTAGCAAATAAATTGTGATTTAAAATAAATAAATAAAAAGACTTTGAAATTAATTTATTTATTATATATTTATTTATTATCAAAAATGCACAAGCAGCTCTGTGAGCTGATGCGTGCTTAACACTGCACTTGTGTTTATTGTTTTTTTAAATGTTTGTCGAGTCTAAAGGATTCGACCAAGCACCGATCCTTGTGGCACTCCGCTGTGAACATCATGGGCTTCAGACAACGTGGTTCCTACTCTAACTTTGAATTTCCTATTAGTTAAGAAGTCTCAAATCCATTGGAGAAGCTGACCAAAGCCTTCTAGCTTTGTAGTTAGTCACTATACTGGTACTCTGTCAAAGGCTTTTTCCTGGTCCAAATATATTGTATCAGTAGGCTGCCAATTATTCCAGTTAGATGTCCATTTGTTTAGGCACATAAGCAGGTAATTTACCAAAAATTATATTTAAATTTGTTTCAGATAATCCGTATACTCAGAACGTCAAGGTCACAAAAAAACGATCCCTTACACCACGAAGCATTGACTGTTCTGGATGCTGCCATACTGCCAGCTCTAACCTTAATGGACGGTAATTGTTGCATGGCCGAGGAAATATATACCCTGCTTAAACTGTACCCATATCAGTGCAGGTAATAAAAAACTCTATCTAATGCACACAAATAGCATAGTATACATAGTTTCCATTATATCAATAGTCTTGTCCCTTGGTGGATCTTTGAGCCCATTTTCTGTAGATAGATTCGATAGAGATTATACACAGACGTTCCACAGACTCTGATAAGTGTCAATAATTACTTCTAAATTAAAAGCTCAAAGGCTTGTTAGTCCATGTTCAGGGGTAAATTTGTGATTGTTACAACTTTTTGAGTTAAGCATTTGAGTATAACACTTTAAACTATCGTGATTTGAACTCTTGTTAATTTTATTAATCGGGAATTATCGCGTAATTATTTTAAAAACATTATAAATATAAAACCAACCTTGACGTTTCGGCACAGTTACATGCACCGTGGTAACTAGCAGATTGACGCGATAAGTCTCGATTAATAAAATTAGCATAATCGTTTGAGTGTTCAATAAGGTGATATATTCCAAATATCATCATTCTATGTCAAGGTTTTCGTCTCTACGATGATAAGTCAGTCAGATAATTACGTTAAGATGTCGCCCCCTGTTTAACTAAATTACTTTGTTTTTAGATATTGCTTATACTCGCGTTGGAAAAACGAATCGGGCGAGCGGATCCCCGCATTAATGAAAGTTAGGGGCAACTCACTGCAGAGAATCAAGCATATCATGAAACGAGTGTCGAAAGAGAACATCAAACCACAAGGACGTCTTATAGGAAAGCTTTCACATGCCGCTCCGGCGTTTCTGTTTGACTACATGTTGTTACAGGTAAGAATTCTTAGAAGAAAGCTTGTTATAAACTTTTTAAGGTTCCATACTTTGAAAAGAATAAAGGGAACCCTTATACGATCAGTTTGTTGTGTGTCTGTCTGTTTTTGTTTATGGTTATAGGTTAACTTTGATCACTATCTCGCCTGATCTTAAGCAATGATGCAGTCGAAGATAGAAGCAGGTTAAACCTAGAAGGTGGGATAAATCCCTTCCCTTCACTGAACATTGTGCCAGTACACGTAATGACCTCTTGGCTACACGGTTTTCTCCAGATGGTGGTAACTAGCCGAACCCTACCACCAGAATAGCAATAAAAACTTGGCTACAAAACATTATGTTTTGGTTTATTTAGCTTTAAATGCCACCGTGAAATTGTAAGATCCATTAATTTATGATTAATCTAGTGAGGTTAATCAATTCTATCCGATAATTTACAATCTAGCTATATTTTGTCTATGAAATTGTAAACTGTCCTCTGATTAAGACTAGTATGTTTTTTCAGTGATATGTGCTACATAGCTACTTCTATTGTTCGCCAACCAATTTTATGGTTTGTTTATAATGAGAAATAAGGTTAGTTGATAGCAAGCAATTTTGAAACGATAATTTGCCGCTAAAACAATCCTGATAAATGATTTTTATGAATCAATTAGAAGGAGAAAAATACGGATTTTTTAATATTATGTCTACCTGCTACCTACACATGAAAGGCATTATATTTGCGTGAGACGCTGGCCTTCTGGCTTGCATGACGTAACGATCATAAATATTTTTAGGATTTACTTTTGAAAATGGTCCCTTGTAGTCAGCCCTGGATTTACACTAGGGGCATTTGGGGCGAGGAAAAAAAAAACCCGGGGATGTGGGACGCCATAATGTTGGGGTAGCGAATGCGCCGAAGCACTCGTCCCGCCGCTAATAATTGTTATTATTTTTTAAAGTATAAAATCGAAGTATACAAAAACCACATTTATGACTTCAAAGAACTAGATGTGCCATTTATTGCAAAAGAAATTCCTTTTACTCCTTCACAGATACAAACGTACGACAACCTAATAGGCCCTGTAGTGGAATCACTGAAGTACCTCACATCCTTATCACTGGACGTATTGGGGTATTGTCTGGTAGCCGCATTAGCCTCTGGTAAGACCGGAGGCGGCGCGGCGCATCCTCCGTGGCTACAAGCGCTGGCTGCCTTCGCCGGGGCCGCCTTCAAGAAACATAACATGGAACTGACCGCCTTGTTGCAGTTTGTTGCTAACAGACTCAAGGCGTATCAGAGGTATAACATTACTATATCAACATGTTATGCTGCAAAAATTAAAATTCCTAAATTATTATCATTGTCATTTTATTTCAGTCAAGACCTACTTATCCTGAAAGAAATAGTACAAAAGATGGCTGGAATCGAAGCGGCCGAGGAGATGACATCGGAACAATTAGACGCAATGGCTGGCGGCGAATTACTTAAAGGAGAGGTATGTGGTAATTCAATACACACCAGGCCGAATTATAATAATTTAAGTTAATTCCTCCAGAATTCTTTATTAATTATAATAATATTATGTCTTGTAGGCGGGATATTTCTCTCAAGTAAGGAATACGCGGAGATCGTCAGCGAGGTTGAAAGAAGCGATGGCGGGGAACAATTTAGACATATCGCTGTGCATTCTGTCGGCGCAACAACGACATTGCTGTGTTTGGAAAGGTAGTGTGTTAATTTTTTCATTGAACTGATATAAGTACTTTTGAACACAATACATCCGTTGGTCGACGTGTTGCTGGATTTGCCATCCCCCTTTATATGATAAGTACACTTCTTGGTTGTCTGGAAGGGATCGCTACTAGCGATAAGACCGCCAATTGTAACACTTCTTTCTGTGTAATCTTAGTTCTAAGCTTATTATTGTATTTGTGTGTGCAATAAAGAGTTTTCTATTCTATTCTACACTTGTTGCGTATAGCGGTTTTGTCCGCTTTAAAGTAACCTATGTGAACAGCAGAGATGCTCATCTCGGGTTAAAAATGACCAATAGCCGTACATGAAAATTAACATGTTGGTCTTTTAATAATAATGAGTACCAAGACAAATCAGGTGTTCGATGGCAAGCATCATCGTTTCATTTATAATAGCGTGTTTTGAAATACAAATATCTACGTGGCACCTTGAGACTCATTATGCCTCACTAATTTTATTTGTTTTATGAAATATGTATTTATGTACTTAGAACTTTTTGGAATAACTTTTATATAAATTCTCCGGAGGTGGGCGTTGATGTCTGCGACACAGTTGTTAACTAATGCGGACATCATCGTCTCTGCAATGTTTTGTGAACCCTTGTTATTTATTATAAATAAAGATTTGATTTTTTTTTAATTTCGCTGGTAACATTGCCCTTCAGTCCAGAACACAGCAGTAATGCCTACATATTACTGTTTGGCAGATAAATAAATAGCCAAGGTGTGGTATTTCCTCGGACTCTGCTATAGAGGCCTCCTACAGGTTCTGGTTCTTTCATTATTATTAAATGTTCTCTAACAGAATATGACGAGATAGAAGCGGCGGCAGTAGCCAGCGGTTCCCCAGCCGGTTCGCAGTTGAAAGTTGTAGGTCGGCTGGCGGATCAATGTCAAGATGCTCTGGTGCAGTTGGGGACATTCCTCGCCTCATCACACTCCGCCGATGAATACGCAGCCAGACTGCCGCCTTTACAGGTAATGGAATGTTTTACTAATCGGTGAATTAACCTTAAAACTCACATAGAACCGGGACGCGCGGGAAAGCGGTCCGGATTTTTTGTAATGTTTCACCGTATGGGTGGGTGCAACATATAGGTTCGCCACACAACCTATAAAAATTGTGATTTGACTCTGACAGTGTAAGTAGGATAACCTGTTCTGTTGGAGTATAAACCCCAATTATTTAATTATGGGTTCGGTCGGGAATAACACAAAAGTTCGCGATCGCTTTAGCGCACGTCACGGTAAATTAAATAGCAGCTATGAGTTTCGTACATATTGTACCCAAAACTTACTCTGATCCTTTGACACATTTCTTATATTCTAAACTTTTGATAACTTGCATATCGAAAGATGTTTTTACGACCTTTACAAAGCTCTGTGCAGACAAATTTTTAAATGTTGTTATTGACGTCTAATCTGAATATGTTAGCAAAAAATAAGGGACTCAAATAGAAGTATGACCTACATAACACCTCATAAACATTCCCATTTTATAATAAAGAGTCCTTTTAATACTCCATAAGTTCATTCTCATAAGTTTGTAAAGATTTAAGTATATTTCAGGAACTACTCCGTGATTACCACGTAGACGCAGACGTAGCTTTCTTCCTTCACCGTCCAGTGTTATCACAGAAGATCGCAGCCAAAGTAGAAACACTAAGAAAGATAGCCGAGTCCAAATCAGATGGCAACGCGGAAAAGAGCGTGGAGAGATATATGATGGCGGCCAAAGATGCGTTGGAACCTGTCATCATATCTATCACGCCGATGCTTCCTAATAAAGTGTGGGAGGACATTTCGCCCGAATTCTATGTCACTTTTTGGTAAGGAAATATTTTTATCAGTCAAATTAATTTTCTTAACCTGAGTCCGATAACTGCTTTTGAAGGATAATAAATGGTCTATTGTTCTCGTTAATATTTAGCCTTTAAATCCATTAATCAAACAACATTTTATAAACTTCTAGTTGATCCTGCAAACATTGTTGTATCATATTATTATAATTTTATTGTCCATATAATAAAAATGTATGTCTGAAGAAGGCCACATCTATGTATAAAAATAGCCTACGATCTATTCTCATACCTACCACATGTTCCCTAAAACAGTAAAAAATATCGGTCAATTTATTTCGGATAAATTCGATTTTATAACGCTCTTATTATGTAATACAAGATTTTGTTTAAAAGGATTTCTTTGAAGGTCTTTGTCTATGTACGACCTTCGAGTGCCAGAAGAAAGTTACGACAGGGAAATCGAGCGATTGAAAGTGTCTGCCTCCAACGCTATCAAGGATAGCTCACAGGGTACTAAAGGGAAGAAAGAACAGGAGCGTTTCAACACTTTGATTGACAAACTACAGGTCAGTAGAAGCTTGGTATAATTTCAATTAACAGCAGTAAACGATTCTTTTTAGGTACTTCTTATTTAAATTAATTTCTTGGTTTAGTCGTTAAAAGGGGCTTATATAGACAGTCCGCCTTAAGTTAACACTTAACGTCTGGAGTATATTATTCCCATTACAGCCTCAGTTTAGTGCTTCGACCTGCCCGTAGCAACACCCCCAGATTTTACAGTAGTTAGACCCACCATCCTTCGGCGCCATACTAGAAATTCAAAATTCTACGCAGCACTACTGCACCCATCACCGTGCTATAAGGCTCGGACTCCACCAAAACGGAGACAAGACGAGCGGAGAGATGTTCTTAGAATCTCATTATTTACACATCTCGTCTCCGTCGTCATCTTCTATTGGTTGTTTACATATCTCTCCGCTGATCTTATCTCCGCTTTGGTGGAGTCCGGACGCAAGAGTTGTTGAATCTCATCAAGTCCAATAATTTCCCTGGTAACAATGACCTTCACACACACACACACACACACACAGTAATGTTCATAATATTATATGGTGTAGGAGGAGCGTCGTCGGCAACAAGAGCACACGGCCCGTGTTCGAGCAAGACTTCGCCGCGAATCAGACACATGGTTCCCCGCACGCGCCGCTAGATCGGCTAAGAACGAAACCGTCACCAGACTGATGCAGCTCTGCCTGTTTCCACGCTGCGTGTTCACGGCCGCTGATGCAGTCTACTGCGCCGAGTTTGTCCACACTGTACACTCACTGAAGACGCCCAACTTCTCTACACTGCTGTGTTATGATAGGGTAAGTGGTAAGGTGGTGAGATATAACTGTAAACTGTGCCTGTTCCTTTGCTGTGTTTTCGACCACTGTGGACTCATTAAAGACACCAAAGGTTGTCCACTGTTCTGCTGAACGGATTAGGTGGAAATTACACATAAAGATTTTGTGACTCCGCTCCATTTCAGAGCATAACATCTCATAATTTATGTTTATGGGACTTTGCCGAATTGTCCCGAATGAATCGGAAGATCTTTAATTCCAGCCTCTTTTTACCTTCACAGGCTATATCTCCTTGTCTACCTGGTTTAAATCTCAAATACGACTGGACAGATTTTGATGATTAAAAAAATTATGATTAGTTTTGGTTTGTTTATGATTATATTTATTAGATTTTTTTTTTAAATTTATGTGATGAAGTAGAAGACGAGCAAGACGCTCTCCTGATGTTAAGAGATAACGCTGCCCCTAATCAGTACAGTGCTACCTAGGATTTCACAATGATGTGAAATTCAAGGAACACTGCACCAACGCTTCTTACTCAAGAGTCATAAGATGTTAAGACTTGCCCAGTAATTTCACTAGCTACAGTGCCCTCCTCTATTTTTTGAATTCAACTATTAATATCATCTAATTCCCAACAGTTGTTCTGCGACATAACGTACTCAGTAATGTCGTGTACGGAAGGCGAGGCGGCTCGGTACGGTGCGTTCCTGTGTCGCGTACTAGGCACGGCGATGCGCTGGCACGCCGACAAGAACGCATTCCACAAGGAGTGCGCACACTACCCCGGCTTCGTCACCAAGTATCGGGTCTCTAATCAGTTCACCGAGGCTAACGATCACGTCGGATATGAAAATTACAGGTAATGCAAATCAACTGGTAATAGAATAGAATAGAATGATACTTTATTGCATACCAAAATACAAGAAATTGTTGTGAACATTATATGACTAACATAAAACTAGAGGTAAACAATCGGCGGTCTTATCGCATAAAGCAATCTCTAATCCTAGGGTAATCCTAGTTGTTATTTCCTAATTATTATATTTAGCCTAGACTGTCCCACTGCTGGGCAAAGGCCTCCCCCAAATTCCTCCATTCCTTTCTATTTCCTAATATTAGAGACAAAACCTAAATAATATAAATTGGCATGTTGGTGACTCCGCTAAGTATGAAGACACTCATATATAAAACGCTAACACCTGCACCTATTGTACCATACTTTTGGCAAATGTATTTCATTTCATACATAAGTATGAAACTTATTTTGAAACGGGGGCTGACAGTGCTTCAACCCATGATCTATTGTGTTCAGTCCTACCTTAATGTTACTTACTCTGAAAGTGTTTTATTAAAACAATGGTCCTATTGGGGGGGAAGAAACCTATAATACTCCTCCGCTTTAGGTTGCGCAGTCCCAAAGAGTACAACTCCTTGTGTATATTATTTGTTAAGGTCAGAAGTATGCTCCATGAAAAGCCAGTTGCCTGGAAGATATTGTTGTATTGTATGTATAGAGTAGCCAGAAATGTATATAATATCTTCCAAGTTTATAAAAAGAAAGCTCGACTGATCTATCAACGCACAGCTCAAACAACGGAACGGATTGAGTAAAAATTAGGAACACTGGGCCCTGTTCATTCGGTGCCGCGTATCCTCCGAATAAAAGAAAGAACTTCTGTTTTTTGCTGTACATATTGTACCCTATTTTAAACTTTCGCCTTTAAAATTGTTGTAATTTCAGACATGTATGCCACAAATGGCATTTCAAGATAACCAAAGCCATGGTGGTGTGCCTGGACTCGGGCGATTACGTGCAGATTCGCAACGCGTTGATCGTTCTAATACGCGTCCTGCCGCACTTCCCCGTGCTCGCTAAACTGGCCGCCATTATTGAGAAAAAGGTTGACAAGGTAAGGCTAAACATGCTTTCACTTAGAAATTAAACTACTTTTACTATAAGTGCTTCATTAAGTATACTTTTTGACGACTTCATCACCATTATCATTTCTGTGACTGACCGCTTTGCTCGTTGTGGTAACACCAGAGGACTGAACCATAAAAGTGCATATTACCAGAGGTATGCTTTCACTGGCGATTCACGCTGCATATCACACTTAAAAAGTTTTTAAATCAAAGAGTTTCTACTTTGACCGAGCCAATCAAAACTACCCATCCGCTCCCCGCACCCATTTTTGGGCGATTTTGTTTTCATAGAGAAAATCACAAGTGTGGGCTGGTTTAGTCTGTGAGTAACACCCACTTTCTGTTTGGATTTTTTGGTACAAATATTAGTATTCAGATATTTGTTTCTTTTTCATTTCAATTGTCAAAAATGTATGAAATGACGTATAATGTAGATACAACTTGACATATGCTATGTCACGTCATTTCATACATTTTTGACTATTCGGTTCGGTTCCCTAACCGATAAGTGAATAGCCCTACAGAACAGTTTTCTGTACAAGTAAGAAATGTGTATAGGTATTATAATCTAGAATAACACAAGCATTGTGTTGCTTATTTTGGGTTATATGGCGCTGTAATGCCTTGCAATATCGTATTATTATTCACTTCTTAGACCGTTGCTGGCCTGCAGTCAACAGACTAACATTAAGTCTACCAACGCTACGTCTTTGCCGGCTTGAATTACACAACTATTTTATCTGATTCCATTCGTAGGTAAAAGAAGAAGAGAAAAGTACAAGGCACGATCTGTACGCGCTCGCTACAGTCTACAGTGGACAACTGCGGAACAAGGCTCCCAACATGATGAGGGAAAATGACTTCCATCAGGTAAGTGGCCCAATTCGCCGATAACAATTAAAAATTAAGTAAAAAGATATTATATGCACCCTTTAAAATTTAAGTTTCCGTAGAATACCAAACCCTCTGTTGGAACGGGCGGAAAATGGATTTGTACAAATATTTTATCCCATGTAATTTCCCCTCAATCAAAATGATCTCTAACTCACATATACAAAAATATTAAAATTCTATCACTTTGTACCTTGTACAAGGACAGTTTAAAAATGCAGCCGTGATATTTATTAAAAAAAAAAAAAAAAAGCCATTTATTGCCAGGAAACCAAATACAAAAAAAAAAAAAAAAAAACCCCAAAAGATCAAGAGAGGGAAGGGAAGCCAGCAGTGATTGGGACAATCAAGGCTGAAAAAATATAATTAAAAGTACAACAGGTGCCACTGGTACAACAAGTCTACGATAGTCTACAAGTATACTTCGTTTCAAAAACAAAGATACTCGTAATATTTGCGGGTTTCGAAGGTTCTCTTGGTTAGGTCTTTGAAAATATCATAGATATATTCATAAAAACTGTTATATCCGAAATATCTTATGATCAGATATATTATGAAAAATATCCAATATTATATCCAATTTATTAAGATATTGATCCTTTGAACCCTGCAAATTAGCTAAAAAATTATCTTTGTTTTTGAAACGTAGTATAGGATATAAGCCACTTCTGTCCTCTAATCTTACAATGTTGTGTTCTATTGTAGGTGAGCGACAAGCACAAAGTAGTGGCGGCGGCGATTGCGCCGGCGCCGGTGAAAGAGGAACCGCCCAAGATGGAACACGAACCCATCGCAGAGACTCAACACGCTGGTAAATAACTGTTATACTCATTCACATAATTAGTTTTACCTTGGGGTAAAATAATATGTATACTTTTGATGATCTAGGAAATCAAAAAATGTATATCACTTAATTAAACCTAACAGCCAAATGTTATCATAGTATTAAGTTAAAGTTGTATGGTATTCCTAAAATAAAGAACGTGAGATGTCTGTGGGAATTTCTAAAATATCCATTCTTCGAATTTAGTCTTAGTAGTTCTTTTTTTTAAGTCTTTATATTTAGTCGCCAACGTCCAACTGCCGCTCTTCCAACCAACTTCGAATCGGCAACGTCCAATTTCGAATATTACTAATTGTGTATTGACTCATTTTATTTTTGTTCCACATAGATACAGAGAAAAGAGAATCCAGGACGAGTGACAGACGTCGCGACGATTCTGATAGGGAAAAGGAATCTAAAAGGGAATCACGATCGTGAGTAATCAATACTGCTGTGTATACAGTATACTGTCTCTTTTACATCAACTATGTACGTAGTACATAGTATACAGCATAATATAATTTGTTTACTTTCTTCTAGAACGCTCAAAGAACGGACTAAGGAAGAAATACGCAGTAAAGAGCGTTCCCCAAGAGAAAGGTCACACAGAGTAAGTGCTGGCAATGTGAGAATGAACACACTCGTACACATTCTAATACAGTTGTGGATTCAGGATTCTCTCAAGTTTCCAAGATCCATCCCTTTATCCGCCATTGTATGAATACCGGGGGTTTTACCGGGGGTAGACTTCCTTTGCATGAGGTCGTCTAGGCGGGTACCGCAACAGTGCCAGTTATTTTACCGCCTGAGCAGTGATGTGCAAACATTACTGTGCTTCGTTAGAAGGGCACTGTAGCTAGTGAAATTACTGGGCTAAAGAGTCTTTACATCTTATGACTCTTGAGTAAGAACCATTGGTGCAGTGCTGGAATTTCACATCATTATGAAATCCTAGGTAGCACTGTACTGATTATGGGCAGCGTTATCTCTTAACATCAGGAGAGCGTCTTGCTCGTGTTCTACTTATCACATAAAAAAACCTTTTTAGTCCTGATATACTAATTGACCAGATCATATTGTCACAGGAGGAGCGTTATTTGGAGGCTGTTTCACCTCCACACGAACATCGCAGCGCTTCCGATGATTTAGAACGAGGTGAGGGAATTAGTAATATTTAGGACAGAAGAGAATGGTACAAAGAGGGAGGTGGCTTAGGTTTAAAGAGGCTGATAATGATGAGAAAAATGTTGTGTGTGTGTAAAAGTGTCCGTTTACTTTAAGTTTAGATAAATAATTCTGGTATCCTTAAACATACTGGACCCTTTTATAATGTCGTCTTCACACACTGGCTAAACCCGGGCTTAAGATAGGCGAACACGGACATAAATGTATGAAGAATCTGACTAGTATTCTTAATATTAGCCATGACCGTCTCACTGTAAGACAAAGGCTTTCACCCTATCAGTTCCGCCTCGGCCTGCCGTGGCGTAGTTTGACCGTGCTGGATGCCCACTCAGTGGTGGTTTTAGTCCACAACTCGTCCGAAATCCGGCCACGGCCAAGGCCCACCCACATTTAAAACACTAGAATCCATAGACAAAATTGCGTACATTACTTGCTTAAACCTCCTTATTAATATTAGTAAAATAACAAACGCAGCAATGTACATTGAAGTTGTCAATCGTAGTGGGTGTGAATTAGCCAATAGGCCCTCTGACCAAGTCCATTTTTGTTGCTGATAGTTGTGTTTGTTTCCAGATGTGAAACGTCGTAAAGTAGAGAGCGGCGGCAACGGCAAGGTGAGTACTGTCGTTTTACGGCGCATCGCGCGACCTCCCGACTAACCACTGGTGCTGAACTGGGCGCGACACCGCCGCTGATGTGTTTCCCTTGCTACGCCGGACATACTCAACAAACTTGAGGACATATAGTGAATTAATTCATATAAAAATATATAAAACAAATAATTTAAAAAAAATTTAAAAAAGAAGATCGGAGAAACGAAGATGGATGAACTCTCAAGACTAAGGACTGATTTCTAATATATCAACTGATGTCTTTATCGAAGCAGTAATAAAAGCAAAAATTTGATTTGTCGGAGCACGAGTTGAAGTTCTTTCATTGAGACAGATGACCTTAATCGTTCGGAGCAGTCAAATTCAACCTACAGTTTTCATAACAACCATTCTACTCGAAAAGAAGAATAAAAGTCATCATGTAAACTCAAGAATCAAAGGTATTCCAGCAATTGCGAATGGACTTTAAAAATAGTGATCAATGATGTCAAGTGTCGTCAAATGAAGATTCTAAATAATTATAATTAAAATATATTATTTAACGAAATGGAGTTGAGCCGTGTGTCGTAAGTCCATTCAGCCCAGTCCAAGTGAGTAATAGGTAAGATTTTGTGAAAGAGTCAAAAGGTCCTTTGAATTAAGTTCAGTTCAAAATTCTACTGAAGACGGCAAAGTGAATATGAAGCAGTAAATAAGTGTTATGAAGAAGACAAGAAAAATGTACAAGAATCTTGAATGAAAATAACACATCACAGTGAATAAGCAGCTTCAGACATCAGTGACCAATCTTCGGAAACGTGAACATGTGATTTGGCATTCAAGCTAATTGATATTTTGGAAAGAAATCCAGGAGATCCTTCAAAAATCATCAATTATAACTAAAATACATTGGACAACAACAATAATAATACAACAACGTGCCAGTAACAAAGCAACATCATCTATTTATTGGGAAATCAACACGCAGCCCGGACTTTATCGCATTTTATGAAGAGTCAACCTATATCACCAACGACTTCAGTTTATACTGTATTTATGTTCAAAAGTACAAATTATATGAAACAATATGAAGACTTATTGCAAACCTTTCCAACATCTAATCAACCTTAGAAATAACAGAGAAGATTTTGAAAGAACCACAGAGTTAAAACCCATTACACAGAGTTTAACCTCCAAGGAACCTACCAAGGATCTATTGAACCAACGTTCGTCGAATCGCAGCAATATGGACTAAGGATCTTTGCAGAATAGAAAATATACTATAAAACATAACGGATACAATTTAAATAGTATGGGACCAATAAAATTTTATATCTTGAATGCTTTGCTGAATGTTTATCCAATATTAAGAAAAAACAAAACAAAACTAAACAAAACAAAACTACGAACAAAAACAACTATGAACAAAATTTGAAGAAGTCATCATATCAATGAGATCAACCACCCCACAAGGATTGAAGTAGTCATTTTATATACCAAAGAAGTGCGTCATATTCTTAATGGAATGAGAAGCAACATCATCAATCTGTTAAGAACTGTCTTTATTCACAGTCCCTTTTGACTCAGTATAAAGTAGAGTGTAAATAGATTGTAAAATTCTGTGATTATTGAGCTAATGTACATAATTGTAACGTATTTTTTTGCTGAGCAGGGTAGCAAAGAAATTGAGGAACGTTCGCCGGAAAAGGAAAAACGAAAGGCTAAATTGAGAGGTGATGAGCGTAAAGAACGTAAGATGAGTCGTAAGAGGGTACGTATCACCGCAGTCCTCACAAACTTTGCGGGGTTTGATTGGCTTTCAACTACATAAAATTTAAAACAATCTTTCTTTCTATTTAAAAGATGAATGGTCTTGTAGGTCAATGTCGTAACAATGACCTAAGTTTTGCCGATATAGGCGATCTACTTACCATCAGCAGGGCTATTCACTTATCGGTTAGGGAATATTATGTATTATGTAGATACGACTTGACATGTCATGTCACGTCATTTCATACATTTTTGACAATTCGGTATTCGGTTCGGTTCTTTCACGGATAAGTGAATAACCCTACAGATGGGTCGTATGACGTATGCTTGTTCGCCACCTATCACATAAAAAAAACCTTTATAAAGATTTGTGCGGACTGCGACTAATGTTTTATGGCTATTCTTGTGTTATTTTTAACATAGCTACATTTAGTTCATGTACATCATTAGGAGCTTTGATTTTATTATATGGTTACATAGATTTCTCATTGATCTTGTTTTCTCTAGGATAGAGCAGAAGAAACCGCCATTCTCGAACAAAAGAGGCGAAGGGATGAACAGAAAGGTATATATAACCACCTGAAATAATATTTCAATTGACTTTTGAAATTGTTGGCACATTATCCTTACGTGTTCCTTTTGTATACTAGCTATATTGTCCGCTTGTTTTTTTTAAATTGATTTTAACAAATGTAAGGCGTCCCAAGTAACAGATATTCTTCAGTGCTTGATATCTTTAGTGTTGCTATAATAACACGCCTATAAGTAAATCGTTTATGCGACCAATATGAATAAAGATATAAATTTTGATATTTCAGTTGTGGTAAAAATGGGCAGTCATCAAAATGGATCCCAAGAGGACCATCATTATGAGAAGTATCATAAACGGGTGAGTTGGTAAGCCTGCGGCGCTAAAACGAGAATAGGAACTTTATATTTGTAGGTACCATAGACTGATATTCTGAGTTGCCTTCCACATATTAATATAGATTGCCTTCAGTTGGCATCTAGAAATCAAATTCCCAGACAGATGCCACCACTGGGGACTGGTAACACATTGCCCTCCACTTTAAATCGCTAAATCTAATTGCTGCGTGCATTACCAGTTTTAATGATCCCTCAAAATATTCTTCTTCCTGCCCTTATCCCACATTTTATGTAGGGTCGGCACAACACGTGATCAATCAATCGTCGTGAGATGATCTCTCACAATATTCATGCTGTTAAAATAAATATCTCTAATACCAAGCTGTCTCATTGGAAATACCATGATCTTCGACTACTTTCCGAAAAAGGATTGTAAAAAGCTATAATTATTATTTTAATTACAGGAAAAATCGCCCTTCCGAGATCGCTCGCATGAAGAACCACGAGACAAACAATATCCTTTTCAACACACATTTTCTTATACTCGGAGATCTTTATAAACACTTTAAAGTTATGCGTGGTAACATGACTGGTCCGTCAACGCACCGTTGAAGCCGCTGAACGAGTTAAAATTTGGTACACAGATTTTATGACGTAGACTTTCGCTAGGATTGGGGTTTTCCACGTGGGCGATGCCACGAGTATAAGCTAGTTATCTACATACATAACCTCTGTCTTATGGTATATTCTCATTCGCCCCTTAGGCGGTCATCAAGAATCAAATTCTCAGGTGACACCCGGTGCGATATTTCGTCTCGCTCCACAAAATTTTGACTGACTGCGAATATACTGCACATTTTAGTTATTAAGTCAATGAGGGGCTTATTTCAAGCTGTGGACGAATATAGTCTCATGTCATAATAAATACGATGCTCAGACTCATCTGATGGTCAAAAAATACAAGAGACCTTAAATATACGACTCTGGCGGTTACGTAACAGAACAGGTTTGTCGGATATATCCGACGGTGGCGGTTAAAGGGTTAATAAGACATCACCATCGAAATATCTATACTTTAATAATGACATTCCTTCATCCATGCCATACTAGACGGTCGAATGAATCCAAAATACGACGGTAATGCTGGCTTCCGTGACGACGCAGTGGAAATGAATATTTTCAAATTACTTATACGACAAAAACAAAATAAAATGTGACTAAAATGGTTTTTTGTTTTATTTATCCTTTATACTTATGTTTAAATACAAAACCAGATTTTATCTCGGATCTTTCTCATCTAAGTAAAAATAATATCTAGGCGTTCCGCGCCTCCTACTAATTGTAATTTCGATCGGATTACTGGGAATATACCCCGGTAAGTAGTCCAAGTTACACCTTGCGCAAGCCGAGATCACGTCACACACATGCATTACAGCGACATAAGCTTAGCGTGGTTGCAGTTTGCATCATACACACGTGAGAAGATCACGCACGCCCAAAATGGAGTCGGCTAACCTAACTCTCGCATAAAAGCACGCGCACCTCCTGTGTCTATCTATACACGGATCCTAGACCTATCTGATCATTGTCTAAGAAATCTGCCTCTCCCCATTAGTTTTTATCCTATTCCCAGTCGCCTTACAGTTATCTACATGTGGCATTTGTAAATAAATTTCCCATTGCCGCCTGGTGAGAACGGGATCGACGATCTACTCAGCAGCTTCCCAGTTGCCATTCGGTGGTCATTGCCACCTGGGGGCGACGAGGAAATATTACGAGGCATTGACATAATATATAGAAAACTAGCGTGTTTTTTGCAAATCTTCACTTGTCGAAGTCAGACTAACTAACGTGACGAATATAACACTACCAATAACCGTGTGAATCGAAATCGAACCTTTACATAGAAACAGTACCTACCTAGCTGCTCCGTCGCCTGTCGACTACAGTTCTAAGTTGTAAACATATATTTCAGTGGTCCTAAGTCGTTTAATTTTTCAGCTTATCCACATGGCGCGAAACATGAAACCCATCGTCTGGAAACCAGAAAAACATGTTGCAATGTATCTGTAAGCACGTTATCGTGGTGTAAGTCTAGAAATAAATATGATTTGTGGGATATTTCTTATTCCATGGAGTTATAAAAAGAGCCTAAATTAAATTAAATTAAATTAAATTAAATTTCTTTATTTGTCAGATAACAAAGATCCATACAGTATGACACTTTATATTATAATCTACTTAATTATATACTAATACACTTGTAGTAAGGTTAGGTACATAAGTATTTATAATCTTAAAATTAGATTTATTTAATCTGTCCGGTTATAATTTTAATCCAGTGTAACTGGATAGGACAATCAAATTTGTCAGCAATGGTTTTGAGAATGCAATTGCTACTGCCGCGTAATCTGTTAAACAGAGAGTTGGTCTTCTTTCGTATCATGGCATGGAAACCATCTACACGCGCATGCGCGAACATACCCGATGCGCTACAGAAGCGCGGCAGTTTTAAAAGCATTCTCAAGGCATTGTTGTATTGGACACGCAGAGCGCTGTAAGCCTTTTGCGTATATTTTACCCATAGGCTGCTCGAGTAGAAAGATTGGCAGTATGCCCTGAATAGTATTAGCTTCACTTCATTAGAACTTCGAGCAAACCTACGGGCCAGCATATTGCATCGTACTGCCAGCGCTCTGCGTTCCCTAAGGTTCGTCAAGTAGCTTGCAGGGAACAACATACATAATAATGTTAATTTATCTTCATCTATAATATATTGTGGCGTGGGCTAAAGAACAATAATAATTCAAAATGCGCGCCATTTAACTCACGTGGTAGCAACATTGACAGGTAGGTTAACTCCACAGACCATAAAATAAGGGAAGGTTTATCAAAAAATCCTAATCGTCCTATAAACTTATCAGCCAGCCACTGAGCATATAAATACAGCCAGCGTAAGTTTTTTGAGTTGACATCAATTTTAAGACAAAAGAAAAGCATGAACATTTATGTACAAATCTGACTAGATCATAATAATCGATAAATAATACACAATTAATACGACTAACGAAATTTATTTTATGTATGAATGTAATGGTTCCATTAAAGTAGCTGAAAATGCCCGTTAAAACGTTAAGTGGGTCTAGATTAGTAATTTATATATTGTGTAGAAATTATAATTAATGTCAGTGGCATATTAATATGTTAGTGTTATTTTGTAGTCTATGAACTAATATTATTGTCTGTGACAATAAGTGACATCAATAATTATATTATACAATATTAGAAGGTTCTAGAGGAATTTGGTACGCATTAAAACAATATTTTTCTTATATTGCGCACTGTGTAGTGAAGGTTATCTTAAATATGTAGTTGTGTAAAATCACTATCACTGGTTTAAATCACCGGCCACATGCTGCTAAGGAAACGCACATGAAATGCAGAAAGACACTTTGGTTTAAGTGCTATCGTCGTGATATTATCATCGTTTTATCACGTGAGTTTTCGTTTTGACGTCTGTTAGTAAAAATAATAATCCATTAGGTAATCTTAACCTCAAATTAATACTCAAAAAATCTACCATATATAAAGTTCAACTAACAACATACGTGGCGTGACGGCCGGGCCTAAAATCCAATGCATGTTATCATTCACTCATTCGTTCACTTGGTAAAACTGCCACGCGCTCTACTTTATTGTCTGTAGTCATTAGTAGTATTCGTTATATTTTGGAGAAATAAATTTGAAACGTGTTGTAAGTTGATATTTTGCAAAAATATTGACTTGATTTTTTGGATTACTGTGTTAAGCACTTATCACTTGCATACCATCAAAAATCTATACTCCAAACTCTAGATTAACATGGCTTTGTGAGATAATTTATGTCGCAGCCATGCCGGCCATCTTGTTTGTGACAACAAAATAATAGATTATAGATTAGGTATCTATATTTTGCATACAGTTTATGGTAAGTAATTATAATGTTGTGATTATTTTAAGCCGCGTCTCTATTATATTGAATGCTTGAACCAAAACACGCGATGGAGACGCGACTTTAGACTTATGAAAGGATTTTTATTTCTTGTTAGGATGTCGTATTCGCGTTCGTTTCTTTAATCTTATTATTGGATTAAACGTTTTTTTCTATCTAAAGTCCAGTCGCGGAGTAGAAAGTATTTTGTACAATGACCTCTTTGCCTACTGGCAGATGGCCAGTCTGGAAGTCTTTAAACAGACTTCGGGCTGGCGTTGGAAGATCCCAAGAAAACCGTTATAGGTGGGGTTTCTCTGGACTCTGGCAAAGACAAGTGCGACTGCGGTGCTGTCCTGTCAATGGCCCACCTCCTAATATGTCCTAACAGCCCCACAACTTGCACATTTGAAGACCTTTTGGAGGCTAACGATAAAGCAGTGGAGCTTGCGCGATACTGGGCTAAACAGCTTTAACGTTATACGTATATTTAAAACAAAAAAATATTAATAAAAAAACATAGCCATTGTCGACCCGAAAAGAAGAAGAAGTGGTCACAAACATTTTTCTAGTACCTAAGTTGGGCTTATATGAAATCTTTGAAAAAGAAAAAAAAATGCTAGCTTATTAAATAAATTATTTATTTTGATTTAGGTATGAAAACTGTTATAATAAATCGAGTTATAGGTATTTACTTATTACATTGATATAAAAATAAAAACATCAGAATCCGATCTCTCTGTATCAGAGTAACTACTTTCCGACGACATCTCGCATGTCACAGTTATGACGAGAGAATCTACAGTTTTGTCTACATTATGATCTATACTACCTAATTTCAATTAATTTATTAAATACATACATAGGTCAAGTGTCCGTGGTATTATTATTGTCGTGCGTCAAGGCCAACCAAAAACCACACGCAAATAAAAACCAACCTCACGTTCGCAGGTAAAAGGTTTACAATCTATGAGGACGGAGGTCATTGCATCTGTGCGAGCGAGACGTATTATTTTAACGCGAGAGTGACAGAGACAGGTAGTAAAAGGTTAATGCACGAAATTCTTCCTACTTCGCGACCGGAATTTAGTTAAGTACCTACCAGTGTTGGCAGTAATCAATTAATTTTTTAATCAATTAATTAATTTGATTAACTTTAATCTGATTACATTAATCATGATTAAAGTAATCATAATTAAAAAAGTAATCTTAATCATGATTATTGTCTTTAATCATTAATTATTAATCATTAATTGATTAACTTGATTATAAACCTAATACATTCATCAATGTAATTTATTTTACAGTAAAGAAATGATGTTAAATAAAGAGACAGATTTCTTAAAATATTTTTATTAATCATTCAAAGAACAAAAAAATAATTTCTAACGTTTAAATTCAGGAATTCTAATTTTGAAGAATATTTTCAATCAACTAATCTTTACTATTTTTTTGTTTGTTCAAATTACATTTCATAACTACTCTTTTTTCAAACAAGTCGTCAGATAATCTGTGTGATCTAGGCTTATTTAGCATCGTCGCAAGAGAAAACATTCTTTCTACCGAGTCAGAGGACGGCATTGGTGTATTGTATTTACTTAATAAACGCTTTGCCTATAACAGGATAATTTAGTAGAAGCTCTGGTTCTTGGCTTCCCTCGGCAAAAAAATTTGAAATTATCATATCTGCTCTCTTTTTAGCATCAATAAATTCCGCTTCACTGCCAGAGTCGGAATTGAAATAAAAAAACTCGTCTTCTTGGTGGTGTGTGTTATCGGTATTATATTTTCTTTACGTCGAGTCAATAACAACTTTGATGCATATGTAGAATTGGGTGAGCCCCGCCTGCCTATATATATGGTCAATTCCTAAAGCCCCTCATCATCAGATGGTGTGGATATAACGGCCGAGGATAATAAAACATTACAAGCATTAGCACAATTTATTATAATTAGACAATAGACAATGATAATAACTACGAGACCTAGCTAAAGACTCTACTTATACTTAGCTTTAGGGTTATTCGGTGGACTCGGCGTTCCACTCGTAATGGACACTAATATTCCCAGTTATCGGAGTCCCAACGTGCTTCTACCGATCGCAAGCCAAAAAGTGTGAGCTCCCGCACAGAGATCCGTACCAAGTAAACTCGCTTACTAGCGCCACCATCGGATCTTTTCTACAACTCTTGTTCCACGCTCATTGGCCAATCTACGCGTCCCCCGACTCTCGACCAATCACACGTCGCCACGAAGCGAAGCAGTTTTAATTAAACAAATCAGCGCCCGTTATAAGTGTTACGCCAGAGTTTGCCATTTTCAACTCTGCCCACCGATAAAATTAAAGGAAATGGCGTAATTACAATGTTGCCCTATCTAATCTGTCTACACATACATATTTTGCGTATCAAGCTGTTAGTGTCATCCAGTAAATTAAATAAATAAATAATAGTAGTTAATAAATAGTTAATCAAACAATCAAATTAACGATTAATGATTATGATTGATAATCTTAATCATTTTATATTTGATTAAAATTACTTAATCTTAATCAATTTTTTTGATTATGATTTTTAATCATGAATTTTTAATCGTTAATCAGATTAACTTTGGGCCAACACTGGTACCTACCATAGATATACTACTCTGGATTACGCTTAACCGCTTCAAAAACGACCAAACTAAACAGTGCTTAAATCCATAATGAGCACTGTTTCGGTGTCAGTCTCGCGCCAACCATCAAGTGGAACGTACCTCTTAAGAATTGGAAAAAGAATACACTTACAAAGAGAAAATAATATAGGATTTCATATTTTAGGTAAGTTTTATACATTTTACCACTACTTTTAGTGAAGAGCGGGACAAATTAGACCGATAAATTAGAGTCATATGGGATAAGTGATTTTGAGCATTAGCAGTGTGAAAATAAAGTTGAACTTCACTAGGCGCAATAATTTTGTCAATGGCACAGTTAAAACGTCATAAGGTCGTTATGTCATTATTGCAAACTAAACTTTGCATTAAGGTCGATTATTGTTACAAAATGTTAATTACTATGTGTTATTTTTTGTATTACCCTTAGGATGTATGTATATATCAATAGCTAGACAGATATAGTAAACACGTGTCGTTTTCGAGCTTTGCAGCACAGCGTTGTGTTGGATCTTGAGTAGTATATCTATTGTACCTACAATAAATATTACCCCTCGTCCACATATACCGGCCAATGACTCGGCGAGTCGTTGGCCGAACGTTCGCCCGAGTGCACAGATTATATATTATATGCACTTGGGGCACAGATTATATAAATAAAAAAAAAGGAAAATTTAACTTGTTTCAAGTACTTATTCTCACAAAATGGCTTCAAATGATCCATGATTGATTAATATTCAAAATATTATTAAAGTCGTTAGCTATGGAGCCCAAAACGTATACAAGAAATTTACCGAAAAAAAACCGTAAATATCCGAAGACATTCGTCTATAGACAAAAATTGTTCGTCCATAGACAAAACACACACTCGGCGAATCATTGGCCGGCATATGTGGACGAGCCTTTATGGAGTTAGCACGCCAAGCTACAGTCTTTTCCCATTATAAAAATCCAAAGTTCACTGCAGCGCTGATATTAAATTACATAATATACTTAGTCTAAAACCTGCAGCAAGAAGGCTTATGGACTATCACACACCCACATGTAAAACACTAGAATCCATAGAAAACATTGCACATACATCGCTACATACATTTCGTACATTGCTTGCTTAAACCTCCTTATTAATATGAGTAAGATAGCAAACGCAAGAAAGTACATTGAAGTGGACATCAATCTTTGTGGGTGTGAATTAGCCAATAGCCCTGCAGACCGTATATAAAGTTCTGTTGTTAGCTGTTTAGTCTATGACAAATAACGCAAAATGGCGGCCGGTCAAAACTCGCCCAAAAAAGTTATTCCTGCGCCCTTCGATGTAGAGTGCTTTTCACGAAAGGAGTCCGTTTTGCGAGGCGCCACTATCGCACATTTGTAAAGTTAAAATACCTATAACACTAACTCCTCATAATTTCTCATATTTCATTTTTAAATTAAATAGATATTTTATATAACAAATAAAAAATATTTAGGATATGAAGTCCAGTAATAATCGATAAAATTAAATTTAGATCCGCTAAATTCCGCGGGACCTCTTTCGTGAAAAGGACTCTATTGCGTGAATTATTTGGGAAAAATTGTAACACAACACATACACGTGGGCATATTAGTTGAGTGTGTAAGTACTTACCTATGTTTTTTGTTAAACTGCCTCGTTTAAGAGCAGTCAAGTAACTAAAATAGTAAGTAACTAAATGCATTGTGGTCATTTCATATCACTTTCAATAAATGTAAATGATGAGACAGTTAACACTTTATTGAAACGCAAAAAAGATAGGTACCTACCTCAATCTACTTACAAAAAAAAAACACTTAAAATGTGTGCAATAATATTATGGAGGGCTGGTGTTAAGGAATTTTAAATAAATTAATTCTATGAATATATATTTCAAAATTTGTCAAATAGTATTATACGCTCTTAACTATGACTTGATTAATTTATCACTATCACTAAATAGTATAAAACAAAGTAGCACCTCGCGTCTGTGTGTTCCTATGTATGAGTAAATTTTTAAAACTACGTAACGGATTTTGATGCAGTTTTCATTAATAGATTCATGGGGAAGGTTTATATGTGTAATACATGCCAAATATAGTCTGAGCACAATAAATATACTGCTACTGTAAATGTTATACTTATTATAATAATATGATCTGTGTGACAACATCAACAAAATTGATTTTTCATCTTGTTATCTATTGCAAAGGTCTACTGGGGAAGAACAACACTTTTGCCAGATTTTCATCTGACAAGAGCTGATATTACTGGCATGCAGATGTTCCGGACTGAAAGTTAATATTACCAGCGAAATTACTGGGCAGGATGAGATCGAACTATTAATTATATTAATACCTTTGGGTGACAGACGCAGTGCAGTGTCGAGCAGAATGTTGTATTTCAAAACACTGGATGGCACTGTGCTTCATAAGTTGCTCATTTTGTCCCTTATTATGTCCCTTATTATCTTAAAATAATTGAGTGTAGTATGTTGTAAGCTTGTTTGAATGCTAGCGTGTTCGTAACGCGATTACAGCGTACTAGGGATGGATCATTTAAATATCTAAAATATTTTCTTACAGAATAATTCATGATGAAAACCGACGATGCTGTATTTTGTTCTAATATAACCAAGAGTGGATCTGAATCCAAAAATAACCTGTATGATCTCCTTGATGTAGTACCTGCCAAGCCATTAAGTTTACTCAAACATCACGATGACACCACAAATCAAAATGAAACGCCTTTTGATTTCACTCCAGGCACCAACAAACGATACATACCGCAAAAAGTATCGAAGTTAAAGGTTAAAACTGTGAGAGATATTAGAGCTTTATATGAACGTGACGTGACCTGTGATTTACCTGTTGACCTGGAAAAACAAAAATGTTATTTAATGAAAAAAATCCGCTATGGATTTTCAACTAATGAACAAACCAAAAAAATTGCGAAAAGTATGCTTAATGGAGATAAACCTATATCAATATCAGCTTGGCAAATGCTTGCTAATATTAATCCATACAATCACAAGTTTCCTAAACAGTTCGTTTTGTGGAATGGGAGACGCATCCAAGTTAATGGAAGCAGGGGTGGAAAAAACAAGTTTATTTGTAACTATGACTTGGAAAGAAACAAGAGTCAGATTAAAAAGATCTCGAATTCCATGAACAGTGTAATAAAAAGGAAAGTAGGATTACTACGTAATTCATTAAACATAAAATTTAAACCAGGTCCTTTACAAAAGAAAAAGTTTCTTGATGATTCTCATCATAAATATCACATGGGGGATGTCGAACTGATTCCACTCCCAAAACCAGTGCTTGATATATTCCCAGCATATGGCACTATCGTAGATCCTACAATTGCACCATTTGTCAACAGCTTAAGAGAAGATTCCGGCTTTATTAGTCCAAAATTGGCGGAATATGCTGTTTCTGTATTGGGAACTTTAACAAACAATTCTCCTGCACAACTTGATAATAAATGCTGCATAACATTTGATGTAAACTTTGACCATGGTCAGAATCGTTTGCTCATGCGACGAAGTAATATCGAATCGACATCTAGTCTACTTTGTTATGAAAACAGTCACCGAAATATAATCTCAAAAGCAGATATCTCCACGATGACGGAAGTTCAGGAAATAATGGAGAAAATTATTGACTCTGTTGAAATAAGCTTATTGCAAGATGATTTGTATTCAGTAGATGATCATAGAGATACCAAGATGGACCGAAATGAAGATAGAGCAGTTATTTTGAATACCAAGGACAAGTCTAAAAAGAGATGTTTTGAATTAAATAGGCTGGATGTAACCGTTATTAATATCCCTGAAATGTGTCAGAAAACTGATACTAAACCCTGTGAAAAATCTTCTTGCACTTTGGGATGTGTATGTGAATCACTTAACTGCTCATTTAATCTGAGGCAACACTGTGGCGTTCTAGATTGTATGTTTGGTTGTAAATGCGATTTATCTAAATTTATAGACGTGGACTTGCTAGAACGTGATAATTCTGAAATAATTCAGGGTTTGTTTAAGCTGGATAATGAAATTAACTCACATTTGGCTAAGGAAGAGCAAAAATTTCACCAAACTGTCATAGTTTCTGGGGAGAAGAGTATAATGTTAAAATCTAGAAAAAGAAAATGTAAAACTTCACTAAAATATGCAGAATATTACAATAACATTGATTTAAAGAGCCAAGAAAATATAAAGATGGTACCTGTAGTCAAAATAGCAGATATAAGTCATAGTAGTAAAAATATCGAGCCATTATGTATGGCCCATAATTTGTATAAATGCTTCTGTAAGGGAAAATTCTCCGAATCTTCATTTAATGTCACAGCCGAAAGAAATCTTACTGTAATGGAAGATACTAAACCAGATAAAAATGTTATGACCACTGATACAAAAAATACAAACACCGAAGGAATGTCCTTAAGACCACGAATCTCTGGAGAAAGTAAAAATAACAACAAACCCTTACCAGAGGTGCATAAACAAAACATTGTTATCGATCTTGCGTCTCTAAACTATGATAAAAGTATTAGTAAATGCGCTAGAACAAACGGTTACAATGGTCGAAAATATAGTGATGGATATTACAAGCATACCCACTCGAAGATAAAGAAAATGGAAGAAAATGATGAATTATTAAAAATCAAAATGAGCATAATTGTTAATAGGAGTGATCCATTGAAAGGTATACCAGAAAAACCGAAAAGAAATTCAGAATCCGAATCGGGAGACATGCGTTTATATTATGATGAAAATTCTAATGATTCGGATTCAAAAACTAAAGGTGAAGAAAAGGGGTTAAAATCTGGCCCGCTCCTGAACAGCAATTGCAAAATTAACTTAAAGGCCTGGGTTGAAGTCGGTTACAGAATATATAAAGAACGTCGAGCGAAAGGCTACCCATGTAATCTTTTAAAAATGCCAGCAGTGGGATTATCTTGCATGTTACCGTGGGAAGCAATATTGAGTCGTTACAGGGAACACAAGAATGCATTTTTTGTTAACAAAAAGCCGCCGTTTCGTACGTTCTTGGGTGTGAATCCGAATATTCCTATGTTCAGGAGCTGTGTGAATCTTGATGATATTCGATTTGCTGATCTACCAAAGTATCCACTTATTGTGCAAAACCTTATCAGCAATGCAAATGAAACAAATAACATGTTCTGTATGTTACGTGGTTGGGAAAATTGTTGGGAATTAATTGGTTCTGCTGTAAAAATAATGGATAGCAGTGAACAATCTGAGCCAGCGATTATATATGACACAGAAGGTACAGACTGCGATGACTTTGAAGATTGGCTTAAAAATGACACGTCAATTAATGCAACATGTTCCACATCTATGCAGATGGAGTCCAGGTATGCAGATGGAGATAGAGATCAGGTCCAGGTATCTGAAGATAAAGATAACTCGTCTCAAGAACAAGTGAAATGGTTTGTGATGAAAATTGAGAAAGACTTTAACGAAATTCAATTTAGTAAAAAGGGATTCTTTGTGACATATGTTAGCATTCAACGGTCCATAAAATTAGCGCGTCTTTCAGGAAAAACAGTCAGGTTATCTACTGAAGAACTAGCACCTGAATTTGGAGTTTATGCAATTCCTAGTACAAAAGATAATTGCGTATTTATTGGCCCGTATGAATTAAATGAATCCTTGGGAATACAAGCGGTGACGACTTGTGTCAATAGTAAGAAACAGAAGAAAACGCGAGGTGTTTGGATAACAACAAACAAAATAGATGAATTTAATGTGCTTGAGAATCCATTATCATTTATACCATCATCGCCAATGGTCAATGAAGAAAATCCTTTTGAATCATGCGTCAATATTTGTTTATTAAATGATACTGAAGAGCAAGTCCTCGAAACTACACAAAAAATAGAATCACAAAAAGAACCTACGAAAGTGATAAAGCCTATAACAATTCGTCGAACGAATATCATCCAAAACTTTCCTTCTAAAAATGTACTAATAACTACAAATTCTATTAAAATGAAAAGTCCGTTTTCATTAATAAATAGTAATGCAAAAAAACGCCGATTAGACAATGAAAACGCTAGTGCAAGTACGTCAGTGGCGTACGTTAAACCTTTTGTCGAAACAGCAAAGCTGTTGCATGATTCAGATGAGAGTGTTCCAAATATTATTATGAATACTACTCCCAGACCAGTTGCCGAAATAGCACCTCAAATTAAAATATCTCGTGTGTATTCCGAGAAAACTTCACCAACTAATAATAACCAGGGTGGCCTCAATAACAGCCAGGGTGCTGCGACTCGAATGCTGGTATTAAAACCCGATGAAATTAACAAAAGGATCAGTCTTTCTATAGAGAAATCAAGTGAAAATTTAGTTAAATCAGAAATCGATGAAACTGTATCTGCGGACGTGGAAGGGTTCCTCGAAGAATCTCCGATTTGTGCCTGTCCCGAAGACATTCTTGTCATATCAGATTGTGAAGATGATAACCTCATGTGTAAACCGGTTTGGATCCAGTGCAGCAACATTCCAGAATTTGGACATTTTCCAGGAACTTTAAAAGGCAATATGTTAAGTTTTAAAGTTCCTGGATTCAATTATTCCGAATTTTACACACAATCTGAAGCCTTCGAAAAAATTAATCAGTAAGTAATTAAATAATATATATTTAGAGGGTGATTTTCAACAAATTACTGCTCACCGTAACTACGAATCCCTAGTGGCGAATATTTATTTGAATTTGGTTATTTCGAGTATGTTGAAAATCACCTAAATACTCGGTACTACTACTACTATTACTTTAAACCCTTTAATGATTTATCCTTTTAGGATTCTAGAGAGAAAAATCTACATCCCGAAATTTGTGTCACTAAAATGGGCTATCTTTCAAAATCTAACGACTGTGACAAGTCACTTGTTGACTACGAGCCATCTAAGCGACAAAAAATATGTAAGCATTTTGTTTAAATGTATTAACTGGTATTTTATAGTTAAGTACAATGAGTTTATTATATTGTCAACTCATTGGTTAAGTAAATTATTTTGCTACATTGTGTAAATAGATTCAATGAATGAATGAATGGTTTAAGCTGCGTCTCCAGCTCCTGTTTTGGTTTCAACATGAGCATATCATCCAAAAAAAAACTCGGCAATTTTGACTTCTTGTTTGCTCTAACAATATTTTCTGCTTTCCATATCCGATGGAAAGCACGTACAAAAAAAAACATAATAGATATCAAAATCGCCGAGATTTTTTTTTGATGTTGTCATACTCATGTTGAACGTTTGAACCAAGACAGGAGCTGGAGACTTGACTTTAGGTATACAATGGTTTTAATTGTTGGTGAAATCAAAAGTTGAATGAATGATTTATTTCCAAACAAGTGAATTAAATTTAAAAATTTAAAAACCCCCAACGCAATACATAATTCACCATTTTGTGGTGGCGGTGATTATGGATTTTTAATTTTCTATAGTGGGCTGTATTTTACTAGTTAAGCCCTTTCATTGGATACCTCTATTGAAGGGGTCGTGGAAGAAAAAAGTAATCAGCCATTTTGTAGCGGCGGCCATCTTGGACCGATTTCCACCAAACATAGCTAAGAACACTCTAACTACTTTCAAACAAAAAAAACTAAATCAAAATCTGTTCATCCGTTCGGCTACGATGCCACAGACAGACACAAACAGACAGACAGACACGTCAAACTTATAACATTCCGTCGTTTTTGCGTCGGGGGTTAAGAAAAGTTGCATGCAAATATTCCAGATTACATTATTACGGCTACATTTACATTATGAGTCTCAAACTAGGCTGTAGCCTGTGTCTTGAGACAAAAGAGTTAGGGCCGTAAGATCGCTATTTATAAAAATGTTTCGTCAAACCAAACCTAATACTAAGTACCTACTTGCCTTTTGGCGGTGGGAAGGTTTCTTAATTCGAAATCTCGTCTGAGTTAGTTATTAAATTAACCAATATTCCAAGTCCAAGTTGGCCAGGGTAATTACTAGGCTACAAATACTTTACATCTTAAGTCTCTGGTTTTTACCTGCTAGATAGTAGCCCACGTGTTATTCTAGGTCCTAGGTCTATTCTATTATAACAAAACAATACAAACGGTACAGATTTGTGACATATACATTTGGCATATAGCAATTTGCTGAATAATGAATAAGTAAATATCTAAAGCTTATCAAGTGCTTTCTATTTTCTGCCTGTATGCTATTAACTACTCCATTCATTAAAAAATTTAAATCCATTAACTTTGACGCTTAATAACTCCGAAACCGAACACGAGGGTAGGAGTTAAAATATTAAAAAAAAAAACAAGGGGCGTGACCAACTGTAGTCGTAATCATGTAATAAACTAAGTAGGAAGTGACACCTAGCAGAAACTCCCATTGCCAAGCATCTCCAGTTACATTTTTTTTTTAATGTTTCAGTTGTTTAATTTGCTCCGAGCGATGCGAAAACTTCGAAGCTACACCGGCGGACGTCCGGTTTATATAATAAAATCGGAAAATAATACGCCAGTTCCATCAACATCTTCGGAAGATATATTTTCCAGCCCCAGTGAGGTAGGTCTTCTCAAGCTTAAGATAAGATAAGAAACACTTTATTGATCCACATATAAAGTAAATTTTACAAACAACAAAATTTAAACTAAGGGTGTATCAATTGGCGGTCTTATCGCTCAAAGCGATCTCTTCCAGACAACCGTGCAGGGAGAGGAAATATACAACACTTGAAGGACGGTGGTTTCACAAAACTTCAAAAGAAATATAAGTAAAAATAATTTACACAATAGGTATACTTAAAAAACACCCACGCTTAAGGTACCTACTTAGTGAATTTTCATATAAGACATTCTAGAAATTTGCTTAAAACCGCGTCTCCAGCTCCTGTTTTGGTTCAAACATTCAACATGAGCATGACATCCAAAAAATCTCGGCGATTTTGATGAATATTATTGATATTTTTGATATTATGTTTTACGTGCCTTCCATCAGATATGGAAAGCAAAAAATATTGTTGGAGCAAACAAGAAGTCAAAATCGCCGAGAATTTTTTTGGATGTTGTCATGCTCGTACTGAATGAACCAAAAAAGGAGCTGGAGACGCGGTTTTAAGGAAAATTTCTAGGATATCATTTGAAAATTCACTAAGTAGGTACCTACCAACGAGGAGGTAGGTACTTATACCTACCTTCTTTAAAGAAGTGCAATTTAAAGTTTGACTTGCATACATTTTGCCCTTATTCGACCCTTGAATATACTAATAAATATGCTTTACTCCAGGGTCAACAAAGTATTGGCCAAATGTGTGCAAGTCATGATTTAAATCTTCTTTTTTTCTTCTTTTAATTGATCTTCTTTGAAGTAATAATTCAAATGCAGATAGACCTTTATTCTACGGATAGATCGAAACATACATCGAGATATTAATAATTACATATCGCACTCCCATATCAATACAGCACCAACTCAAAAAAAAAAAAATTTATAATTTCAAACTTAAACCAGTATAAATAAAATTGCAATTGCTGTAAAAATACTTTTTGAGTTGTATTGTACTAGGTGTGCGATATTATAGTAGGATAATAGGTTATTCTAATGTTTTCAGACCATCTCACTGATCGAGGATTTAGAAGAGACGAGCATAGAACTAGAAAATAATAGCACGTTGCTATTAAACGAGGCTGTTACGAAACAAACTGAGATCGGTAACTCGTTAGCTGTGCCGGAAGACCGCCAAGCAGAAATGACTGAGAAACTGCAGGATATCTTTAATTTGAATAATGAGTGAGTTTCAGATTGAATTGTGTTTCATATACTCAGGCGCGGATCCAGGGGGAGGGTCAAGGGGGGTCATGACCCCCCCAAAATACTAGTCGGAAAAAAATCGATATTATCAACTGATTTTACGCTTCTTTCATAGTCAGAATTAGAAAATTTTCTCTTAGCAGCAAGCCTTACGTACACACAGCGAGCTGCTCAACTTTTACAAAAAAGAATATTTTGTTTTCTAGTCGGAGCAAGCTCATTCTCTAGTTATTCAGCACATCATTAGTGCTGAATAATTCAAAAATTGCGCTCGCAGCGAGCTGCTCACAAAGACTCACGAATCGTTTAGTGTAAAAAAGGTGTAAAGTATTCAAAATTGTAATGACTTTAAATGGGTCCCAAAAAAATTCTTAGTTCGAGAAAAATTATAGCCAACGACCCCCCAAATCATAGTCTGGATCCGCGCCTGCATATACTAGGTAGAGATTAGAGATGTCCAGTTTTAAATTGCACCTACCCGACAAACGGAATGAACGCGCGTTAGCGTGAAAGGCTGTACCTACTTCGGTTTTTTACTCACATTTCATTGTTATAAATTCCTAGAGATTTTCAGAACTGAATAGCTTGTAATCTAGGTTATTTAGATTAGACTTTCTATTCTTAAGCCATTCTCATTAACAGGTAAAATTATTTTAGGAGTTTCCTAAGCATTATTTTTAAAACATTGATTTTTATGTTGAAATTTTACATTACAATGTACGGTATTATTGTAATTGTACATTACAATGTACAGTATTATTCTAAGGACCACACTAAATAACTACCACGTAATATATCGATGGTGAATAGTTTATTCCGAGGGAATGAAGCTGCTAGTATTTCAAGTGCCCCTTATACTTCATTCTACATGAACAAAAACCTAGCCTTTTCGAGGTAAAAGTAACAAACGAAATTTTTAAAAATATATTATCTTTATCTTTACTGTTACCCTGTTGTTGTGTAGTCATCTTCCTGTCCTTATCAAATGAAGTAGGGTCGGCACAACATTTCCTTCTCCATTCCACTTCCACTGAAGCATTCGTCATATCCTCGTTCACTCCAAAAGCACGCATATTACCTCCTTCACACAGTTCATCCTTTTTAAGGGGTCCCTTTTCAACATATCCACTTACCGATTTACACTTACAATATTTAACGGCCTTTTTGGCAAACTTGATATGAATGTTGCTTATGTTGCCATAGGTAGATCTAGGTACGTCGCTTAAGGTGCAATCGCAACAGCACTTCGCGGCATTTTCATACAAATTACTTGGCCGCGCCGTACCACTGCAGTGCAATTGCCGCAAAGTCCATTGTGCTCTAAATATTTGCCATCAATGTATGGTAGTAATGTGTGGTCCCTTGTGTGTCCTATGTACTGAGTATTGTTGGTATATCTTTACTTGTGTTCAATATTTTTAAAAGAAAGATATTTTACACATGTCTCATATCGTACACCTAATGAAATACTGGTATATAATTACGACCTTTTAAATAGGAAGAGAGATACATTTGTGATTCAAAGCTTTTATTAGGTGTACGTTATAATATATTATGCTTATTTTTAGAAACGATCTTTGAAGGTGTATATTCCTAATTAGGCCTATTTAGCGTTTGAAACTAAATGTTAAATAAATGATTGACAATTTACGGGCTAGTAACTTCGTGCGAAAATTTGCATAGGGCTAGTGTTAAATCAAAGGATTGAATGTGTACAGCTCATAAGAGTTCAAATACTTTTACTATTGTCAAAAAATTCGCATTTACTAGATCGTATGTTCTTAAAGACTAATAATAAAATTCTTCATTTTAAAGCTGTTTTAAAGAAGGACTTTAACCTCAAAGATGTAGCGTAGGTTAAAGATAGTTACTTTAGGTTTTCAAGCCTTCAATTCTTAATATTATTATTTTTAATTGGGTACCATGTGTCATGTTTGGTGTTATTGTTAATTGTATGAGACTGATTTTTTATGTAAAAAAATTTAAAGCTAGAAATCATTTTGACAAACAAAAGTGTATAATTGGGGTGGTGTGACTCATGACGCGTAATCGATATATAATATGATTTTCCGGTCACGAGTCACGACACAGCGAAACAATTATAATCTGTCTCCTGTGAATTGTTATTGTGGTTTCATTAGGTACGTTAAGTGATTTTGTTTTTTTTTCCTAAAGACAGAAGTAAATTTTATTTAGGGGATTTTTTAATTCGACAAGTGTATCGCAGAGTTGATTTTATATGTCACGAGTCTCTTTCTCTGTCCAGTGAATTTTCATGTTAGGTTGGAGGTTCACATCTAGTTTACTACTTATTTTATATCACCTAGCGTTGTAGATAGGTGTATTTGCATCGTATATACACATCTTACACATTGGCCACGTGCCATCATAAATAATAAAAAAGGTAAAAAAAGTTTTTAAGTTAAACGGTTTTATTGTAAATATGTACTAAAAGCTAAAAAAATAAAATCGTGAGGCACGTCAAATATCTACAACTTTCAGTGAAAATGTTCATTAGAGATTTAGATATTTGACGTGCCTCACGATTTTATTTTTTTAGCTTTTAGTACATATTTACAATAAAACCGTTTAACTTAAAAACTTTTTTTACCTTTTTTATTTTTAGGCTTTTTAGTACAATGTATTCTATTTGTCAAGCCCTTTCATTTGATACCCATATTGATGGGATTGAAAAAAAAATAGGTTATCCGCCATTTTGTAGCGGCGGCCATCTTGGATTTTGATTTTGTATAGTGCACTGTATTCTACTTGTCAAGTCCTTTCATTTGATACCCATATTGATGGGATTAAAAAAAAATACGTTATCCGCCATTTTGTTGCGGCCGCCATCTTGGATTTACAATAATATTAAATATACATAATTGTATTGTCACCAGAACCAAAGGCGCATACCAAATTTCAGATCAATCGGTTGACAGGAAGACGGTGAAATTTCAATTACCAAATTTGACCCAAGAAAAATGAATAAAACAAACGGAGTAAGCTAAATAAAACCGTTTAATAATATAATATTTGCAACAACTACAGGTAAATACCTACCCAATTCCCAATATTTTTTACTACTGACTGTAAATATTAAAACGTGTCAGACTGATCTATCAACGGGCAGATCAAACGGTATACTCCCATTCGCCCTCACAAAGATAACTCCTAGGTGGCATTTGTTTGGGAATAAATTTTGACCACAGGGGAAAAAAAAATTGGCGGTCAGTTTTAAGCGATTTGAAGTGGAAACAGATACGTCATTCCGTGGTAATTGCTACCTACAGGCAATCGATGTGGGGGCGAAAGGGAATATTCCAGACCGTCAAAGAGTTGAAATTTGGCATAGGCGAGTGAAACGTGAACGCGCTATTATTCAATATCTATATCGATGACAGATTTTTTTAAAGACTTACTATTTTTGCTGAATTGGTGACAGTGTTTGTGAGGGAACGGTTTGTAATTTTATTGTACCTATCTGTGATATTACTGTTAAATACAAATACTTATATCTAAGTAAGCGTTCTATCAGTGACTAGAAATAGTAAGCAACCGTTTCCCTCGTAGACTATATCGAAGCTGTCTTATTCTTGTTATCTACATTGTGTAAGGAATAAAATAGGTACTTTATAAATCTAGACTTTTATTTACATCCTATCCTTCA
This sequence comes from Hemithea aestivaria, assembly GCA_947507615.1. Lineage (NCBI taxonomy): Eukaryota > Metazoa > Arthropoda > Insecta > Lepidoptera > Geometridae > Hemithea > Hemithea aestivaria. Next base: position 9,165,571 of record OX382328.1, read on the forward strand.
AATAACTAATATTATAAAGGTAGAATATTTCTACTAAATTATAAAGGTAAAGTTTGTGTGTTTGTTGCTCTTTCACACAAAAACAACTGAAACGATTCAAATGAAACTCTGTGAGTCAGCTGGAAATCTGGAAAAACAATAAAAGTTACTTTTTATCCCTGTTTTTTTACAAGACCGGAACTTACGCGAGTGGCAACTGGGAATTTCATTCCCAATTGCCACCGCTGTTATTGACAGTTTTTAAGAATATCAAGAGATTATTGAAAATAGAAACTTAAAATTATTATCTACCAGACTATACGTGCCATGCACAATCGGAACAGTGGGAATATTCCCACCTCCTACCACAGTCGGTGAGCTGGGAATATGTAGGTAGATACTAGGTAAGTAAAATAGTAATTTGAGTAGGTATCTAACCTAGTAACCAGAATCACATGCAAATTAATCAAGAAAAGGACAACGAATATTTTGTAACTAATCTTTATTATTGCAATAAATAAAATATTTATAGATCTTTTACATTAACCCTGATTGGTTAAGGAATACGCTGATAATACTTGATATATAAACGCTTTAGTAGGGATGGGATGTGCAACATACTTCTAATAAAGCCTTTGTTGCACTTCGCGCAAATTCTCGTTTAAAATGAGCTTTTATTTTGATATTTCGCACGAGCATTTCCACAAAGTGGCTTTAGGTACGTTTACACATATGTGCGAAAGAGGCAGCAAATACATTATATAGTTTGCGAGAAAGAGCACAATAAACGCTGCACATCCCAAGCCTACAGTAGTATGGACGCAGATAGTTGATTAAACTCTAAATTAAGTAGAAACATGTTGCAACCCCAGACTTTTGCTGCTGTAACTACAATAACATATCATTTCATAGGTGAAATTTTAAACATAAGTCACTTTATTAGTTCTTTATCTATTTTTTGCTTTTTCTTACTGATCAATTTTTTTTATGTTTAATATATTATTTAAGATGTAGCTGTGAACATATTTGTCGGGTCTTAGGAGCTAATTACAGCAGATTGTTCTGAGGAATATCTATATTATAGTGAAACGATAATACACAATAATACAAATCTCGATAAATTCTATAAAGACGTGATATAATTTCCTCCTATCATTTAGGTATTGTCAACATATTTTCCTATAGTCAAATACCATACTTAAATAGCTATATTTATAATGAAAAAGAAATTGAATATAAGAGTAGGTACTATCCTGCATATCCTTTCCGTAACAGTCTCTTTCGTTTCGCCTTTTCTTAATGGCCTGCTGCGACTACTGAAGTTAGAGTGGAAAGGTCTATGCCTAACAGTATAGTACACTCAAAATAATAGAATAGTAAAAAATCTGTAAAATTGTGCATTATTGTCGCCACTTTACACAAATAAATATTGAAGCATTAACAATATACTCGTCAATGTATTATACGTATATTATGTATTTCATATATTTTTTTATAAACAACGTCTACTTATTTACTAATAATAATATTTCTACACCCTTCATTTGAACATTTTAACTCGTAAATTAATGATATAAAATTTATGGGACTCGTGATATCGATGAGAATGATAACTTGACGCTAACTAGAAAAATATTTCATTTTCAGCATTGCTTTTAATACACAATATCCATTAGTATAATATAGTCTTAGGTAAGTATAGCTAGTTAATGTTGGTAATGGAATGAAGTCGCTGGCACACATTTTAGTTTTCTGTATCTAATGATTATTACAATTTATTTTGTGGCGTGGTTTTGAAGAGATACCTCATTATTCAGTGGTAAAGAACAAACGTGTAAGTAATAAGTGGCACTCGTAGTTGTGAGAGACTATTGAAAATTACAGAAAAACAGTAGATATTATTATGTAACATAATTTTTAAACTTGCATCAAAGATGCAAAAAGGGGGACCATATAATATTGATATACATATATTTTTTTAACGTGTATGTAATTTAACTACTACATTACTGTGGGACACATAATTCATTATTCGTACGTACTTATACCTCTTTGCATATTAACTTTAATATATTGGACCGGGCTAACATTTATTATAGGTAAGTATAGTGCGCGGCACGTGACATGAACTAAAATGGCTGCATCTTGAAAAAAATTCTCGTTATGACGTATACGCGTAGGTGTACAATTTCCGACGTTGACGTCCTTTTTCAAACGGTTTTATTCAATTTGCCTCGTTTGGGTCAATTTTAATTAATTGAAATTTTACGCTCTGTATTATAAATCTCCTCTCTGCTCCTCTGAATGTTCTGATCTGATATTTGGTACACACCTTTTTAATTCAATTTACGTGTCGCACACTTTGCTATGGTGGCACTTCACATAGTTATTCGTGTTCGGGTATTCGCCAAATACAGCTTATGAAGTATGTAGTTCTATTCGTCTCCTCCTTGTGTCGTATTCCCCATTGCTGGGGGTCGTGACCCCACAGGTCGGGAGCGCCACCAGGGTCGTTGCGATGCGATTTTTATGGGCTCGTGAACAGGAGCTTCAAGGGTGGTGCGGATCTAATCTGACCAACGCATCGGACTACGGCCTGGGGACCTCTTTCCTACGTCCACATTTCCCAATACTTAGGTACCTACTCGATGATGTTATTCGTCAACACGAATATAGCGAACATAGCTGATAAAAAACGTGAACACCGAATAGCGCCTGAAGTGCTACCATTATGTCTATGAAACTAAAAGCAACCTAATGTCAATTAGTATCAGTGGTGGATGATCTCCTGACGTTATTTCGCTGCGGGATGATGAACTCTGCGTGTCTCGGCGCCGTGAACGGGTTGGTGGCTGCGAAGGGGCCGCTGATGGAGCCTTGCCGCTGCGGGCCGGGCATGCGACGGGACACACTTGGACTCCTGACAAATACAAATTCATAATGGTGACAATCCCTCTAGGTCGTTCATGGTATAAAGAATAAATATCCATCGAGGCACGCAGCTAGTGTGATCATTTTCCACCGGAAACTGACCAGAGCGTAAATTTTTTAAATTTATGGTCTTATTTTTTATTAATTAGAATGGCAATAGAGTCAATAAAATATAAATTGTTACATTAAAAATGTGTTACGTTTGTATCACTCAAGCAGCGTGACTTCATGCCCCTAGCCAAGTGACATAATGACATTGGGACAAGGTGCGCTTATATTTTCTACAATATATGGGTTGGTGTTATATTGCAGAAAACATAAACTCCGATATTTTAAGTTTACATCATTGTTTACAAATTATTTTGTGTTTCATTATGTGCGTTGGGGAGGGGAGTTGGTTTTCAGAGCACTAAAACGAAATAATGCGTTGAGACGTTCCTATGATTTGCGTCAAAGAATGTGGATATTTTTTTAGCAGAGCCACATCAGTTTCATTCTTCTTACTTTTCTAGTTTGTATACTTTTGAATGAATCGAGAGATAAGTACGTCAACGCATTATTTAGGGGTATATTTCCATTCGCCCCAACATTGATTTCCCTGAGGTGGCAATTACCACCGCATTCGACTGGAAAGTTATTGTTCCCACTTCAAATTGCTTTAAACTGTTGGGTAGATTGGCTATCTTATCACCCGGCTGTAACTGGGAATTATTCCCAATTGCCACCTTGGGACAATCGGGAATAATTCCCAGAGTGGGGCAAATAGGAATATACCTATTAGGCCTCAGTTATATCAATTATAAGTACTTGCGGGTATAATTGTATTTAGATAAGTTAGTAGAAACTGTATTATAGAGTTTTAGAGCGTTTATTAGTGTTTGATATAGAAAAGAGTTCGTCGTTGAGAATGAATGGTGCCAACTTGCATCCTACAGGAACAATGGTTGGGTAACAGTGTACGGATGGAAAATCAGATTCATGAATATATTATGTAAGTAGCTTATTTTTGCTGCACTAAAGCCTAAACACTACGGTTAATATAAACGACGAATACCATATGTGGAGATTTTGGTTAGTTGCGACGGTGAAATTCAGCGCCTGTACCAAATTAGATCAAATAAATAATAATATTCCTATGCATAAATTTTTGGGAAATACATGAAAAATACATGATTATTTATGATTATTTACGAAAAACAGTTTTTTTTCTGGAGAAATCTATGGTCAATTTTATTACTAGAAATTATTTTAAGGGTAGTAATATTTTCATAACTCAAAATTTATTCATCCAAGAATTGGCTTAAATTGCACTTCGCATTCTACTCGATTTGGACGGGTCTTTGGCTATCTCAATACAGATAATTTTATCTTATTACAATTTTACAGATTTTTATTATTAAATCCAAAAATATAATTACAAAAGTAGGTATTTTTTTAATAATAACAATTTATTATCTACGCCTTTATATATCTTTTTAACTACTGTCTATCCCAACCGAACAATATCTGAATGCATACCTAGTGTTGGTATTGAGGTCAGCGGCGGCGGACATCTGTCGCGGGGGCAGCGCGGGCGGGGGGCCGGGGGGGCGCGGGAGACTGCCCCCTGTCCCACCCGGCCTGGGGGGGATCTGGTAACAACAATACATTATGTTATGTTACTATGTAGGTATATTACTGGTTGATTTATTGGAAACAAAAATATTATCAATTTCAAAAATGTGTTTTGCTTATAATGTACCTATGTGTAAACCAAAAGCTAAAAAACCTAAATTCATATTATATCTGTAAGTATTGTTGTCTTTTTAATTTGAAAAAGATATATTTTCAATATTTATTCAAGAGTTGATAATATTCAACAAAGACACAGTATTTACAAGGCGTAATGTTGTACTTGCCATTTGATTTTTTTTGGAAAAAGTGGGGGAAACTCGACAAGGGGTCTGACGGTAACCTGTGTGGGGGCTAATATAATATAATGTTTACATAATATATACCTGTGGCGGAGTAAAGCGCGGGTGCGGAGGTGGAGTGGGGGGGACTCGACGAGGGGGGTCGGGTGATAACCTATGTGGGGGCTAATATAATATTAATACCTGTGGCGGTTCATGTTGTCTAGGCGGCGCGGCTTGTGTGTGCGCTCGAGTGAGGCGCGGGTGCGCGGGCGGAGTGGGGGGGACTCGACGAGGGGGCTCGGAGGGTAACCGGGGGGGACCTGTGGGAACAGATAAATAAAATATTACACTTATGATGTTGGGGTTATGTGGTAGAGCCAACTCCACTTGCGCCACACTGCGTCGCAGTGTTAAATTCTCAAACAATACAAAAAATTTAATGAATTTTTGACAATGCGCGCGTTAATATGCACTCCAATCGCAGTAATCGTAGTGTTTTATCCTCGGTAAGATTGCATGTTTAAGCGTGATAATAAGTCTCGAATGAACAGTTACTTTCCTGATCATTAATTCTTATTTAAAAGATTAATTCATGTTATGGTTAAGTTTAAGTCCTAATAAAAATAATCATAGCTGTAGAAAGTCGATGGCGTTTCATTTGATGTGTTTATTGTTACCTTGTGGGTCAGGCGGGCGCGCCGCAGGCGGTGGTTTGGGGGGCGAGCGGGGAGGGGCCGCCGCGGGGGCCGGGGGGGACCGCACCTCGCTGGGGCCCGACCGAGACACGGGACTCTTACGCTCCACCTGATAACACCATAATTATGTAAATCAAATACATAGTAGGCAATAGGCAAATCTTAATTATTATTTTAAAAATCATAAATTCTTAAATATCAGCAAGCTGAAATGTCCATAGACTGGTAAGTCAGTCACTTTGCCGCAGAACCGATAATCGCTGAAGTAGGCGCTTTCTAGAGTGGAGACCGCGTCTCGGCAAACGTAGTGTACGGCGTCCATGGACGAGATGAGGCGAAAATTGCTGAGAGTGGTTCAAGGAGGAAGATAAAGGACCGATCATGGGATATATCGTAATTGTCTGAAACCGTGGTTGAGATATTTCAACAATATTAGATGCGTCTTGCGTTTCAGTTTTAGTATACAAACATACTCGAGGAGATGAGAGAGAAAATACCAATCCTAGCCTTGGGCGAAGACGGGACAAACGCGGGCGATGGTGCTTTAAATACGCGCAATGCTTGGTCTTCGTCTTTCTTGGTCTTTGGTTCTGTTCCTTAGTATATAATAATAATATACATATACAAACATACCTGTGGGCTAATCCTAGCTTTGTTTGGGCGAAGTGTTCCCAGAGAGCGAGCCCTTGCTCGGCGTGGGACGGGCGAGCGCGGGCGGAGGCGTGGGTGGCACACGCGCCGCTTGCTCTTAGATCGCCTTCTTCTGTTCCTTAGTATTATATTTATATACAAACATACCTGAGGGCTAATCCTAGCCTTGGGCGAAGTGTTCCCAGAGAGCGACCCCTGCTCGGCGTGGGCGAGGGCGGGGCGAGCGCGGGCGAAGGCGTGGGCAGCACGCGCGCTCCTTTCTCTAATATCGCCATCTTCCTAGTATAATAATATACATATACAAACATACCTGTGGGCTAATCCTAGCCTTGGGCGAAGTGTTCCCAGAGAGCGAGCCCCTGCTCGGTGTGGGCGAGGGCGGGGCGAGCGCGGGCGAAGGTGTGGGCGGCACACGCGCCGCTTGCTCTAATATCGCCTTCTTCTGTTCCTGACCCGCCGCGAAGTAAGAGAACACGCATAACACCGCGTAGCAGATTTGATCCGCCTGGAATATATACGAACTTCGTTAGCCGCGTATTGAGTGGGTGAGGCAACATTTGAGTCTTTGAAATGAAATATATTTATTTGCTCGAAGTATGCTATAAAGGCGGCACAGATACAATAACATAATGTCTCACACACTTCGCCAGTAGTTTACACCGGCATGCAAATGTTACATGCAATGTCACTCGGTTTAACGGTACCTAATACACATTTGCGTTAGGAGTAAGCTCAGTCGGTCAGCACGTAACTTGAATGCCTCATGCTCAGAGAATCAGCAGTCAAACAATTTTCAGATGATCATTTAAAAATGGTCGACTTTATTGATCCAAAACGAAGAGGTGCGAAGTGAATGTGAACTCAGGCTACCCTGGGTTCATATTATTATTCGATGCTTCGAGCTTTTATGTACCATCTAGAAGCTCAATGGAGAACCGTAAGTAGAAAACATAATTATTTTGGATCTTTAAAAACACCTTTTTTCTTCGCTCTCCTTCGCACGTCTCAAGTTTGGTGGAATCTGAGCCAACTTCTTTTCCATAGTCGATTCCAGAAAAAGAAGCAAAGGACGCCAAAAACGATATTAAATGTAATGTAATTGTATTAAATGTAATGGTTATGATTTAAAATGTTTAAGCTCAATAATGAAAATGTACAAAAATAAGCAAATAAGAAACGTATACATACACTTAAATGGACAAACAGGTGACGGGACATGCTAACGTGCAACATTATTGATATTCACTCTCAATATAAAGGTAATATCGAGAGAGCCATATCGAGAAGATACGATGGAGGTCAAACACTATTTTCTCTACCTACAACAAAAACAAAACAATAAAAAACAACAATAAACAGAACAGTGCAACAAATTGGATAGGTACTATAAATTATGTGAACTAGGTATTAGGTATGTAAATGTTACTTGCCATTACGGATTTGTACTTTCTCTGTATGATTTGCCTCGTTTTCGGGTCTGTAAAATAAATTATGAAATTGTTCATCAAATTAAACGCATACAGATTTATATCCTGCTTATTTATACAACAAGAATTTCAAAGAAATACATAGAACTCGAATCAACAAAGTTTCAGAATTTTGCGTAAAAAAAAAATGTTAATTAATAAACATAGAAAAGTAAGTTCATATTATATATTATGTTATCAACATATCTCGATTATTTTAAAGAAATCCTTTCGATGCTACGTGTTTTAAAGATTTGAAACGCAACCTTAAAATTCATTTATTCCTATACTATAAATGTACGATTTTTTTGCGTTTTGTCGCTACAAAGCACTTTTCCATTAGCTAATTATACTATTTTTAACTATATTTATTATATTTTTATTGATTTAACTTATTTTACTTACTAAATTCTTCTAAAACGAAGATTCCGCCGTTTTGAGTGAAGCATTTCCGAATGTGATCCAGACGCACAAAAAACTGAAAAATAAATGAAAACACATATTATACAATACAAGTATTTACTGAACAAAGTATATAACAACAAAATGTAAATGCAACACGAAGCTGTGATTGTTTGTACAGTAAACATACTTAGGTAAACCTATCTCAGGAACACCACAATCTTTAAATCGCTTATGTCGTTTGACTAGTGAAATAAGTAATAGAATCTATTTAGAATGCTATTTTCACTATTGAAATCTACATCTATGTTTTCATATTTTTTATCTACCGTCATTTCATAAATGTTAGCATCTACAGAATCGAAATGTAATGGACAAAAGCCGAATTCGTTTCAGTCACGGGAAGTACAGTTTGTCGGGGCTCGCTTTTATTCAGATTTTTTGTAATTGAAAATGTGAAGCACTGAGTGTCGATAGCTGCTCTGACACGTGAAGTACCTTTACTTTAAGAAATCAACAGATAAATAAAATTAGATATACATAGTACTTGTCATAGTATCAGAGTAGCATCGAACTCATCGCCTGCAAAACTACAAAGTAGCGACAAGTAGAATGTATGCGTCATGCAACATGCGACACGAGCGGCCGCGCCGTGGACGTCCGGTCCGTAGCGCCACCAAGCTGTTGTTACGCTACTGATAATATTTTACCTGTCTCCCAGCTCTATACGTATGTGATGAGAGATGATACGAGAAGCTTTCACTGAAGAGGTAATATAATATCGTAGCGTAAGGCGATTGAGTCAGGTGAGAGCGGGGCGGACGTGGACAGTGGACAGCGAGGCAGAGTGCGGGTGCGAGGTCAGGTGCGGTGTGGGGGCGCGGGGGGGCCGCTCCGGAACTTGTGAGATGGCGGATGCTCTACGACTGACCTCGTGACTCGCGTACTAAAGCTTAGGCTGACGTGACGCTCGCTCGGGTTCCGGGTGAGAGGGACCGACAGAACTAGCTCTCGAGAGCGACAGATCGAGACCGCTCGCCGGACGAGCCACGATACGAACGAACGCAAGCTGTCGGGTGCGATATGAACGGATAAAACAGAGGGCGTCTAGTGCATGCACGACCGCGCGCTCGGCGCTCGCCGCACTCGGGAGAACTAATACAACGCTAACAACGGCTAAAAACAATCTGTAAGCCTCAAAACTACAAGTAAAGCCCTACGACTTCGAACGATCATCGTCACGCGAGCGTCTCGCGGCGACCGCACGGAGAGTCGGGGCCGCGAGGGTCGCATCGATCGTCGTAGGAGCCGGCCGTTACTAGTCAAGTCAATCAACCACTATGTACCTCGAAATCCTTGAGCGCAGCGGCGCGTGTCGGCGTGTCCGGATAGAGTAGAACAGACAAAAACAACACATTAGTTGGGTGAGGGGCGAGCGCGTGTCAAGGACCATCTCAAAAGTTCCTATGCGGAGTGGCGAGCGGTCCCGCCGCGGCGGCCATGCGTCCTCTCATGCCTCTCCTACTCTACGCCCGGCACACTCACGACACACACTCACACACTTTATGTTTATAAGCTGGTATATTCATAAACACACCAAGTCATTAGAAAAATACAAAATTACCCGAGTTCGAAATAGAAAATGTATTGGCGAAGATATAAAATGTAGATATAAATAAATACACTAGATACTTAAAGAAATATTGGAAAAATTGAAATGATTCAGAAAGGATATTGATAAAATACATAATATTTAGTAGGAAAGTTTGAGTGGTCCTTGCGTCCCGAATGTTTTATCTGCCAGGTCATAAGATGGAGGCTGACATTTATTATTGTTAAATATGGAACAGGGTTCGTAGTCATCTTGAAATACTAGTGTAATGATCATCTTTATTGGCTCCTGCGTAGAGTGTGAGTTATAAACTTAGTTGGATGATGAAGCTTCATGTATGTAGGAACTTTCGTACACGAGTCGAAGCGTAATCGTATCGTGGAACGTCATTGGCTTCATTCCTTTTTGTTCGCGTTGAGGCACCTCAACGACAAGAAGGAATGAAACAATTGACTGGCGATACTATGACGTCACGGTTCGCGTGCGAAAGTTCAAAGGTAACGTATAAATAACAATGCGCTATGGCACCGATACAATATCGATTACAATGAAGCGTTGCCTAGCGGACGCCGTCCCAAACGTACAGACTGTCATACAATGTACGACACTCCATCCATAGTCATACAAACCTACCGAGACTTCACCCAAATTAAGCGATAACACTGACAGATACCTTACCTGATACTCGCTATCATGATTATACCAAAACAATATCATAATTTGCGCAATATTCGCCGTAGTTTTGTCCGTTCAAACATTTAGTTTACTTTTGACCACTTGATAAGAGGTGTTAATAAAATACGCGTCATTTTAACAAAATAATGCTTTATAAAAAATCATTAGCTGCCTAATCGGGACAAGTATGTAATTAAAAATGATATTTTAAAACAAAGAAATATCTCAGGAAAAAATGATAGGTGGGAAGTACTTATAAAAATGGCGACATTTTAATATAAAAAAATATGTCAAAAGTTAACTAAATAAATGGACGGAATAAAGATTAACGCGTTCAAAGGTTTTGGTATATCATAAAATATGGCACCGAATCGAATAAGTAACATAAACAAGCCGACAAGAAATATAAAAATGTATATAAATAAAGTGGTACATACCTTGCTGTGATGGAATAGAAGACCGACGCCTTCCATGCACACCTTGAAAATAAGTCCAAATATTCAATCTTAGAGGCAAGGAGATGACACAGTGGTTACAAGTCAGTATGTATTCATTTAGGTGGAAAAAAAACCAACTTCATGCTCATATTCAGTACCTAACTGAGTGTCGCCATCAAGTTTTCATGTAGTATATCTTTTAAACTACTGAACCGATTTTGAAACTTGTGCTGTGTCCCATTTTGGACTGAATCAAGGCAACAAAAGAGATAAAATTCAGGGACAAACACACACTTATGAAGTTTATAATATAGAATTTAGAATAGAAAAAATATACTTGTATAAAAGCCTTATAGGATTGTCCTGTGTAAATCGCAGTTCCAACATTTTTACATAAATATATGCAATATCGTTGGAATTATAAATAATGAGTATAAACCCTAATTATTATATTTATTGAGTTGTAATGCTACTTTTAAATGTTATTGTATCCTAGCTTATACTCGCGGCTTTGCCAGCATGGCAAAATCCTTTCTTAGCGGAGGTCTACGTCATAAAACCTGTGTTTGAAATTTCAACTCAATCCGTTCAGCGGCTTAGGCTGTGCGTTGATAGATCAGTCAGTCAGTCTCTTTCCTTTTATGTATTAAGATGTTTCCTATATAACTCAGTAACATAACGGAGTCCACAGGAGAATAATAATATCTTTAGGGAGAGTAGCCATGGCAGTGTCTCCAGAAATAGAAATTGTCTTAAATGTGTGGCCAAAAATGAAAATTGTCTCCGTGACTGTCCTAAAGCCAATAAATGAAGTATAATATAATTAATAAATATTTCAGGACATTACACACAGCGCCACCTAACCCCAAGCTAAGCAATTTAATGCTTGTGTTATGGTGGTTAGGATAACGGATATAATACTTATATACACTTTTCTTTTGTAAATACATACTTATAATAGATACAGAAAGCCACCCAGACCAGAAACAAATATCTGTGGATCACATAAACATTTGTCCCATGCGGGAATCGAACCCGCAACCTTCTGTATTGCAGGCGGGTATTAGCCCACCGCGCTAGTGGTTGTCAAAAACTATCTGTGTTTAAAATTTAAACTCAATCCGTCCAGAGATTAGGCTGTACGTTGATAGATCAGTCAGTCACTGTTTCCTTTTATATATTTAGAAGATGTTTTCTATAGAAGTCAGTAACATAAAATTCTTGTATCTTTAGACTAGTTTTGATTGTACTCTGTTTTGTGTACCTTTAAATAAAATAAAATAAACATATTATAGTTCGGTTGTCAGATGCAATATAAAATCGTTCCGTACCTGTATGAGTCCCCCCTCCCCGGTAGAACAGTCTTGCACGGGGAACTCGCCCCCGAGCTCGGCCGCGTCCTGCCGCCGCCCACTCTTCTCCATCGCCTCCTTTATGCAGTAGTACAGCGCTTTACACTGGAATTGTAACACGTCTTGCTTGCTTCGTTCTTTGTTCACACATTTCAATTTATTCTGACTTTAAACATACTAAAACAAAACGGCACAACTCACGTCTAATATTGTTGAGAATATCTCAGCCACCTCTTTTACCGGGGGTAGACTTCCTTTGCAGGAGGTCGACTAGGTGGGTACCCCAACAATGCCAGTTATTCTACCGCCTGAGCAGTGATGTGCAAACATTGCTGTGCTTCGGTAGGAGGGCACTGTAGCTAGTAAAATTACTGGGCTGAAGAGTCTTAACATCTTATGACTCTCAAGTAAGAAGCGTTGGCGCAGTGCACTGGGTAGCACTGTACTGATTATGGGCGGCGTTATCTCTTACCATCAGGAGAGCGTCTTGCTCGTCTTCTTACTTCGTTGTATAAAAAAAAGCCACGGTTTCGGACAATAGGGATGTTGACTAATTTTTGGAATTGCTTTTATATGATAGATAGACCCATTTCATACACGAATATCATATTTTTATGCAAAAATATACGAAATTTCAATTTAAAAATACGTAAATAAAAATGATTTTTTGAATGCCGCCTAAAACGTTCCGAACTGTCATCTGACAGCGCGTGACGTCACACCACTGGCCTGTACTTACGTTTCCTACGCAATATTCCTGATTTCGACACATTTTAATTATTTATAACTTAAAAACCACTGAACCGATTTTGATGCAACTTATACTGTGCCCTTAGTTGGTCCATACTTAAACCATAAATAAAGTCAATAACTAAAATGTCTCTCTGAAAATATAAGATCCATTTTGATTATTGACTTTTTTTTTGCTTAAATTCGGACCAACTTAAGGCACCGTATAAGTTGCATCAAAATCGGTTCAGTGGTTTTTAAGTTATGAATAATTAGAATGTGTTGAAATCAGGAACATTTCATAGGAAGCGTAAGTCCCGCTGACTGCGTGCGGTGCGGTGCGGTGCGTGCCAGTGGTGTGACGTCACGCGCTCTGATTGGCGTTCGCATTCGCGTAAGAATAAGTAAAAATTATTGAAATTAAAATTGATTTTATTTAATTTTGGCTTGTGAATAGATCCTTAAAATGTGATTATAGGTTTTTAAATACTGTCTTTTATGTGAAAAACATAAGTTTATATGAATTCGTAACATGTGTCAACATCCCTATTACGATGTCCTTCATCAGGAGTTCACGTAATTGTCCGACACCGTGGTTGAGATATTATCAACAATATTAGACGTGAGTTGTGCCGTTTTGTTTTAGTATGGTAAAAGTCTGAATAAATTTATATGTGTGCCGTTTTGTTACTTGAGTTACGACGAACACTCGCGATAGTTTTAAAAATCGTATACTTAAATATATAAAATAAGCTATTGTGCTCGTGGATTTGGTCGCATCGAGAAATCCTTTCTTCGTGGAGGTCTACGTGACAAAACATTAGTGTTCCAAAATCAAAATCAATCCGTTTTAGGTACGTACACACACACACACACACGTTGATAAATCGGTCAGTCAGTCAATCAATCCCTCTTTCCTTTTATATATTTTATAGATTGACTGGTAAATACGAACGCAGCGAGGTCAGGCCCAAGGGGTTATGTGGCGCTGATGTGATTCTGAATCACCGAGTTCTAATCCCAGCCTAACTCCAATTACTATAATAATTAATATTATTTATGTGCTGTTTTCACTCACTATATTGGTGGCTTCGGCCGTGGCTAGTTAACACTGGGGGAGGACTCCTCCAAGTGTTGCCAAACGGTCATTAAGACCGTGTTCCGGCATGATGTTCAATGAAGCCAGGTAGGGTTTACCCGCCTATGTAGGCGTCATCTCACATGACCAACAATAAGTCAGCAATGACACCGCGTCGGTAACACCACTGGTGTAGCGGTCGTCTATAGGCGACGGTAACTGCTGAACATCAGCGCCGTCTGATCTTGAGTCTTAAACACAAAAATATACCTTTTTAGTGTAATATTTATGCAGCTGCGTCTGTCCCCCGTTCTTCCTCCAGAGACACAGGACGCGTATCTTGGGGCTGTACGTCATGTTGACGAGCCGCTCGTACCACCAACGCTCCACTATCGTGCCTGGAATAATTACGCTTTCATGTATATGAAACATTGACGAAAAATATTCTCCGGACGGCATAAACTACCCATTGGCCGTCTATTCAGCTTTCAGATTCGGACTGTGGTTAAAGATGCCGTAAAATCAATTCAATTCAACCTACTCAACGACGAAGGCAAGATATAAAAACTAAAAAATTATTTTAAAAAGTTTTATTTTTCTCTGTGGGTCTGTTTTTATTTTACTGAAAATAGAGTTCGCAAACATCTAGGGATTCGTCATTCGACAGCAGGGGGTTCACGACAACATTTGCTGGCAGCTAAGTGACTGGACCGGACTTAATGCTGAGTCAGAATGAAGGCGTAGATTGCCTAAGATTATTCCACTAATTGACCTATTTATTGGACTTTGTGTTTTAGATGTGGAGAGTTGAGGATTCGTAATTACTTGGAAACGCTGCTATAAGCTTCTAAGTATATAACATCGAACCCTCTTGTGGGGTACATTTCTGTCTTCGCGTACCCCATCATCATCTCAGCCGTATGACGTTCACTGCTGAACATAGGCCTCCCTCTGAACTTCCATATGTACTGGTTGGAAGCAACCTGCAGCCAGCATCTTCCGGCGACCTTTATAAAAGCCTTATTACACTTGGCTGAATTTAGTCACTAAATTCAGAATCTAAATAAGGATGAACGATACTTTCTTCTAAATTTAGGATGCTAAATGTGATTACACTTGACTTAATTCAGTGGCGACTGAATTTAGGCTTCTAAATTTAGCCAGGTGTAATAGCCTTTAAGGTGTCTGTCTGTGGATGGACGTCGTATGCTTCGTTTGCCCGTTTCGCGAACCCCATAGCTTAGAAAACTTGAAAAAATCCCTGCTTTGTGTTGTCATTAACGAGTGACTTATACATAACTCAACACATACTACTCAACCCATAAGAAATGTATTGATCATGTGTGTAATGTGTAAGAAAGAAAGAAAGATAATTATTTATTGAGCACAGAAACACAGGCACAAGAATATTTTTTTGTATACATAGATATAACTGTAGTGTCACAATTCACAATAAAAATGAGTAATGAGTACCTTGCGTGGAGCGCAGCACGAGTCCGTCGTCGCGCACCTCCATGAACCGCAGCTCGCCGGACGCGGCCGCCTCGCCCTCGTGCACCGTGAACGTGGCGCGCCGCAGCAGCCGCGACCCCAGCGGCTTCAGCTCGATGTCGTTGCCGTGCTATACAAACAACTTATTATCAGGACGAGAGGAATACGAGAGCGAGAGAGTAGCAAATCATGAGGAGTAGAGCCGCATCAATACTGTATGACATGTAACTTTACTTCCTACTCTAGGATAGGGGATAGGGATTATAATAATCTAACCGAAATACGACAGTAATGATCTTATAAGTATGTGGCATAGCACCTCCGCCGTCGCAACGGACCTCCTTCACCACTGGCCGGCGAGGACAATTCAAACTCGGAACGTCGAAGCAGAATCTGTTTGTGGCACGATCTATTCGATCGTCATTCCATCTCACACCCGGCGCCGGGTATCACGTCGGGGTCACCAATTTGTGGGACTGTTCTTCGTGCCCCACAATCTAAAATAAAGACTTCAAGATTTACAAACTTATTATCATTTATTCCACCTCACACCCGGCGCCGGGTAGCACGTCAGAATAAATGATAATAAGTTTGTAAATCTTGAAGTCTTTATTTTAGATTGTGGGGCACGAAGAACAGTCCCACAAGTAGTTTCCCGGTTGTTGCACAAATTTAAATTTGTTCAATTTCTAAGTAAATAATAATTTATGAACACGTAAATAATTGGAGATCAAAAGTTCAGATCTAGACACGCGGTGGCGTGTCAAGCCAAGTTCAACATAACTGGCGAGCAGTAAATTTCAATAATTTGTCAACTTTTTTCTAAGGAGTTGTAAAAAGAGAAGAGAGGCCTGCTCTCTTTCCACTGCTCTGCTGAAGAACGATATAGGCGGAATTATAACACTCTCGTCACCAATTTACATTTACATTTAGTCCTTGGAATAATCCCCTTCTAATCTCTGATATCTTCCATCACGTTCTCATCAAGTGAAATATACGAGATGTAAAAAATTATGCATTTCTATGCCAAATGAAATACTTACCAGCGTGTGTACAACGTCCAGCAGATGATTAACCTCCTGACTGTACACGAGACCGATGTGACTCTTCGCCAGCAGCCGTCGTACTTTATTCCTTACTATATCTGCATCCACACCGAACAGAACCATCGCCGCAGTCAAGTTATACAACGCAGTAGACAATAACCTATCTTCCTCATGTTCTAGCCGTTTCCTCTCTGTATCGCTGAGGCATTTGTACCGTTCCATCATCTCATTGGCTCCTTGATCCATGCCGATCATGTCCCGCTCTTGACTGACTGCGTCTAAGAACGCGTCCTCCCAGAACTGCATTTGATCCCACACGTTCGATCGCTCCTTGCCTGACACACGGAATTTTAACATCGTAAATTTCTCAAGGCTTAAGAACCATAGCAGGGAAGTCTTTTATACAGGTAATTTAGGTCATAGGAAATTGACTGACCTGTTTCTTTAACCAGCGCCTAAAACTTGTATTTAACGCTAAAAAGATGTACTGGGATGACAGGGAATAGTGAAAAACGAACGACAACAAATGAAATCCCAGGTCAACTTTTAGCATTAGCCACAGCCGTTAGGCGCTTGGCTAGAGGGCAAGACTTAGTAATGTAGCAGTTGTTGCAGTGCTATAGGTATCGAAGTATCCTAAAGTCTTATATTATAAACAATTACCAATAAGCCCTTGATACAGGTAAGTCCGAGCGGTGTCAGGTGAAGTGAGAGGCGAGGTGACGGGCACTCCCACAGGCGGTCTATAACTCAGAGACGATTTGGAGGAAAACACGCTCGCGGCCCTCGGTTTGCCTCCAATGTTTCCCCGCGTCGCCTGCATTCCAAAATAAACCGTAAACAATACGTAACAAGGTCCATTATGGTAGCTACGGTAACTGATGATTGCGTATGAAATGATGGATGGATCGAAACGTAACGTGCTTTAATATTAGGGTTAAACAGACAACGAAGCATGCATCTATCAGAGTTGACATATAGCCAGATGAATTTTGAAGAACAAATATGCCGATTGCGTTGGCTATATGTCTCGAAGAAGCGGTAAGCGGGGAGAGAACACTAACACTTACATTGAGGAACATGACGTCAGTGTCAGAGAGGTTGGACTTAAAGGAGGCGCGGTGGTCGAAGAGATTGGCTCGGTTGGTGGTGATCGAGCCGCTCTCGTCGGCCGAGCAGTCGGAGGAGGGCGCCGCCTGCCGCCACAACACAACAATCGTACGATACTCGCCACCCCAACACAAACAAAACATCTAAACACGCTTCAAGACCCGAAATACATCTCATTTACACCAGAACCCAGGCAAATTTTATCAAGAAATTGGCGAAAGTAGTTTCCAATGACTATTTTCGAAGGTTTTGTTGTTTTGCTTTAAAATTGGGAGTAACTTGGAATGACAATTAATTGGTTATATCAAGTTAATTTTAGAATAATAAAAATAATATGGCAAAGTTTAAACTTAAATCACTAACATCAATAAATGCCCAGTTTATCACCAAATTTTAATACAGAGAATAATAATGTAGTTATAGTGAAATCAAGCTGTCTTAGCTATTATGAAGCACATTTAACTACAACAGTATTTTTTAAAACGAAGCTATAGTAGCGAGTATTGTACTTTGTTTTAGAACTCTTCTTCTCTACCTTGTTTATCAAGCTTTGTACAATAATTTACCTTTTTTAAAAGTTTTAAAATATTTTTCTCTAAGGGTGAATACCGTAACCACGATCAACAACGACAACCACAAGTTGATTAATTAATATTATTGTCATCATATCAACTGAAGGAAGTATTTACATAGATATGTTTAAAAATTAAAATACATCAATTTTTTAAATAGTATCGTCGTGATTTATTAGTTATTAGTTCGTGGAAACAGATCACAAAATTACAACAATCTTAAAATCAAGATATTAATGTACAGAGCTCATTGATTTAAAAGTACAGGAAACATTTTGAATACACATTTTGGCAGCTATTTTTTTCACAACAGTGGGTATGGTGCTGGATAAATAGAAAATTGAACTTTACGAATCAAGCATAAGTTTTCAAAAAAACATTTCGTTATTATCAGTACCCCAGATTTCCAAAATAAACTTTATTTTTCTACTACCGTCACGTCTTTTTGGGCAGCGCGGAAAACCCTAAAAAGCTATGATGCACAACATTCGAATATCGAGACAAATGAAAGAGACAGCAGACGAATTTTGTTCGAGTGTAAGAGAGACTTATAATAAACACGTATAGTCTCAACTACGAATGGAGCGCATCTTAGTCCTTAAAGGTTAATAGCCGTAGTTAAGGGGTTAATAGTCGCTGAACCTCTTCTCGCTCGCACGATATAACTGATTGTCAAACAACAATTGATAAAATTTACTTGTTGGAAATGTGTTAAATTGAAAATTTTGCTCATACTTTTATACTATTTTTATAAGTGTTCCCAGTTTGCTACCTGAAATAACAACAATGGCATTCTCAATTATATGAAAAAATCTATCTTTAAACATGCCATTTAATAAAGTATCAAACTGGTCATACTTTAAAAAATTGTATAAAAGTATGAGCAAAATTTACAATTTAACACATTTCCAAAAAAAAAAAAATCTTATATCGTGCGAGCGAGACAGAGGTTCAGCGACTATTAGCCGCTTAAAAAAGTAGGTAAACAGGGGTCAACTTTCAACAGTTCACATTTTACAAAATGCCATGCTCAAGAGGCGAGCTCAGTAGGTATTTTTACAAACAAATTACTTTATTCGCAACATTTTTGCAACCATGCAACATAAATTGATATAATATTAATTAAATTATACGTACGTCAGAGTCGAATGAAGTCAGTTTGCTGAATAGAAGGTTTCTCTTCTGATTGAGCATGTCTTTGAACATTTCCGTCGTGCTCTGCGCTTCGTTGGAATCCATTTCTGGGTAGTTGACCGTTGGTATTTCTGTAATGGGGATAAACAAAATTTTAGGTACCTATATAAATATTTCATTAATATAATATAATATATAATAAATATTTCTAAAAGAAACTTAGATGGACTACTTTGTAGAGTTGTGTTTCAAGCCCGATTGGACAATTTTGTAATTGATATATATCGTACTTTAAACTGTAAAACTGTTTAAAGTTTTATATATTTAACACAAAAAAGATATAACCGTGACAGTCAAATAGGTACAACAATACACGATATTACAATTCGGAGATAAAAGATTTTTAACACTAAAATAAAACTACCAAAAATGCCACACTGTCACCGTCCACCGTTCAAGTCCGTACAAACTAATAATAAAATGACCGTTAGGTAGCGTCCTTTGCCGCGATTGGGCGAAAAGGCGAGACGCCATTGGTCGAGGATGAGATGCGTTCGAAACTGTGTTGCCGCGTTACATTCTCCCCCTAAGTGGGCACTTGATACGAATTTCATATTAAGATCGTAAATATCGAGTGACGCTCTCTCGCTCGCACTATTTGAGTTAAAATTTTCTTTCAAAAATTCTTTTCATGCCATTTTTAAATATATCAAACTGGAAACACTTTTAAAATGTGTGCAATAATATTATGGAGGGGTGTTCTTAAGGAATTTTCAATAAATTTATTCTTTGAATTTATATATATTTTTTTTTTTTTATGTGATGAAGTAGAAGACGAGCAAGACGCTCTCCTGATGTTAAGAGATAACGGCTGCCCATAATCAGTACAGTGTAACCTAGGATTTCACAATGATGTGAAATTCTAGGAGCACTGCACCAACGCTTCTTACTCAAGAGTCATGAGATGTTAAGACTCTTTAGCCCAGTAATTTCGCTAGCTACAGTGCCCTCCTACCGGAGCACAGTAATGTTTGCACATCACTGCTCAGGCGGTAGAATAACTGGCACTGTTGGGGTACCCACCAAGCAATCTGGGGTGTTGGTTATTTCAAAATTTGTCAAATAGTGCGAGCGAAAGAGCGTCACTCAATATATACGCTCTTAAGAGTCAAAAATTACCAGTTTGCGAGCTCTTCCTAGAAGGCGAAGGTTCAGACGGAGTGTCCAAATCGTGCCTGTAGTCGGAGAGTGCTGAGTTAGCCATCCCTGCATCCAAACACGCCACCTTAAAACAGGTACCGATTAATAACCTTGGTGGAAATCCAATAGGAGACACATGGCCCTTGTATGAGATATATGTACTCATGGTCCCCATTATCACACTATCTGTAAAATTAACTTATTCACATCGAGTTCTTTCTCGAAGCGTCCATTCTGTTAGGGACCTACTTTCTCGTTCTAGATATGTTTTCTAAATTGATAACTACATATTATTATGTTTATCCTATCCAAAATTGGTTGCACACGACGCCACCTATCAAAACTAATCAACTCTATCATACATCAAGAGTCAAGAGTAGTCTGATGTTTAGCAAGAGGCCACTTTTACTATTCCCACTGTCATTGCTAAGAGATTTGCAGCTTTTCAAAATGTCATTGTGCTCTTACAGAGTTGGCAAATAGCATGACAATAATAAAAAGAAGACTCTAAAGAATCCGCTCTTTCCGAACGTAGGTACTTGCCCCGTTAGTAAATCTGAGAAGTGAAATATTTTACCTCCTTACTCCAGTAATGTGTGTGAGCCATCTCAGCGAGTTGGAACACGGACGCCATGCCTCCGAGACCAAAGTTGGAGTATGTGTGTTCTAACCCATGTACGGCAGCTTGCAGGACTTTTAGCATGCCTTTCCAAACTGGCTTCGATACGAACTGATGGAGAAAGAGATATATTTATAGAAGAAGAAAGAATTAAATAATAATTATGTAACCAAGATAAACATGTAAATTTAAACACATATTTAAAAATGCAATCCTCATGAGTTTCTTGTTCGTTCTTCTCATAGAGGTGCCTTGCGAACGAGCGTTAGAGTGTTAAAATGGAAAATTGACTTGCAAAAGTGCTCCAAGGTAGCCTATTTAAATAAATGAATTTTGAGTTTGAGTTTGAATTTTCTTCTTTCTTTCTTCTCCTTCAAGATATATTTAACGAACTTGAAAAGATTTGCAAATTAACCGCAGTTATTCCGTAAACTTACAATATCTTAAACAACCCAATAAGTAATATTGAACGTAACAAAAGAAAATTATACGTAAAAATAAAGATTTTCAGAATTGCGTGATTTACGCCTGTTGTCGCGATATATTATAGGTATATATATTCGATACAGGGGCGGTTATATTTTTCCAAAGACCCCTGGCATTTATGAGTAGAAAAGGAAACCCGTACTTAACAAACCTGAACTAACTAGTTCTTACATAAAGTTTATACGTATATAAGTTTCGCGATTTGTTTATTAATCAAGTAATTTTATTAATCGGGACTTATCACATTCATATTTTATTGTTAGTTTTACATATCATATTTTTAACCCCCGACGCAAGAACGACGGGGTGTTATAAGTTGGACGTGCCTGTCTGTCTGTCCGTCTGTCTGTCTGTCTGTGTGTCTGTCTGTGGCACCGTAGCTCCCGAACGGATTTTCATTTAGTTTTTTTTTGTTTGAAAGTAGGGTTAGTCGAGAGTGTTCTTAGCCATGTTTGGTGGAAATCGGTTCAAGATGGCCGCCGCTACAAAATGGCGGATTACTTTTTTCTTTTGCGACCCCCTCAATATGGGTATCAAATGAAAGGGCTTAACTAGTAGAATACAACCCACTATATAAAATTTAAAATCCAAGATGGCTGCCACCACAATATGAGGAATTACGTATTGCGTTGGGGTTTTTTTTTTTAATTTTTAATTTAATTCACTTGTTTGAAACCAACCTCGACGTTTCGGCTCAGTTACATTAGCCGTGGTCACGAGAACACTGTGATCTCTGTCAGTCCACTGGTGAATGAAAAATGTTAGGGCAATAAGGCAAAATGGTATGAGGATAGACTGGTTGTAAAACTCACCACATCATCGACTTTATCACAGGGCGTGGATCTCCTATTGAAGTTCCTATTGAGTTTGCTGAGCACCATGTTCCTGTAGGACTCGTCCTCCATGAGCTTCTTCAGTCGGTTCAGCTTCAACCAGCCGACGCCTTCGCCTTCCAGGACGTGTTGTACCAACTGGAATAAATTACTTATCTCGCGTCAGTTGAACTATGGCTGCCGTCTGCGCAAGTCATAGCCCCCGCGAACTCTATTTGAGACCTGAGGGCCTATTGGCTATCGCCCAACAACTTTATTTATTTATTTATTTATAATTAAGGGCCGCCGACAAAAAAACACCTTAAACTCTAGTGACAGTAACATTGTTTGTACAAAACACCCAGGTGTTTTCTCAATTAGGGGAGGCCTCAGCATTTGCGATTGGAACACATGTCGACCTTAAAATTAAATTAAAAAAAAAAAGAGAATGAATGTTATAGGAAACAAAACTATGGATAAGAATAATGTAAAAAAAGAGAGAATAACAAAATAAAAATTGTTAGATATTATCAGACCCTTTTTCTTCAGATGTACAAGTTGGCATTGCATCTGAAGAAAAAGATTCCATTACATTTTTTCGGAACTGCATTAATGAGTCACCAAATAGATCGATTTTTGGAGAGGATTTTATTAGTGAATTATATTCACGGCATATTCTAATAATTGGCGAGTTAAGCCCAAGGTTTGTTTTACAGGTGGGAGTAAAGAAAAGATTGGTTATAGGGTATCTAGGTAGTCGTGAAGGGACGGTGTAGATTAATAGACAAAATTGCGTATATTACTTGCTTAAACATCCTCATTAATATGAATAAACAAACAGCAATGTAGAGGTACATTGAAGTGTCATCAATGTAGTTGGTGTGAAATAGCCAATAGGCCCTCTAAAATGTTTTTCTGTGCATCTCTATAGTTCATCAACATTATCTACACCATCGAATTTAAATAAATAAAAATAAATAAATATTGCAGGAAATTCACACAGCGCCACCTAACCCCATACTAAGCAACTTAATGCTTGTACCTATATTATGGTGATTAGGATAACGGATATAATATACTTATATACTTTTCTTTTGTAAATACATACTTATAATAGATATTGAAAACCACCCAGACCAGAAACAAATATCTGTGGATGACACAAATATTTGCCTCATGCGGGAATCGAACCCGCAACCTTCTGCGTTGCAAGCGGGTATTAGCCCACCGCGCCACAGAGGTCGTCTTTGTGTGTATTTGAGGAAGAAGGGAGATTTGTCAAGGTATTCAGCTTTTTCTGAGCGCCAAGTTAATTATGCCAACTATTAATTCTCGCGAGCAGCTCTCTCTAAAATTTTTACAACGCTGATAGATAAGTTCCCCTGTGTTTTCTATTCTATTTTAAACGTTACAACATTTCGCATTTCCCATTTTTTTCGTTTTCTGCTAACAACATTTTGCATTTTCAGCTTTCGTATTTTTCCGACCGGACGTCTGAAAATTTGCCGCTCTGGACACTAGCCCCTTATACTCGGCTTCATTTAGGGCTGAAAATATACGAGTATACTTACGTTAGAATATATAATATACTTATATCGTTTAAAAACGCCTGGTTCTCAGTGTTAGCAGCGGACCTGGCGTGCGGCGCGGGAGGGGAGACCGGGGCAGAGTGGCGGATGAGAGGAGACCGTTGCACTAAACCACTACACTATCTTGTATTATATTACTTACATCGTTTAAAAACGCCTGGTTCTCAGTGTTAGCAGCGGACCTGGCGTGCGGCGCGGGAGGGGAGACCGGGGCAGAGTGGCGGATGAGAGGAGACCGTTGCACTAAACCACTACACTATCTTGTATTATATTACTTACATCGTTTAAAAACGCCTGGTTCTCAGTGTTAGCAGCGGACCTGGCGTGCGGCGCGGGAGGGGAGACCGGGGCAGAGTGGCGGATGAGAGGAGACCGTTGGACTAAACCTCTCGCGCCTTGAGAGAACGGACCGAACGACGCCGCCGTGTTATTAGAGGGCGTTGATCCACGCGGGCCAGGTGCACTGCCTGGTTTCACTTGTTGTTTACCTGATATTAGAAAAGAAAATTCAAATTTCGTTTTCTTGAAGCTTACGTCACACTGAGCCGGTAAAACGAACACGATCCGGGAGGGAATTTTTGTAATGTTCAAGTTTGTACGTGACCTGTCAAACATAAAGCGAACGCGGGCAGGAACGAAATGAAGATCGCGACCGCTTTACCGTTCCGTCCCGGCTCAGTTTGACGTAACCTTAAGGGGCAGTAAAGGGGGGTAGGCTTTATGTTAGAGAAAGTCTCTAGCATAAGGTTCTAAGCCACGTGAAGCTCAAAGTTGGCCTAATGTCCTATACTGTTTAACATTTGTTGACAGTGAAATTAGCTTAATTTGGTTGACTGGAGTGTAACCCTAAATTATAATTATTGCTATTACGTGCAAGTTAATCTTAAAAAAATGAGTAGTGTCTATTTTGATGCTTCTGGGAAACTTTTTAAAACCTTTCATTAAAACACATCTAGGTCTAGGTGGGTACCCCAACTGTCAGTCAGCCAGTTATTCTACCGCCTGAGCAGTAATGTGTAAACATTACTGTGCTTCAGTAGGAGGGCACTGTAGCTAGTGAAATTACTGGGCTAAAGAGTCTTAACATCTTATGACTCTTGAGTAAGAAGCGTTGGTGAGGTGCACCTAGAATTGCACATAATTGTGAAATTCTGGGTAGCACTGTACTAATCATGGGCAGCGTTATCTCTTTACATCAGGAGAGCGTCTTGCTCGTCCTCTTACTTCTCCACATAAAAAAAAACACATACCCTTATTTCCGAAGAAATCGCTGAACATGCTGGAAGTAGAAGCAGCAAGTCCGTTTAGGTCCGAACTTATATTGGAGAAGAAGTCCCGATGCGTCGCCGTCAATAAGTTGGTAGTTTGAAGCGCCGTTGAGTCGCGCCGTGATGTTGGACTGCCGGCTGAGTCTTGGCTTTCACCCTGATACGAAAATATCATACTTAGCTGAAATTTCAAAGGCAAGAAACAGAGGAGAATGTCAAAATCAAAGGAAGGTCTTTGTCCAGCATTAAACAATTGAATTGATGATGGCTTCAAAGTGGCAGCAGGTAACTGCATCATTGGATCTACACTCAATCTTTGGAAAATATCCGACGAGTTTTAGGGTAAATCTTTGTTTTAGTAGGACACCGTGATGTTACGGATTGGTTGTAGAGATTATCAAGAAACGAGCCTAGGATTTGTTCTCTTTAGAAGCTCGATATGTCATTGTGGGACTGCCCTATGTGCTATTCTAATCAAAATACAAAGGATCTGAATAATCAGGCCACCGTTTACGTGTGAAAGAGACAACATACTTTTCACTAACTTTTCACCTTTTAGTCTCATAATTTACCAAATTACCTTCGTAAGTAGTCCTTTCTTCGCCGCAGCCTCCTTGGCACTTTTAGTGAGATCTCCCAAAGTAGACTTCCCCACATAAGTGAGATCTTCGAAAGTGTTTTTACTGACGGCAGTTGCCGTTTTGCTAGCCTCTAGTGCAGACTTGGACGCCTCATGCATGCTTTTAGAGGCTTCCTCGGCGGCCTTTTTTGCATGTAATGTTAGCTGTGAAGTAAGACTTGCATTATTGACTTTAGATTACGGAAGTCTAGTATTTAAAAAGGGATATGGAAAAAGGAAAGGGTGCAGACTTTATAAAGTCTAAATGTTTAAGTTTCTGTTTGGCACTCCAATACTTAGCAAAGTGTTATTTATTATGGGCAAAAATAGTGATCAAACAAAACTAGTGTAGAAAATATCCCATGAGAGTACAGCATTATAGATATGAGATAAGAAATTAAGCCGTGTGTGTATGAGTGATGTGTTTTTAGTGAGTTTTTAACATGTGTAGGTATTATGGTGTATGTATATAGGCCTGTACAAATTACTGCGTTCTGAGCAACTTTTGGCTAACTTGAAACGTTAACTTCATTATAAAGCAACAAAAACAAAATGTTATCAACTAATAAAATATCAAATCCAAACCCTTGTTTCTCAACTTTGTCGTATAATACTAAATGACAAAGTTAGGATAGGTACTTAAACTATGTCTCTAAAATTTTCTTTCTACGTCTCTAAGACCATTCTAATTTAATCGGCTTACAGTGAAGCAACTTTTCGAGTTAAAGCCACCCTGTGAGCATAAAAGTGCTTATTTGAATGAATTATGCTATTCAAATAAGTAATGAATTTGAGCTGTGCTATTCCCATAATCCCTTATCATATGAAAAATATGATTGCCGTCTACTATGTAAATAGGTATCTATTAGCGTCAATTCTAAAGTGCCTATATTCTACAGGCTATTTCTATCACTCAGTGCTAACTCGGTACCTGGCCGAATGGCGTAAATATTTTCTTTTCTTCTCCGTCTGTCACTTTTCCTTTCTTCTTTGTAAGTGTGAATAAATAGGGTAATTGGAAAATTAGCAATCTGAACGAAAAACATTGAAGCAACATAATGTAAAATATAGTTTAAATTTATGCTAAACAATAGTCTTCTCAAAAAATCTCGTATAATTTTCTTGAGTAAAGTCGTTAAATATAATTAATGTTGTCTTACTTGTTGCCTTGTTGTTGGTCAACATAATAAAATTAAATTGTGGTCAAATTCAGTCACTCGTAAAACACTGTACCTACATTAAAAGAAATAATACAACAACCATTTTTAATTTTAAAAGGTATATGAATAAGTTACTTTACCTTATCAACATGTGCCAATATTCCTTCCTGGCTGCTTTGCCTAGTTGTTTCTCGAACCAACTCCTTAGCTTGAGCCGCGAATTGTTCTAACAGAGACGACTGCGATGCTTGCCGAGATACGCCGCTGTTTGTACTCTGAGGACGAAAATAATTCATCAGAACATATTTAAAATATCTCTATAAAACAAAGATTTAGGACTGTTTTGTCAATTAAAAATGTTCAACGAATTTGTGTATTGTCCCTTTTTAAATGCACAGGTCTCACTTTGTTGTTTCTCAAGAAAATAGCTGTTTATAGGGATGTACTTTTTTGGGTATTTATGTATTTTTTCCATTTGAAATGACAGAATCAGACAGATATTTTGTACCTGCGTGCATTCGAAGTGCCATTACAAAGACTGCAAAAGTTGCAGAGTTGTGAGTGCTTATTTTAGACACGCAATATCAAACTCATTTTTTTTTTCAAATGTAGCCCAGCCTATTTGGAGCACCTTCGCAAGTCAATTTTGAAGTCATTTAGTTATATTTTAAGACTTAAGACTCTACCGCTCGTTCGAAAAGCACCTATATGAGAAGATGTGCAAGAAACTCGGGTTGTTTTGAGACTTTGCTGGTGTACTTACCCTAGTATAAGCGTGATGGTGCTCATTGTGTTTAGGAGTGGACGCTCGGTCGCTATCACTGGCGCTGGAATCAGCGGCGCGCCTCACTATCGTCTGCGGAGTGGTTGTAGAGTTCGAGTCTGATTCGCGACCGAAACTGCCGCTGTCCGTGTCCTGTACAATATAACAACACATTATTAAAACAATACAATGGCAAAACGCACGTGGATTGTTGAGAACATCCCAACCACTGTTTCAAACAATTTAAAAAATCATAACAATACATATTATTATGAGCGTAAGTCGCAACATTGCGCGGCATTCGATATCCAGAGATATAGTGTTAAGTCTCCTCAGCCCAGTGATTTAAAAAAAAACTGTTTGTTACTGTAGCATAGAGATTACGCGGTCTGCTTATTTACAATGTATGGTTTTCGCACATTGAGAATCTCTCTTTCTCGCTCTGTTAAAAGCAGAGACGACTTTTAGACGTTAGATTTTTCCTTTAATTGATTAAGCTTTAAAGTATTTCTGTAGCCGCTCATAAACGGGTTAATTCAGGTCATAATCGCGTCAATCACATTTAACTTATTTATTTTTTGATTTTTTTAATTGTTAGATTCAATACAGGCTAATGGATCTGGGGTCTTCAGTTAGCGCATTTTTAAGAGGAAGCATGATTCTCTTACGTATTTACTCTGTAAAGGTAACTCACACTCTTCTTAACAGGTTGATGCGCGGGCGCAAGATGCGGCGCCTCCTCGTCGGACAGCTGGCGGCTTTAGTGGGCTTGCCGTACATTAGCGACGATGGACACTATACCTATACACAACATTTGACAAATAAAGATAACTTACACTCTTCTTAACAGGTTGATGCGCGGGCGCAAGATGCGGCGGCTCCTCGTCGGACAGCTGGCGGCTTTAGTGGGCTTGCCGTACATTAGCGACGATGGACACTATACCTATACACAACATTTGACAAATAAAGGTAACTTACACTCTTCTTAACAGGTTGATGCGCGGGCGCAAGATGCGGCGGCTCCTCGTCGGACAGCTGGCGGCTTTAGTGGGCTTGCCGTACATTAGCGACGATGGACACTATACCTATACACAACATTTGACAAATAAAGGTAACTTACACTCTTCTTAACAGGTTGATGCGCGGGCGCAAGATGCGGCGGCTCCTCGTCGGACAGCTGGCGGCTTTAGTGGGCTTGCCGTACATTAGCGACGATGGACACTATACCTATACACAACATTTGACAAATAAAGGTAACTTACACTCTTCTTAACAGGTTGATGCGCGGGCGCAAGATGCGGCGGCTCCTCGTCCGACACGTCGCTGTGCTCGGAGCTGGTGGGCGAGGACGAGCTGGCGCCTTTAGTGGGCTCGCCCATCACACCGTACATTAGAGATGAAGGTGGGCTATACACCTGCACACATTTAACTTGTTAAGCGGTTAATAGACTATTTGCTAATGTGTTTAAACAAAGATTTAGCTCATAATTTTTTAATATGTTTTAAAGTATCAAACTGGTTAAGTTTGATCTAAATATATAAAAGGAAAGAGTGACTGATGTACTAACTGACTGGTCCATCAACACACAGCTCAAACCGCTGAACGGATTCGCTTAAAATTTGGAATGTAGATAGGTTTTGTAATGTAGACCTCCGCTAAGAAAGAATTATGCCACGTGGGCAAAGCCGCGAGCGCAAACTAGTACTTTATAAAACGTTTAAGGTATGTTTAAGGACAGGTATTTTTTATATAATTGAGAATGCAATTGTTGTTATTTAAGGTAGCAAACTAGGAATACTTATAAAAACAGTAAAAAAATATGACGTAAATCTTCATTTCAAAACATATTTTTAGAAAGTGAATTGAAATTAAAATACCAAAATACGTCACATAATGCGAGACAGTCGCTTAGCGACTATTAAGCCCTTAATAAGAGCTTTATATAGAGACTGGTAACCCTTTCCCTAGTACGATATGACGGCCCAGCAGGGCTATTGACACCACATCCACTAAGATTGATCCACTTCAATATCCATTACTGCATTTGTTATTTAACTCATATTTATGAGGAGGTTTAAGCAAGTAATGTACGCAAGTTTGTGTATGGATTCTAGTATTTTATATGTGGTGGTACAAAGCGCGACGATTTGGACGCGACAGTCGATTCGGTGACTGAGCTCGAGCAGCGTAGGAAAGAGTTAAATAGAAGGACTTGCATTTGTTTGAAAAATAGGTATTATAATATGGGTAAATCGAAAATCTTACCGTTTTGGGATCTAAAGACGATGAGAGAGTCATAGGCACTTGTACCACGGCGTAGTAAGTCTCTCCGATCACGTGAAGTTGATGTGGATTGCCTACGGATAGAAAAACATATTATTAAATATATATTATTATTTATTATTCTTGTCACACTCTTCTTGTCACATGTATGTTACTACTCATAAAGATTGAACGGAATTACCTAAAATTCGCTGTATTTTAACCACTAGAATAACACAAAGGGCACTTCCCACAAAAGTAGTGTCGGTACAGCATGTTTTCCCCTTCTATTCTAACCTATCATACTTCTCTCGCAATGTATTAAGAAATTTCAACATTTTTATTCACCTGGAGATAAATCTGATGACACCATTTCGGAAACAAAATCGCTGAGAGACGAATATGAAGAACTTGTACTTTCAGCGCCTTCTGAATCCGATCCACTCTCATCTGAAACATAGACATTAATTTAGCTTACCATATTAATTTGTAGAAATGGTAAACACACAAATAAAATAATTACAAGCTTTAATCTCGGTCGGGTCTTTCATAATATCTGCCAAGTCCGCCAAGTCCGTATCAGTACAGTCAACTACAAAGAGATGTATCCATGTTAGTCTTACAAAATGAAGGAACTTTTAGTATGCAAAAATTATTTACCCTTACTTCGTGACATTTTCAGTATCCACCAAATCTTATACTATATTCGATACATTTTAAATGCTATTATTATGTATCACCTAAGGAAAAGTAGTGGAATACATCATTGTTGCATATTAAACGAGTCGATGATAATATAAAGTCTGATTGCTACTAGAAATGTCACGAACCAAGGGTAGTTCATTGTGGCAAATGAAAATTTACTTCATATTGTAAGCCTAACATGGATACATCTCTTTGTAGTTGACTGTACTATAATCTCGCCTGGTTTCCGTTGGGGTAGGCAGAGACTATTTGCCGCGGATGAATGCTTCGGCGTACCCGTTGCCCCGGCATTATGGCGTCCCGCAGGAACACCCCCAGGTTTTTAGTGGGTATCCCCGCCGCTACCATCTTTGGCGGGGGAGTCCCACATACCGCCCCGCGCCCCCCGGCGTGGGGTGATGATGCGTAACGCATTTTTCCTGGGTCAAAAAAAAAAAAAGGCAGAGACTATTTCCTTCCACTTGGTACGATCCTGACACACTTCTTCGTCTTTCGCTTCATCAACTTTGATCACATTCTTCATGCACGCTCGCCGGTTCTTGGTGCTTTTATATATTTGGATTATTTTAGTCCTACAGCCTTCACATAAATTTGACTTACCAGTAGGTTGGTTTTCATGCCTCTGCAGTTGCCTTAACGCTCCATTAAGTGAGGATCCGTCGTCCCATACAGCGAATCTCACGGGGCGTAGGCTGTCTGCGAACCACTTGGGCTTGTCCCCGACTTGACGCGGGTCCATTACACCCGTGCCCACTCGCAGGAACGCCACGTTGCATGGAGTCAGAGACCATTCCGCGAGGAACTCTACCGCCTGAGGAAATGTTTAACAATAATAATGTATATGTCAATCTCTGATCTTTAAACTTCCGTTCATGAAGTTCATATTCAGTGAAGCCAGGGAGGGATTTATCCCGCCTTCTAGGTTCAGTCAGCTACCATCTACAGCCGCATCGTCAATTAACATCACGCGAGATCGTGCTCAAGGATAACCTATAATGAATAAAAAATCAAGTTTTATTTGGTTGTTTTTTATGTCATAGCTGGCAAACAAGCAGGCAGCCCACCTAATGGTGAGTGGTTACCGCCGCCTATGAAAAAAATCTTTTCAGTCTAAGTGGATTTCAGTTATAATTCACATAACTGTGGATTTTGCCCTAAAGTATTTTTAAGTAAGTTAAAAAATATATTATGTCCATCATGGACAGTCCATGTGAACTTACCTGTGTCCTCGCAAATTTGTTCAAGAATGACGTAGTTCTAGGTCTCGATCTTAGAAAGCTGTTGATCTGGAAAGCGACGACTGGCCGCGGGTACAATCGTAGGGTCCGCGTGTGTTCCATGAAGTTTGCTAGAATGTTCTGCGAGTTGAAGAACCGAACCTGAGGAATAAAATTATGTCGTAAAAGGTTATTGAATTTTGACTGATTCTTAGTAATGTGAAAGAGGCTTTACAAAGAAGATAGGTACCTAAGATAGGTGATATGAGTAATTTGCGGGCGTATTGCCAAAATTGGTTAGGATGTCTATATTAAATAGGTTTTGAACATAAGGGTGGCTGGCAGGGTGAGTAAGACCTATTAACGTAGCTTAACGAAAAATAGATCACGTGAAAAGTTCTGCGAAATTTTAAACAGCTCCAAAATCAATAGGAATCCGGCGAAGTGAGACACGAGAAAGGCTGCGGGGAGTGTGGTGACGTCAGTGATTGTCGTTGCGGAGTATGTCCCGCACTAAGGCCGCCTACAGAGACTCGGCGGCTTTCAAGGAAACTAGAGTACATAGCTTTAAAACTTACCATAGCAACTCTAGTAGCAACATCAACCGAATACAGAGACTTGGCTGCTTTTAGGGAAGCTAGAGTATATAGTTTCAACACTTACCATAGCAACTCTAGTAGCAACATCAACCGAATCAACATCGCTGCCATAGATGAGCGGGTTGAAAGGCTGCGGGGAGTGTGGTGACGTCAGAGATTGTCGTTGCGGAGTATGTCCCGCACTGAGCCCATCTACAGATATTCGGCGGCTATCAAGGAAGCTAGAGTACCTAAATATATATAGCTTGAAAACTTACCATAGCAACTCTAGTAGCAACATCAACCGAATCAACATCGCTGCCATAGATGAGCGGGTTGAAAGGCTGCGGGGAGTGTGGTGACGTCAGAGATTGTCGTTGCGGAGTATGTCCCGCACTGAGCCCATCTACAGATATTCGGCGGCTATCAAGGAAGCTAGAGTACCTAAATATATATAGCTTGAAAACTTACCATAGCAACTCTAGTAGCAACATCAACCGAATCAACATCGCTGCCATAGATGAGCGGGTTGAAAGGCTGCGGGGAGTGTGGTGACGTCAGAGATTGTCGTTGCGGAGTATGTCCCGCACTAAGGCCGCCTACAGAGACTCGGCGGCTATCAAAGAAGCTAGAGTACCTAAATATATATAGCTTGAAAACTTACCATAGCAACTCTAGTAGCAACATCAACCGAATCAACATCGCTGCCATAGATGAGCGGGTTGAAAGGCTGCGGGGAGTGTGGTGACGTCAGAGATTGTCGTTGCGGAGTATGTCCCGCACTGAGCCCATCTACAGATATTCGGCGGCTATCAAGGAAGCTAGAGTACCTAAATATATATAGCTTGAAAACTTACCATAGCAACTCTAGTAGCAACATCAACCGAATCAACATCGCTGCCATAGATGAGCGGGTTGAAAGGCTGCGGGGAGTGTGGTGACGTCAGAGATTGTCGTTGCGGAGTATGTCCCGCACTGAGCCCATCTACAGATATTCGGCGGCTATCAAGGAAGCTAGAGTACCTAAATATATATAGCTTGAAAACTTACCATAGCAACTCTAGTAGCAACATCAACCGAATCAACATCGCTGCCATAGATGAGCGGGTTGAAAGGCTGCGGGGAGTGTGGTGACGTCAGAGATTGTCGTTGCGGAGTATGTCCCGCACTAAGGCCGCCTACAGAGACTCGGCGGCTATCAAAGAAGCTAGAGTACCTAAATATATATAGCTTGAAAACTTACCATAGCAACTCTAGTAGCAACATCAACCGAATCAACATCGCTGCCATAGATGAGCGGGTTGAAAGGCTGCGGGGAGTGTGG
Organism: Hemithea aestivaria; assembly: GCA_947507615.1. NCBI lineage: Eukaryota > Metazoa > Arthropoda > Insecta > Lepidoptera > Geometridae > Hemithea > Hemithea aestivaria. Next base: position 9,199,429 of record OX382328.1, read on the forward strand.
TGACGTCAGAGATTGTCGTTGCGGAGTATGTCCCGCACTAAGGCCGCCTACAGAGACTCGGCGGCTATCAAAGAAGCTAGAGTACCTAAATATATATAGCTTGAAAACTTACCATAGCAACTCTAGTAGCAACATCAACCGAATCAACATCGCTGCCATAGATGAGCGGGTTGAAAGGCTGCGGGGAGTGTGGTGACGTCAGAGATTGTCGTTGCGGAGTATGTCCCGCACTGAGCCCGCCTACAGATATTCGGCGGCTATCAAGGAAGCTAGAGTACCTAAATATATATAGCTTGAAAACTTACCATAGCAACTCTAGTAGCAACATCAACCGAATCAACATCGCTGCCATAGATGAGCGGGTTGAAAGGCTGCGGGGAGTGTGGTGACGTCAGAGATTGTCGTTGTGGAGTATGTCCTGCACTAAGGCCGCCAACAGATACGCGTCGGCTTTCAGGCGAGCTGTGCGGAGCCGACTGGGCGCCCTCGCTTGATGAACGGAACGAGGGCGGTTGAACCCTGAACAAGTGATAGTTTTATATTATATCCGACTATGTTTCCGATTACATGATATTAGATCCGATGAAGGGCCGAGGTAGCCATTATTAGCGTTCGTACAAATTAATAGTCTAGTCAAAATTGTAATCAGCCCAGAAATATGCATAGGAAGCTGCATAGGAGCCAATAGAAATGACGAAAACTTCAGCTTACGACCCGAGATTTACTCGTACCTAAGATAAGACAAAAACTCTTTATTGATCCACATATAAAGTAAATTCTAGTACTACTGTGTTGTAGTACTTCTTTTTATGCTAAATTGACTGGACTAAATATTATGGATACTTCAGTCCGTCCACACGAAAAAACAGTTTAATGACGGATTTTAGTAGGATGACAAAATGTTCTACGGATTTTTTTTTTGTTTTCGCCGGGAAAAAATGCATTACGCATACCCTCCATACGGGGGTATGGGAGGGTTATGTGGGACTCCCCGTGCAGAGCGGCTGCACGGGTATACCCACTAAACAACCCGGCGGCACTCCCGCATCGTCTTTGTGACGGAGGACTGGGAATCGGCAGGGCCTTAGCATCCAGTCCATGTTCTACGGATACGCTGGACCGTCATTTCACGAATTCGGATCAGAGTCGGATTGGATGAAGCGCGGAACCATAGGAAATGAACTTACTTGAGGGTAGCACCACCGACGCTATCTCTTCTCGAAGGCATTAGATTGGCCGTCGCCTGCTCCGCCGCGCTGTTCGTCAAACTACTTAACGCCTGACACCAAAAACATTACATTAACAAAACTAATAAAAAAGAAACATTTCTTAAAGAACATAGCTCGTTTTTAAAGTGCTTTTTAAGGCCTATTTACAATAAAAATCAATGCTAAAAGTTTTAATATTGAGCTATTCTTTTTACGATCTACTCACACGCTGGTTTCATATTCCTACTGCAAGTTTCAAAGGCCAAACTTACTACTTGGAGCCATACACCCTAGGTATTGGAGTGTACTGCATTTAGCAATTCCGATATATTATATAGATACTATATTATTATATAACAGCTTATAATAGCATAAATACCTAAATATGTAGCACATAACAACAGTCAAACGCATGCTGCGAAAAATAACCACAAATATGACTGAAATTGTGTTTGCTTTGAAAGAACAAAGATAAACGGAAAAGAAGAGAGAAAATGTGTAATTGCTTGGTATATAACACGTATTTCAGTCGGGAAATGTGTGCGCCGAATTTGAATAAAATAATATTAGATATTCTTACTGTTTTGTTATGGTTTATATTTTAGGCTGGATTTGACCAAATTTGTAATAAGGTAGAAATTAGCTGTATGCAAATTAAGTTTTAAACGGTTTATTATGGCACGGATTACAGACTACTTACTTCCTTTTTCTGTGATTAGGTATATCACAAAAATTTTAATCTTAAAAAACTTTTAAAAGTACAGGGGAATGTACTGCGGAGCATTTTATTTTTAATCGAATCCAGCCTAAATTGTTATAAGGGTTGTGTAATATTTTTATTGAATTATCTTTAAAAGTATTATTTAATAAAAAAACGTGTAAAACATGATTCCAAGTTCGGCCCACACTCACACACACCACGTTAACATTACGAGTAGTGTCGTGAATAAAAAGTCAAAGTGTGCAGTAATATAAGAGATAGTCAATATTTACACGGAATCCGGCACTGCCCAAGAGTTGCACAGCCTAGCAACGGCGAAGGGAGAAGTGAGGGAGAAAGTTAGTGAGTTACTTGAAAGTATAAGTGTTTCCAGTCAGAATTCAAATTGTTACGCGACAACCAAACCTTTGATACAAACTTCATAAGTAATTACTCATTACAAAAAATGTATGAAGAATTATATCTTATGAAGGAGGTTTCTTGCAGGGTATATCAGCAACGCAATATATATCTGAGAAATTCTAATCGTATAAATTATTTGTCATGATCATATTCGACTAAAAGTAATTCGGTTTCGGTTCAAAGTAATTCGGTTTATAACTAAAGATTTGGTAGTCGCGTTTTCTTCTAGTAGCATATTCGGAAGCGGCTATAGGCACAATGTAGACTTAAAACTTACTGTTTACATTTTCGAACAATTCAAAGATCACTAGTTTTTCTTGGTCTTCCGAACAAACTACAAAGGTAAAGATTCAAAAGTATCATCCATGTAGAAATGTGTAAAAATAGATTACGAAATAATGTTTACTTGACACAGCAGCTTAGCGACATCGATTTAATGCGCCCACGAGTGCGTTTCAGAGAGAAATTAAGTGAGTAAAATCAGAGAAATGACACACATTGAAACATACATAAGTTTAATGAGATAGGTACCTGTTTGAGATGGTTCTTTAGGACTGTTCCTTCGGGTTCGGGAAGTGGAGGTAGTTCTTGGTCGGTGCCCGTTGGACAGATTAGTTTGGTAGCGTCTAGGTCCACTAACCAGATGTCGTCTGGTAACCTGAGAGGATGAATCAACCGTTAAAACCAGTTGCCTATATTTTACAGTAAAGTACACTACGCCTGACACCCTTAGATATTAGTTGTTGGATCTCGTCATGCGACATAGTAATAGCGTTGGTAACAATTCCCTTCAGTCCGGAACATAGTAATGCACATCACTACTTGGTGGATAAAAGTAACGTGAGCTTTGATCTGTCTTCTGGTAAATATCCACTTGTTTACTGGTGATCTGATGTGACTGGACCAGCTGGTAATTTCAATCTGACTGTGACCTGCGAAAAAATCTCCCTGAAGGTCTTCATATAAGTGAGGAAGGTGGCCGATATCCCGATGAGGCGTTTTGGCAGAGTCGGTAATTTTTGTTAGAAAGCGCAGTCTGGTGTTGGGATTTGATATGGATCAAATCCTGAGCTAAGTTTCCCGAAGCCTGAATCGTAGAATACTTAGGGGGGTGGTAAAGTACCTGAAGCTCTTCTTATAAGTGAGGAAGGTGGCCGGTATCCCGATGAGGAAGGGCGTGGGCGCCAGCAGCAGTTGCTCGGCGCAGCTCATGCAGCCGGGCAGCAGCGGGATGGCCGGGAACATGTACTCCAGCGGGTACAGCATGCACACCAGCGCCATCACCGACATCGACAGCGCGTTGTAGTCGCGGGATTGTACCACCACTTTGTTCTCCAGGATGATTAGGGTCAGCACTTTGAGGCACGTTTCTACACCTGTTGGATAAGTTACGTCATTAGGTGGGTCCACACAGAGCTAGCAGGTGCGCGAGGCATTTGCCTGCGAAGCAGCTCGCTCTGTGTGGACGTCGGACGTGCCTCGACTATTGTTGATTCAAACAAACCTTTTGGCCAGTTTCAACTTCGGTTTCTAAGCCAGTTTTGAAAAAAGGACTACCTTAGTATTTTCCTATTTTAGACATCGAAGTTCCAATAAAACTATAATATTCTGTATTTTTACACTAAACGATTCGTGAGTAGTTAAATTCATCTTTGTAAATAAACGGCATAAACTCACTTGTATTTACTTCGGCTGCGTGCCGACCGTTTCAATCCTGTACGAGGATCTTCTTCAGGGAGTCGCTGCGGTTACGCGCCGGCGTTTTTTATGGAGTGGTTCGAAGAAAGGGCTATGAACAGCATACCTTACTCTCCACGCTGCTGGTGGCGTTATGTCGATGATGTGTTCGCAGTGGTCGGTCGAGACAAGGTAGATTTGCTTATTACGCACTTGAACTCAATCCACCCTTAGGTTAAGTTCACTGTAGAGTTGGAGGAAAACGGAAGACTTCCATTCTTAGACGTACTTGTAGTGAGGGCAGAGAATGGAAAACTTACACACACCGTATACCGGAAACCGACTCACACTGACATATATCTAAAGGCAGATTCCCATCACCACCCACAGCATCTTTCATCAGTGCCACGTACGCTCATCAACAGGGCACTCCGACTGTGTGATTCCGCCTTCGTAGAGGCGGAATTAAAACATGTCAGGGGGGTTTTAGAGTCGAATGGGTATGGGTGGAGACAGAGTTTGCGAGTAGCGAGTAGTACGGCTAGAGTACGACCGAACATCGTAGAGAGACGGCCCATCTATCTCCCTTATATAGCGGGAGTGACAGACAAAATCGGACACTTGTTACGTAGGAAATATGACGTTAAAACCATATTTCGCCCGCCGTCTAAACTACGAAACTGGCTGCGCTCTCCCAAGGACAAAGAACCTTTGGCTGGACCGGGGGTATATGAAATACCGTGTGAATGTGGCAAGAGCTACGTCGGTGAGACTCAACGGCATGTTTCGACACGTCTTAAGGAACACATTCGCAGTCTTAAAAATCGTGATTACAATGCGTCGGCAATCACAGAACACGTTTTGGATTCGGACCACTTTATACGCTTCGATAAAGCAACTGTATTAGCGAGGGAAAAGTTTTTCGTTCCGCGAAAAATACGCGAAGCTATAGAGATAAGTCGTCGGCCGAATTTTAATAGAGACGGCGGTTGGTTGCTGCCGCAGGCGTGGAAACCTGTGCTGCACACGGCTTCTACTGCTACGAGCCATGATATTCGGGCTGACGATGTGGTGAGCGCAGTGTGTACGAGAATGTGCCTCCAACATCAGCCGCCGCGACAAGTGGCGGCCTCTCCCTCCCCGCGACCCGCAGAGCAGTCAGCGCGCGCGCGCCGGCCAGCTGCGCGCAGTGCGGCGCGGGGCGCGAACGCCGGCGCGTAACCGCAGCGACTCCCTGAAGAAGATCCTCGTACAGGATCGAAACGGTCGGCACGCAGCCGAAGTAAATACAAGTGAGTTTATGCCGTTTATTTACAAAGATATTCTGTATTGGTAATCGGTTTCGAAAAAGAAAATGACTAAACTAAACTGCAAACGAGTAATATTGAAAAAATAACCTTGCTTTCAACATCATAACAGATGACGAGACGCACGTCAAAAACATCAGACCAAGAAAATAACGGGACAAATCCTAATCACATTTACATAATACGATATGAACTTCAAAACTTACCTAATAACTCCAATGGCAGATGTAAAGGAAAATCAACGAGCGCGAATCTCGTATGATCAGGCAGAGCGAACAACAAAGGCGCGTGCGCAGTCGGCGATAGGACTTCTAACTCCACTCGAGTGTTGCCCGGGACTGGTACAGGCGCAGATAGCAGTCTTAGGATCCACGTCTCTATTTCCTTCACGTCGTGGAGGACTATTGTTGGTGTGTTGTCGTACGCTTGCCCAGTTAGAACTGACCATACTGTGTCTCTGTGTGCAGAATAATGATTTTGAGAAAATGTTTTGTTCATACCCTCAAATGGCAATTTAAACTCAAAAATATTTATACAATCTGTTCATAAATGTGGAGGTTCTGAGGACTAAATCTAACTACAAAAATAAATGAATGTCCGAAAGTGTACATAAAGTTTCGAAAAATTCAAAGTTCTTTTTAAATTCAAGATATTTGATTGGAAACCTAAAAGCGAGTGTCATATTACTTAATTTTTTTTGGTTCCAACTTTCAAACTCAACAAATTTATCTTTGGTTCCAACAGTAACTATAACATACGAAATAAACGCTGTTACGTTTTTGAAAGGGGGTTAAAAAGTAAATTTACCTCAATACTTGTCTAGAGCCTCCAACTCGGCGTGGACTAGAAGACTCGTTGCACGCGTCGATCAGCTTCTTCAGAATGAACAGGCACTCGCGGAACGTTGAGAAGAACGGGTGATGTGAGAGCAGGCATAGAGACGTTAGCGAATGATTCCGCACACGCTGAAACAAGGTTTACGATATTGTATACGAGATCCCGTCTGGGTTAGTTACTTACCCAAAAGTTTACTTAATATCAACCTACCTCAAACTGGAGGGAATTTCGCCTGATTCCCTACAGTTTGAAGGATACGGTAGCTAGGAAAATTAATACTCATCACCTTGTCCTGGATGACGAGCGCGGTGCAGTGTTACGTTAGACTTCGCACTTTCTATACATCAAAGAAACACTGATTCTTCTAGACTCTAGACTATTTTTTACACAATTACCTACTTTCTGACCGTTGTTTACCTTTATTTGCTTCTCCATATCTACATAGAGTGTAAGTTACCTGTCGTTTCCTAGCAGCCCTGGGTGTGGGCGAGTGTTCCCCGCCGCTCTCGGAGTCAGGCGCGGGACGGGAGTCGCGCTCGGAGTCGCTCGGGGCCACGTTGCTGCTCCTATAGTCACTGCAACCATCGCATGCACTCAAACACCACGCATACACATGATTATCTCATGAATATCAATAACTGAGCTGAATTTGAGTAAGCTGAAATCTGATGACTTTTTTACCTATTCCATGGGCGTAGCCAAAATATGAAAAAAATCTTGCTAGGTGCTTACTTATTAACTTAAGGGTCTCCGGGGAATAAATAAAAAAAAATCGCATGGATAGGTCTGGATCCGTGCCTACCTTTCCCCCTGTTAATTAATTCGGGAATCCCACCGAAACTTAAATCTGGCTACGCCCGTGACCGATTCAACTGTTTCATGACATCTTGTAGCATTCGTGGCCCAGTGGTCATACGTCCGACTTTTAATACGGAGACCCTGGGTTCAAATCTCAGTGTGTGGCAAAAAGTTCGCCTGGACGCTACCGTGTTTCGGAAGGCACGCAAAACTGTGGGTCCCGGCTGTTTCCTATAAGATATGTAAGAGGCAGTCGTTAGGTCATGTTGCAGGCCCTGCAGTAATCTCGGCGACCTGAAACTGCAACATACAGGTTGGCCACACAACCTATAAATTGTGATTTGACTCTGACAGTGTAAGTAGGGAAACCTGTTCTGTTGGAGTGTAAACCCCAATTATTATTATTTGTACAGATCAGTAAACTAAAGCTGGCATCTTCACATTTCGGTTTATTATGCATAATGGTTTAGAATAGGAAAACTTTAATACGAATTTCAAATCTTTGGCATATCAATTATATCTCATGGAAGGTAAGCGCGATGATTATCTAAACCTTCTAGCATGACGAGCGGACGCTTACGGGCAGTAAAGACTACAACTGCCAACCCACATTCTGAAAAGAAGAATGTATGGGATGATAGTTTGTAGTTTTGGCATTATTGAGGGATCCCGCATTCCATGCTACGAGGTAGGTAAGGGTAACTTACAGACTGATCAACACACAACGTGCTGATCGGATTTATTTGAAATTTCAGTAAGATGCTAATCATCACCTAGAGAATGCGGAGTCGGAGCTCTTCTCGATGGACTTCCTCCAGGACTCGCGCCGCAACACGCCGCGGTGCGGTCCCGAGCCGGCCGCGCGCTCCACCGCTCGGTAGAAGTTCACGCAAATGCCGAAACGGGTCTTACCTATCAAATACATTGAATACAGAAATTGTAAACTAATAAAAATGTTTGTATTTTGTAACACCTTCACACTTAAACGGCTGAGTGAGAAAATTTGGTATTCTAGACTTTGGAATAAAATGTACGATAAGCTCTGGGCGTATCCTAAATCTATGCTATTTACCACTTAGAACATCTTTCAAAATTCATATTCATCTTCGTATTGTATTTAAAAAATTTCGGCTACATTTTTGCGGACAAAATCAACTTGACTTGTTTTGGTTGTTCATGCATAGAAGTAAGAAGACGAGCAAGACGCTCTCCTGATGGTAAGAGATAACGCTGCTCGTAATCAGTACAGTACCACCCAGAATTTCACTATGATGTAAAATTCTATGTTCACTACGCTAACGCTTCTAACTCAAGAGTCAAAGATGTAAGACTCTTCAGTCTCTACAGTGCCCTTCTACAGTAGCGCAGTAATGTTTGCACATCATGCTCAAGCGGTAGAATAACCGGCACTGGTTGGTAAATATCTAGATGGTATCAGACACTTACCAGAGTCCTTATCAGTGAGTGTGAAGACGAACGACGTGGTGTCCCGGTTGGCCGCGTGTCCAGGGGCTCTCCGCGGGCCCACGGACACGCAGCCCTCCGGCTGGCAGAAGTACACCATGTCCAGGGGCAGGGGGAAGTCATCGTGGTCGGTCAACGGGTAGCGACGGAGGAGCTCTGGCGCCTACAAGAAATGGCGTTATTTAGGGGGACATCTATGAGCAGCACTGGAAGTTTTATAATTGAGTGCAAAGACAAATGGAGTAGTGGTCCGCAAGACCCACGGATTCGTAGCCCTTCGGCTAGCAGAAGTAAACCGTGTCCAGGGGCAGAGGAAAGTCATTGTGGTCGGATAACGGGTAGCGACGGAGGAGCTCTGGCACCTACAAATATTTGCTACATAATTATTATTTAAATATTTGTTATTGTTACGTGCTGCTACGGAACCCTACATGGGCGAGTCCGACTCGCACTTGGCCGCTTTTTCGACATTATTCCTTCGACGTACCTGTACCGGAGCCAGTCCTTTCCCAGACGTATAAGGCCTCGCCCCAACTATAGTCAAATAATCCACGAGTCGAGGACAAAGTTGATGTTTCTGCATATCCATAACTTTTCGGTAACTTTATTGCCTCTCTATTCTCTTTCCACAGGGTGTTTGAACCCATTGTATCGTATCAAAATATTGCTTGTCATAATTATTATCACTTTACACTTCTGAAAAAGAAGAAAATTACCCAAGTTAAGAAGTGAATACAAAAAAATGGATCCAACAATATGGCAAGGGCGAAACGCCCGTTTTAATTAATAACTTGAAAACAGCTCGATCGATTTCGACAACGTTTAAACGGATAACGGGACCATAATATTTACAACTTTTGAAATTAATAAAATAATTTTCCAATACGGTTCAGGCGTCTCCGGTTATTGATGAACATTCATAAAAAAGGTCAAATATTTCAATGAATTGTGAGCCTTTACTCTTTTTTCCATTCAGTTAATAAAAGGAGAAAACCAATCGTAATTTAACCTTCATTAGCTCTGATCATTTTCATTTAAGTATTTTTAATCTGGCTAATTTTAAAAGTTGTTCCCAGAAACACATTATCATTGGATAAATAGAACTAGTACCTATTAGAAAAGGCTAAACAAGATCGTACTCAGTTATCGATTTGCTCATAAGCAGTATAATACCCGCCGGGCCCCTTGACCTATTTATTGCCTTGACACATTTCCCTCGGGCGAGCTCTCTCCCTACAGGTGTCGGGCCATTCCCGCACTTATGGACCATAAAATACTCATACCTACAGCCAACCATAACATTACTGATTGCTATTGCTCCTTCCACTTTCATTGCTCTTAAAAACCTCTCAGTGCAGTCATTAAGTCGTGTACCTTGGGATCTACGGAATTGATGAACCAAGAAATGAGGCACCCCTACGCATAGCTCGCGTGTTCCGTTTAAGTACACGCTCGCAATTACATACGTCATACGTAGCACGACAAATTATGTCACTATATCAATATCGTAGTATAAATACGAAAGACGCCGGCGTACGAGACTTGTTCCACACATGATTTGTCCTAAAGACGAGTCAATTTTCCTAATAACTTAAACTCAGAAAACCTATAACCGTGCACCTATAGCGCGCTACAACTTACGGCTGCATCGTCACTTACCAACAGGTGAGATTGCGGTCAAACGCTTGTTTAGTCTGCTATAAAAAAAAACCTATAACTATATAACTCAAAACTCCGTAGCTACCGAGTTGGTAGCTACGGCTCTTTGAACATATTTACAGATACAGCGTGATCATTACATTCTTTCCTTCTTCGAACACCCACGAATCTGCCATTTCTATGCCTCGGCAATATCCTATTGCATTACCCCGTTTGAAGTGTATGAGAATTCCGAGGAACGTTTAGCTATTTACATAAACAGGCACCCATACTCTATACAATCCCAGTTTATAGAGCGATGTATAAGTTCAACATTTCTGTTCGTTTAGGGCGGATTGTCGACCTTGAAAAGGACCCCTGTCTGCCCTCGGGGCTCGGCTTTTGATTTAATTATTTTGCTGCCTCTGTGATTTTCCTTTGCTGTGTAGAGCTTGTGCTCCTGAAATTGCTGACTCAATTACATTACCGTTTCAGGTTGTATTTTCTGCGCGACTAGATTTAATACTGATTTTTCATTTATTTTTAGTCTAATCTTAGGTAAGCGTTAAACAAATAATATATTATTACTTATTCTGTATTTTCATATGTCTACGTACCTAAACCTACTATAATATGTATTGAGCTGTCGATTGATAGATAAGTGATTATAATCTATTTGTTTTTAGGTTTCCGTAGTCAACAAGCCCTTATAGTTTCGCTTTGTCTGTCCGGCTTAAAGGCGAGTGACTATACCTAAATCCTAGAAAGCTATAATTTTGCACAGGGTAATAACAGGCACAGGGTAAGGGTAATACCCTTACCCTGTGCCTGTTTGTAACTTTGAACGTCCCTCCCTCTAAAATATCAACTACTGACTTTCAAACACCAAAAAAATTAAGGATATGGTTTCAAACACAAACATACCAGAAAAACTATAACGGTAAAGACAATTTTATTAGTTTCGGTGATTTTGTTACTGAAAGATAAGGCAGTTATTCGATTCGCCAGTTCTACGGATATCGATGAAACTTAAAAAAGTACATAGTTTTGAAAATTATTTTTGTTAGGGTACTCATAGTTGGTATCTGTAGCTATAGAATTATGGCATTCCTGTAAAACACAGGATTACCCAACGGTTAAGTACCGACGTGATGTTTGCTATAGATATCACTGATGCGTCATGCATGTGGGCGGTGATCACAGAACAAATAAAAACGTTTGACCTTTCGGAAACGATACATGGCTGTGACGTGACAAATTATTTTGTTGTCAAAGCGGGACACCAGCTTAATTCCTATCTAAAAAGAATGAATGATGTAAAACTGCGAAAACGAAACAAGTAGGTACAGCACGAAAACGTGACACCTTGGGCCTGCTAAAGCGGGTATTCTTTTCCACGGCGGCACCTGGTCTCAGTTATCAGTTATAGCGTGTATATTCTCTGGACTTCTTCAGAAATCGCGCTCTCCAGTCAGGTTTAGCCCCATCCCCTCAAAACAAAAACTAAGGCTAAGTTTAGTCATCTAGCCTTAATTTTCCCTAACTGCTCAACTTCTTAGGAATACCATTGTAGTGTATAGTAGGACTTCGTATTTAAGAAAGACCAAAGAAATCAGAAATAAAGTAAGAATAAATAAAAAGGTTATGTCATTTCGGAAACGAGGCCTGTTAATCCTGAATCTCATCCCCTCGAAATTACAAATGTATTAGAAAAGCTGCCAACTTTCTAAGGTCGTGGGTGCTTGGTGCTAAACAAGTTAAAACTTTTTCCCGAGGCACAAGTGGGTACAAGTGTTTTTTATACATTTTTCATACTTCGTCATCTCCAATAACATGCGGGGGCGGTGTTGCTTGCTTTTGTTTTAGTTTAGAAGATATAAGAATAAATAGGACGAGTAGTTTTTTTTAATAAATTATGATAAACCTACATTTAGGTTTACATTAAGTTTTGTTTTACTAAGTCTAATCTAAACCAAATGGGGATTGTTTAAGTTTGCCAAAGTTTACCCGCAAAGTACTATGTCAATATTGTGTTTCTATGTTGTTATAGTACTACGTAATAAATAATAGTTTTGGTCCATGAAAGTTATGATTTACGTATCTACATATCTTAGGTACAATCTGTTTAGAAGTTTTGCTTAATAGAGTCAACAGACATTTACATAAATATACATTTTACATCCAAACTTATGCCAAAGTGACTTACGCTTTTATAACTAGCTTATTATTCCTGGCTTTATTTGCAGTAAGAAATCCTTTCTTAATGTTTGATTAAGTAATTATAATACGAGTATGATGACCTAGGTAAATATGTGCCAAATATAACCTTCTAGTATCAATGCGCCAAATTTTAATCTAATCAGTTAAAAGTGCGTGTGTCGTGCTTTGAATTGATGAGCCGGTTACGTTGTTATTGCAATTACTTGTATACGGACAGAAGATAAGTGGAAAAGGCTAAAGTGTTAGTGTAAACCAGCTCTTTGTTATCAGCACCACTAAAATGCTCAGCGCTCCCAACTACAGCTGTCGACAAAAACAACTGCCAACGCCGACACCGAGGTGACGCCAGAAAACACGCAACGCTGTCGACACTTTTGTAGAAATGTTGGTCTTGTGTGAACGGCCTAAAATTAGTGAGATGAGACGTGGGATAATATCACCAGTAGCAAAATTTCCCAAATTGTGCGTCTAAATTGATACCATTTAATCAACTTGATTACATCAAGTAATATTTCATCAGACCGCCCGCTAGCTTACTTAATTGCCTTCTCAAATGCCTTTCGCACAGCTTAAAATTGTCAGAAGCTGAGTAAAATTCACCGTTCTCTGAGTACTAATACCTTTAACAAGATCCTTCCAAATTACTCGTTATGCCTTTCATCAGCAAGGGGTAAATTTATTTTTAAGAATTTAAGCTTATATTTAAGAAAAGCGTAATGAAAACTGAAATCGCCCGAAAGGTCATGACATGACTGAATCATAGATTAGGTAGAGAAACTTTAGAAATTAGGTAGGAAAAAGAACTGGACTAAATTATGAAAGTCTTATGGAGCTTATGAAAGCTTTTTGCTGAATTTTCCTACTGAAAATCTAATGAAGGCTGATTTTTGTATCCTGAGGGGTACCTCAGGACTCAGGAATTTGGTTCCCAGGTTAAAGTCACTATATGTTGGTTCTAAATTATGAGTTAAACTCACTTAAAGTATTAGTACTTTAAGTGAGTACTTTAAGTGAGTTTAACTCATAATTTAAAGGATTTCTCTAATAACACTGTCGAAGTAATACATTACAGGATGTGGAGGCTCACCCATAATGGTTTTCCGATCGATAGAGGTAATCTACTTTATCATATTTATAGGAGGGAAATGTGATAGGATTTTATAGGCGATGGGCTCAATTGAACGCCTCCAATATAACGTTTATAGGTAAATAGAGAATTATTATTATCCAGCAACTAACCAAGTAACATAAGCCAAAGCATTCTTACGGCCAAAGTATTTCTGTATCGTTTAAAATTTTAGCACTATAGAAGCCATTAAACTTTATTATAGGGTCTAAATGATGTGCAAGTCTTATATCTATCTATATAATAAAAGTTTTATACAGCCAGTCTATAAACTTTCATTAAATGCTATCTCCCCTCCCTCGCTTTGTTCGCAGTTCTATTTTATGAAAATTGAACTTTCCTTTTGAATCACTCCGTCTATTGATAAAAAACCGAATATCGGTAATGGATCGATAGGATATAAAGTTTATAATAAGTTTTTTTTTGTTTCAAAGGGTACGCACCTGGGTAGTATTGCCCAGGTGTCACTTAAATGTTACCAAGATCAGTCCAGTGGTTTTCAGGTCATATGAATTACAAAGTGCATCTCACCTTGGCCTAGTATTCTTTTATCTGTGCCTTGGCTTATTGATAGCGAGAATTGAGTAGAAAGTGGGATAAATTATTTCATATAATATTATAATTTTCCATACATTACATGCTACGAGTACTAAAATAAAATATTTCATGTAAAACAAGTTATTTCCATGTAAGTAGGCATGCGTTATCGCGCGTTATCTACGCGTAACGGCAATGACTCGAATATCATAATGCAGGCGCGATTAGTTCGAAATGGAACAGAATTTGCATATCTCACATGGTGTTGACAGCCTCATAATGTTTACCTACTGCCACTACTTCACTAACCTACTCTCAGTAGTAGTTGTAAACTATGAAATGAGGACATGAGCATAACAATGAGCTTGGTGGACTGAGCAATAGGGATGTTGACTAATTTTTGGAATTGCTTTTGTATGATAGATAGACCCATTCCATACACGAATATCATATTTTTCACGCGCTCTGATTGGCGTTCGCATTCGCGTAGTAAGTAAAAAATATTGAAATTAAAATTAATTTTATTCAATTTTGACTTGTAAATAGATCCTTAAAATGTGATTGAAGGTTTTAAAATACTGTCTTTTATGTGAAAAACATATTTTTTTATGAATTCGTAACATGTGTCAACATCCCTATTATTGCAGTATTAGGGCTTGTCAACTCTCTAGCAACTTGCTGTATCATTCTACGAACGCTGCTAAACTTTAATTGGTGCAGCTTGCCAATTTAAGGCCTGTTCGATTTTTTCCATTAAGATGTATGAAACTGCTACATGCCAGAAATTCGCTAGAGCATGATGCTGCAATAGTTAATAATGTTAAATGAGACCACCTGGAACGTTGAGTATGTTTCCAGAAATACAGACGAATTTTCCAAATCTGTTCAGAGATCTTTGAGTAGGTAATCGGTGGACAAAAAAAAGTAAATCATTATTATAGGTAAGTACTGGATGAGACTCGCACAGGATCGGAAGGTGTGGCGTGAACATGAGGAGGCCTATACCCAGCAGTGGGTGGATACGGGCTGAGTAGATAGATAGTAGATGTACATTTTATACCTACATAGGACATAGGTACATATTATGTCAGACATTTGTAGGTACATTCCAAACGAACAAGCGTAAAACATTCATTAAAAATTTGCTCGTTAGCCGGCGTAGTTATACCAAGCTTTTACTTGTATTTATTAAATGTGTATTTGAAAGAATATTTTCTAAATGTGGTATACAATAGAATAACGAATAAGTTAATTAAAAGATGGTTGTTTGTTGTGAGTATAATATTATAAAAGTTTTTTTGGGAAAATTCTTTTCTTTTTTAAAAGGAAACGTCCGTCGAAAGAAATTGTCGAAACCTCATACAATTTAAAAGAGCCAATGGTTTTAATTTATACTCCGTCCTTTTACGAATGACGTAAAACTCTACAACTTATGGACTTCTTTCCCAACCGCATAAAAGCTAATAGATTTATACAGATGGATATTGGGCATGTCATTTTGGATAAAATTTGCGCTTATAATACCACCCATGCGAGACGTTACAAAAAATTAAAGCAGGCCTGAATGTAATTTGTGATCATCGTCATTATCCATGGCAATGACCATTGATAATGAAATTCATCAATGAATTTTGTTTGAATAGCCATGTTTTGGAGAGATCGGGCCATATGAAAATGGCTAATAAAATGTAGTCAATTTTACATACTATTGTGCAATAAACTGTCAACGTCAACACATGGCCCCAATCAGTAAAAGCATTGGATTGAAATTGGGCATAGTTTTATGACGTAGAAATTCTTTGAGAAAGGATTTTTGAAGGTGAGTTTTAGGGTAAGCATGAATGGAGAAATCCTCTAAAGCCTAAATTGCTGAACAGATTGGATTGCAATTTGATACACAGATAGGTTTTGTGGCGCAGAATGAGCTAGCCAGGAAAATGCTGGGGTTGGCACGTAGATTTTCTGTAGATCGGCCTGTGGTCGATCTGTGGTTAATAAAAGTGTTCTTTACTGCTGTAGTAGCTGTAGTATTGTTAGTTTGTGTTTTTCAATGTAACCCCCCCCCCCCCCTTTTAATATGAATTATAATTATATCAAAATCATAGTAAAGACAGAATCAGAAATCTGTGTGGCTGTAGGTAAGGTACATTATGGTCATCATGGCTATTTTAGAATATAACAAGAATAGTCTCTAAGACATCGCCCTCAGTCACCGAATGAAAAGGCTTCATACACAACGAAACCACAAAACAATTACGCATTACGTCACACGTTTAAATGACGCACGACATAAAGTGGATGTTAAAAAGCTACTGGAAAGATTGGAGGTAAAAAATAAAAGACCATTTATTGAAAATTTACAAAAAAAACAGACCACGCAATACTTAGATTATTCTAAATATATCTAAAAATGACAAAAAGGGGGGAGCTCGGTTATGAACGACTTGCCCTAAGATTTATATATTACTAGTTGGCAAAAGGGATGCATTCAGCATATGCTGGGAGTACCTATATACCTAGTCAGGTCATAAATTCTGTCACATGTTTAGTATAAAATTATTGGAACAAGTTTATTTATTATGTAACCATTTATATACCAAAATGAACTTAACAAAACATAGATTCTTATGACAATAAAGTTTATTCAAAATGACCTCCGTGATTTTGAATACAGGCCTTCAATCTGCGCGGCCAGTCGTCTATCGCAGCACGAACGAGGTCCATGTCAATATCGGCTGCTGCCTTAATCAAGGATGTCTTGAGTGACTCCAAATTGGGATGAGGCTTTGAGCACGCCTTTTCCTCCAAGTGTTGTCATATCTTGTTATCTAACGGACTCAAATCTGGACTGGAGGAGGGCCAGTCTTCGTGCCGGATGAAGTCGATTTCACGCGCCGCCAGCCAGTCTTGTGTGCTCTTCGCTCTATGAGCTGGCGCCGAATCTTGTTGGAATACCCAGTGCCTGTTATTGAACATGGTATGAGAAACAGGTTCCACAAGGTTCGTCAGGACTGTATTTTGATACACAACTGCATTCGTTTTTACACCTTTCTCACAAAAATGTACCTCTGTTAAGCCCCAATAAGAAACTCCCAACCATACCATGAGCGAGGATGGAAAATGACCTCGTTGGACACGCGGAATACGGTTGCTCGCTTCTTCACTACTGTGTGCGTACACCTTATCATTTTGTTTGTTGTAGCTCTCTTCTACGGTAAAAAATTTTTCATCCGAAAAAAGAATTTCTCGATATTTTTTTCTCGCGTACCGCTTCAACAAAGCGCGGCATCTCTTCAGTCTCAGGTCCATTAGACGAGCATTTAAACGATGTCCTGTTTTTCTTCGATATGCCCGAAGCCCTAAGTCTTCATTTAACACCCTTTTCACCGTGGTTCTGCTTAACCCCATCTGAAGGGCCAACAGTTTCTGCTTACGTTTGGGATTTCTTTGAATTCGCGCCTTCACAGCTTTTATCACTGCTGGAGTCCTAACAGACCGAGGGCGACCACTTCTTGACCTGTCATCTACACTAGAGTCTTCATTGTATCGTTTGATGGTACGATAAACGAATCTTTTGGTTATATTCAAATTTTTCAGTATGTCAAAAATTTGAATTGGCGCGTAACCGCAACGATGCAACGCAATAACTGCAACACGGTCTTCTTTAAGCGTCCACTCCATATTTAAAAATGAGTAAAATTCTAAAAAGTATACATTTTTATTTTCATGAACAATTCGAAATTCGAATTCAATAAACTTTTTTGTGGCCAGCATTCTATAAGAAAAGTTTTTACTGTGTGACAATACTTATGACCTGACTAGGTAGATGTTCACCCAGCGCTGGTTTTCAATGCACCCTTGCTCGGGCTAAGGTGTTGGCCGAAATATTAGGTTCAAAGGGATTAGATTGTATAATAATTACATAGTATACAACAAAGTCACATCCCGCTGTCTGTCCCTATATAAAACTACGCAACGGATTTTGATGCCGTTTTCATTAATAGACAGAGTGATTCAAGGGGAAGGTTTATATGTATAATACATGCATATTATAGTAGAGAAACAGTGATAATTTTGTGTTAGACGGGTGAACTAGTAATAGATATCTTACCTTATGAGGTGACTATGTACATAGTTTGTGGGCAGAGGCGCGGATGGAGCGCGACCGCGGCATGGCGGGTGAGGTGTGAGCCGGGAGTGGATCCATGCGCGGCCCACGCTCGATACCGCTCAAGCCTGCGCAACCCGACGCTACACAGAATATCAATGCGCAGTAGGTTTCATACATATTTTGGTACTAGGAATAAAATACATGGAAGTAAAATACACGGTAGTGTGAAAATGGAAGGAGAATAGAGAGGCGTACATGCAATGGGACCTTGGTAGAAAATTAAAACACTGGAGTCAAAAAGTTATAGAATCAACCTGTTGCAAGTAATTTTCTGCGAGTGTCGAAAATATTTAAAAATAATATCTTAGTAACTGTTAAACTGCTATGAGTATTAAGGCAATTCGTACTATTGTAACTTTTGGGAGGGCAAGTAGGTACTCTACAGTGCAGTGGTACGCGCCTACACATGCCGAAATTTAGCTAAATCGATTAAGCCACTTTCAGGGGGAAAGCGGTAATGAATACACTTTTGCATTTATTATATTGTGATGTGACTATGTTCAACAGTTCTAAATATCCATTAGGTAGGTACATGAATAATAATAATAATCATTATTTAAAGCTGAAATTTTGAATGATGATGATGAATATTTAGAATACTTTATTAGCAAAGTATTTCGACGTGGTTCTGTCGCTAATCTACTTCGATCAATCTCACCAAAATATATATAATTACTCACCTACTAAACTTAGTCCAAATTTGACACACTGTTATCGTTCCACTGTGACCGTGTACTCTGCAAGGACCATCGGACTTGACACAAGGATTCTATTATCATCATCCCACAACTACACATAGGTACACATAGCACCGCCTACTGATATGTAACGCCTTACAACTGCCCTCCACACTACGGTCCACACAGGTTATATGGTGCGGATGCAAATCTGGACCACAGAGAAACCCGGCCTCGCACCGCTGACTTTAATTATTTGTTCGGTTCCACTCGCTATACCTACTGGTGGTAGGCTTTGGCCGTGGCTAGTTACCACCCACTGGATAAAACCGTGTCCGCCAAGCGGTCATTGTGACCGTGTTCCGGCATGATGTTCAGTGAAGCCAGAAAGGGATTTATCCCACCTTCTAGGTTTAGTCTGCTACCGCTCCACTGTGACCATGCACTCGGCAAGGACGATCGGTCTGGGCACAAGGATTCTATTATCATCATCCCATAACTACACATTCACATAGCTCCGCCTACTGATATTGTAACTTTACAACTGGCCTACACCTTTAAAAACAATAGAACTCTTGGGACGACTCTAGAAGAGATCTCTATTAGCGATAAAACCGCCTATTGTTACACCTCTATCTTACTAATATTATAAACGTGAAAGTTTGTGAGAATGGATGTCTGGATGTGACTCTTTCACGTCTAAACGGGTGGACCGAGCTGAAATTTAGTATAGAGATAGCTTGGACCCTGGAATTAAACATAGGATATATTAGTACAGCGGGTAAAACGGCTGGGCGCAGCTAGTTATTTATAAAATATTTTGTCATCGTTTTAAGTTATGCATATTTTGTGGTGTTAAAATAGAGCTATAATTCAATTAATTGACCCACTGTTATCGCTCCACTGTGACCATGTACTCGGCAAGGACGATCGGGCTGAACACAAGGATTCTGTTATCATCGCACTATAAAATACACATTCTCATAGCACCACCCTCATACGTAACGCCTTACAACTGCCCTACACCTTTAAAAAACAGTAAAACTCTAGGTTGGCTGCAAGAGACCACCATTCTCAAACTCAAAATTCATTTATTCAAATAGGCTACAATGGAGCACTTTTGCAAGTAAATTTTACATTTTATTTTAATATTCAACCGCTCGTTCGCAAGGCACCTCTATGAGAAGAACGAGCAAGAAACTCATAGGGATTGTTTTTTTTAGTAGCGTATTGTTTATTAAAAATCTTCTATATTTAAATTATAGGTCCTTTAGACTTCTTCAATATTAGTTTAAGACAGTTATTAGACTTATCACTGCATTGTGCAAGCTGCAAGCTCATTATCAGAGCGTTTCAAAAACAAATGTTTCTATAACGCCCAAATCCAGGCTTGAAATATACAACATAACTGTTATAAGAACGTAAAAATTAGTCTTAAAGAAGGTTAACAGATCTTATCGACGCAAAAACGACGGGGTGTTATAAGTTTGACGAGTCTGTCTGTCTGTGTGTGTGTGTGTGTGTGTGTCTGTCTGTGGCATCGTAGCTCCCGAACGGATGAACGGGAAATTGTTTTAGTTTTTTTTTGTTTGAAAGTAGAGTTAGTCGAGTGTTCTTAGCCATGTTTGGTGGAAATCGGTCCAAGATGGCCGCCGCTACAAAATGGTGGATAACTTTTTTCTTCCACGACTCCATCAATATGGGTATCAAATGAAAGGGCTTGACTAGTAGAATACAACGCACTATAACAAATTTAAAATCCAAGATGGCCGCCACCACAAAACCGCGAATTACTTAATATTTTGAAAGCGTTGCGTTGGGGGTTTTTTAAATTTTTAATTTATTGTTCAATTCAAAGTAAAACTAAGGATACAGAATATAAATTATTACAAAATAATCAATTAATATCAAGTTCTGAAGAAATTGCAAATATCTTTGCGGACTTCTTTTCTAACATCGCGTTAAATTCAACTAAGTCACTTGACTCTTCTCCCGACTTAGCAGTAACTTATCTAAAGGAAAATTTTAAACATGATATACCTGACTTTTCCTTTACACATGTATCGGCAAATTATGTTAGAAAAACGTATAAAAGCCTAAATGTAAAAGCCACTGAAGACCTCTGGGGCCTATCGGTTAAATTGGTAGAGTCGCTTATAGACACCCTTGCTCCTTACTTATCGGAATTGTTTAATTTGTGTATAGATAAAGGCACATTTCCGGACCTGATGAAAGTTAGCAAAGTCACCCCAATCTTTAAATCGGGATGCAAAACTGATCCCTCTAACTATAGGCCGATCTCGGTCCTTCCTGTCCTGAGCAAAGTCTTTGAAAAGATGATGCTGCACCAACTGCTGTCTCACTTCAATCAACACAAAATATTACATCAAAGTCAGTATGGTTTCACCAAGAGTAGATCTACGACTGATGCAGGTAGTCACCTTATGACTCTGATCCTTCAGGCTTGGGAGAGTTCAAAGGATGCTATTGGCGTATTCTGTGATCTTTCCAAAGCTTTTGATTGTGTGGATCATAGCACACTGCTGAGGAAGTTGGAGGTATACGGAATTCATGGAAATGCCTCGAACTTGGTGGAATCTTACTTGTCGGACAGACAGCAGAAAGTGGATATTGGCGGTGTCATTTCATCAAGCCATCCTGTTAGAATGGGAGTGCCACAGGGGTCAATACTTGGTCCATTTTTGTTTCTGGCATATATAAATGATCTCCCTTACATGGTTAAAGACCTAGCAGACATCGTTTTATTTGCCGATGATACCTCGCTAATATTCAAAGTGGATAGGAAAGATAGTGAGCTTGTACATGTAAATAACGCTTTAGTAGTAATATCTAAATGGTTTGCAGCTAACAATCTGTTATTGAATGCGAAAAAGACTAAATGCCTGAAATTTTCATTACCTAACGTTAGGTACATAGAATCGAATGTAGTTCTTGATGGTGAAATACTAAAGCTTGACAATGCAACTTTATTCCTTGGCATGAATATAGATTCTAAGTTACAATGGGGTAATCATATTAACGTATTGTCAGGGAAATTAAGCTTTAGCTACAGCTAGATTAGTTTACTTTGCATATTTCCATAGTCTAATGTCATACGGTATTTTACTGTGGGGTTCGGCAGCAGATATTGAGACTATTTTCATACTGCAAAAACGTGCAATTCGTGCCATTTATGAGATGCGCCCAAGAGACTCTTTAAAAGAGGTCTTTAAAGAGATAAATATACTGACCCTACCATCTTTGTACATTTACGAAAATATTATGTATGTCAGAAAAAATTTAGATAAATTCAAGTTAAATAGTGACACTCATAGCTTTAATACTAGAAATAAGAATAAGTTAGCTGTACCTCGATTCAGATTGTCCAAAACGAGCCATAAATCATTTTTAGGGAATTGTGTACGTTTTTATAATAAAATCCCTGATGAAATAACGGGGCTCACAGAAGGTAAATTCAAAAGCCGTGTTAAAGACATATTACAAAAGAAAGCCTATTATAAAATTAGCCAATACATAGAAGACAAAGATGCCTGGAAACCTCTGCAACCACCTGTAAATAAATTATGTAACCAAGATAATAATTGTAAACACATATTTAAAAAAAGCAATCCCTATGAGTTTCTTGCTCATTCTTCTCATAGAGGTGCCTTGCGAATGAGCGGTAGAATATTAAAATAAAATGTAAAATTGACTTGCAAAAGTGCTCCATTGTAGCCTATTTGAATAAATGAATTTTGAGTTTGAGTTTGAATAATTATTATCATTGCACCGTCTACTGAAATTGTGTAACGGATTACAACTGACCTACACCTTTGAAAAAAAAGTCTTGGTTGTCTGGAAGAGACCGCTATTAGCGATAGGACCGCCAATATATTATGTAGTAGTACTTATTAATATCAAATTGACTAATTTTTTTTTTTTTATGTGGAGAAGTAAGAAGACGAGCAAGACGCTCTCCTGATGTTAAGAGATAACGCTGCCCATAATCAGTACAGTGCTACCCAGAATTTAACAATTATGTGCAATTCTAGGTGCACTGCACCAACGCTTCTTACTCAAGAGTCATAAGATGTTAAGACTCTTTAGCCCAGTAATTTCACTAGCTACAGTGCCCTCCTACCGAAGCACAGTAATGTTTGCACATCACTGCTCAGGCGGTAGAATAACTGGCACTGTTGGGGTACCCACCTAGACGACCTCCTGCAAAGGAAGTCTACCCCCGGTAAATGAATACAATTACTTCTATTTTAAAAATTAATTGGTATATATAAAATGAATAAGGAGCATGTATAATAAAAGACTATATACTTTTTAATAAATAATTTATTAGGGTACAAAAGATTATTCACATTATTAATAAATTACTTTTTGACTTATTTTCCGGTGTCCTCTTTTAGAGAAACGGTCCTGTTGAATACAATCTGGAACAAAAATTAGATAAGATAAATAAGTCTCTATTGATACCACATAGGAATGTAAATTTTATATACCTAGTAGTTCCTTTAACACACTAAGCAAGCGAAGCATTGATATTGATTTGTTTTGCACAAGTATAACGTCAGCTAGGAGAATATTGAGTAATGACTTCTTTATTAATAAATGATTAGTTATATATTTATATATTATACTTTATAATTATTTTTAGTACTTTGTTGATATAAGGGATTATGTAAGTGGCTTTATTATAATATTGTCTATATACATAATATGATTTAAGACTGCTCTTGACTCTGTTTAACGCATTGTTACTATGTTGCTGCTAGCCGCGAGGACCTATTATTGGCTTTTTGTTACTATTGTAAGTTTTTATAATTTTGTTTGTAAGCTGTTGGTCTTCCTAAGATGTATTAAATAAATAAATAAAATAATTTTAAAAAGTTTTTTTTTCTTTCTTCAACCACAAAAAATAAAGTTAAAGGTGTTCTAATACTAATAGCATAGTGAAGTATTAAGATGGACCATTCAGGCTGGCAGAAACTACTGCGGGGCGCATCGCAACGCATCGGTTAACAAAAATCCACCTGTGTACATTTTATGTGAACTAACGGATTCTGTAGGCGGATAATGCGCCCGCTCTTGTGTGCGTTGGTTCACATAAAATGTTAGGTGATGCAGACGATTTCTGTTTTGCATTAAGTTGTAGTACGGCTCGCTCTACTTTGCGCCTATAATTACCAAAAGACCTGTTGGATAATATGAATATAACTAGTAGGTATACACAAAAAAAAGCCGCCACACATATTATATACCTAAATCACGGTTCTATGCGGTACATACACTATATAGGTATTTAGTTGCGGAATGGACGTGGAATGAAATGACATGGAAGTCCATGGAAGGCCTTTCCAGTGGAATTCTACAGGCTCACACAATACTTTAGACTTTAGATGTTACCTATCCCACGTGTCAACCCCTTATATTTTTCGGTAATTATTAATATTGTACAAAAGAAGAAAAAAAAAGCCAAACAAAATGAAAATAAAATAAATTTAGCATACTTACAAAACCTTATTATATTATTTTTACAAGCAAACACACACACAAATGAAAAAGCATATGATTTTTTTTCATAAAAATGATTTTTCAAGGCGCTCAATAGGGAGCGCTACACCACGTGTTTTTTTGAAGTAGAATACGAGCAAGACGCCCTCCCTAAGAGATAACGCTGGCCATAATCAGTACAGTGCTACTTAGGATTTCACAATGATGTGAAATTCTAGGAGCATTGCACCAACGCTTCTTACTCAAGAGTCAAAAGATGTCATAAGATAGATATCCTAAACAAGGATTTTTCAGTGCGTAGTAAGAAGTTGCAAAATAACATCACATGTGATATAATGGACGATGCCAAAGCAGTAATGCTTCTCTTGCAATCATGATTGTGATATAAAGTTGGTGCAAGTCACTCACAGTTTCTGGTGTGGTATCAGGGTCTACAGAGAAGAAGCCAATCCTCTCGAACTGGAACTTGTCGTAGACCTTGGCCCCTTGCAGGGAAGCGTCCGCGAACCCTCGCACGGTGCTCAACGTATCCGCGCGACAATCCGACAGGAATCCGCCCGGCACCTCGCTCGGATCCTCCGGGTTTTTGTGCTTGAATCTAAAAAAAAATATAGGTTAGGTTTTTTTGGAATTTATGTTAATGTCAAGATAAACGACCGGCACTATTACCGACGTACCTTCAAGCGGGTCGTGTGCTTTCTACTTGACTTAACTGAACATCATGCTGGAACTAATACTAGATTCTGGATAACAACCTCTTGGAGAAACGATTATGTCCAGTGCGCTAGTTACCACTTACCACTGGCGGATCCAGGATTTTGGGGGCAAGGTGCAGACGGGCAAAAATATTATAATTTTTACTACGAAAAGTGTGTGTTTAGCTCGCTCTGAACAGTTAGAATGTTCAAATATCCTTAATAATAAGTGTGCGAGCAGCTTGCTGCGAGCGCCGAGAAAAAAATTATAATCTTGACCATGAAATATGTGCAAAATGCGTACCTCTACAATGCGTCTGGGGGGGGGTACCTTGCCCCCCTGCGCTATCCGCCTATGCCACTTACCACCCAGCTACAGCTCAGGCCTACTACCAGTACAGCAAGTGGAAAATAATTGTAACCATACATAACTAACATAATTAAAGTCATTGGTGCGGGCCGGGATTCGAACACGGTGATCCAGAATCACATTATATGTGCACCACACACTTGTATAATGTCATTTTGAAGCCAGGGAGGGATTTATCCCGCTTTCTAAGTCTAGTCTGCTACCATCTACGGCAGCATCGTCGCATTACATCACACGTGATTGTGGTCAAAGGCTAACCTTATAATGAAAAAAAAGACCCTTTAACTACCATTACTACTACCTACTAAGTATTATTGGAACGAAGTTCCTTATCGCGCGTTGTGAAAGGGGGCTAGACGGAAAAAAATCTTACGAAAAGTTGTCACGACACTTTTTGCTATAGTAAGCAATTGTAAGCTGTGCGGCGTGCGCATGTTTCTCTGTCTGTCTCTCTCTCTCTCTTATAGAAAGCAAGCCAGATATTTTCATTAATCGAACTTCGTTGCATCCGGGTGTCCCTTGACACCTCTCAAGTTTTTTATTACAAGTTTTTATTTACTTTAAACTGTCTATGTTGTCTGTCTGTCTGTGATCAAATCTTGCAATTTGTGACCCACTTTCAAATTTCTGATTGAGCTGAAATTTTGCATGCATGTATAAATCGGATCACAATGCAATATGGGGCTGATCTGATGATGGAGCAGGAAGATGGCCATAGGAACTCCGTAATAAAACGACGCAATCCCATCGAGTTTGGGCTCATTTGATTCGTCTTGCCGAGTACTTTGGTGCTACATGGTAATAATAAAAAGCTTGTTTTAAAGTTTTTTTCAAAAAATGTCACTTGTTTAGTACTTACAGTGGTTCATATAGTCGAACTTCCACACTGATAGGCTCAGAGACCCAGTGTATGAATGCCTTCGGTTTGTTCCCAGCATCAGATGGCTGAGCGGTGCATATTACCTCCGTCACTTTGCCTTCGCTGTCCTTTACTACTTTTGATACCTGAAATGTTATACAAAGTTTAAGGCGAGGCTTTACGAGCAGATTAGGTATTTAGTGCGGGCAAAAGTTGCTCAGAACGCCCGTTGGAAACGTGTGGCGTACGCTTATCGTAAAACGTGCGCGGTCATTAACCCTTGGTGATTCTTTGCATGTAGTTAGCACACACACATTCACAAACACGTCAAACTTATAAAACCCCGTCGATTTTGCGTCGGGGGTTACAATGTGCTAAAATTTTTGGACAAGATCGAAAAAATGAGACACGAGATAAATATTATAGATACACGTATTTTTTGTTGAAAAAAAAAAAAACAAAATTTGATTACATTTAATTGATTAGATTAGATTAATTAAATTGGACCAATTAATTAAATTAAATTAAAACAATAATTCAGATAAATTCAGAAAAAATCTGATAAATTCAAATAAATTCAGATAAATTGAGAAAAATCTGATAAATTCAAATAAATTCTAAAAAAAGTCATAAATTCTGAAAAAATCTGGTAAATTCAGATAAATTAAAAAAAAATCAGATAAATTCGAAAAAAAAATCAGATAAATTTTGAAAAAATCTGGTTAATTCTGATAAATTCAGATAAAATCAGATAAATTCGAAAATAAATCAGATAAATTCGAAAAAAATTCAGATAAATTGAGATTAATTAAAAAAATCAGATAAATTCGAAAAAAATCAGATAAATTCGAAAATAAATGAAATAAATTCTGAAAAAATCTGGTTAATTCTGATAAATTCAGATAAAATCAGAATTAATCAGATTTTTTCAGAATTAATCAGATTTTTTTCGAATTGATCTGATTTTTTCAAATTTATCTGAATTTATCAGAATTTTTCTAATTTTTTTTCGAATTTATCTGATATTATCTGAATTTATCAGAATTAACCAGATTTTTTCAGAATTTATCTGATTTATTTTCGAATTTATCTGATTTTTTCGAATTTATCTGATTTTATCAGAATTTTTCAGAATTTATCTGAATTTTTTTCGAATTTATTTGATATTTTCGAATTTATCTGATTTTATCTGAATTTATCAGAATTTTTCAGAATTTATCTGATTTATTTTCGAATTTATCTGTTTTTTTCGTAATTATCTGAATTTATCAGAATTTTTCAGAATTTATCTGATTTTTTTTCGTATTTATCTGATGTTTTCGAATTTATCTGATTTTATCTGAATTTCAGTTTAGTTCAGTTTAGTTTAATCTAATTTATTCAAATTTATTCTAATTTTATCCAATTAAATCTTATTTAATTTAATTTATTCTAATTTAATCCAATTAAATTTAATCTTATTTAATAATTAATATATAATTTAAATTCATTTAATTTAATCTAATTTAATAATAAATATTTTATTTAAATTTATTTAATTTAATCTAATTTTAGATTTATATTATTATTTAATTTAAATTAATTTAATCATATTATTTATTTTATATAGTACGAGTGTGTTATATTTTTTTAATAATCGACTAGAAGGACAAAATAAAGATTATAATATTTATTATCTAATTACAAATAAATTAAACCCCCTACACGCTTCTGAGATTTGGAAATTCACAATATAAGTACTCCTAAATAATTCAAACGCGCGCGCGCTGTAATCGTAGTGGAGGTGAGATCGAAGTGCATAGGTCCGACGCTGACAGTGGTCACTTCGCTACTGAGCGGGTGCGGTAATGCTCCGTGGGAATTAAAATTCAATTAAAAATCATTAAATAAACTTATCGATAAAATACCCGGCATAGCTATCCGTTTGAATGTTATGTATCAAATAAAGTACTCTAAATGTTTATTTTCGTCCTAGTTTTACAAATATTTAAATGGAAGGAAGAAAATTAGGCATATTTAAAAAAAAAAAAACTATCGAGAAAAAAAACAATTATCATGTTTCTGTTAATCAAGATCTCTTGTTCAAAGATTGAAGTTACACATACTAAAATATAAAGTAGTAGATCTTCTTAAAAGTTTGCTATATTAGGCTTTGAAAAACATACATTTCACTTACCATAGCGCCTTAACAAAAAATGTTAATAAAAATGTTCTTTATTGCTGTAGTAGCTGTAGTATTGTTAGTTTGTTTTTTCTAAATAAAGGCATTTGCCTCAAAAAAATGTAGTTGATTTTTCTCTCCAGTCTGCTCGTGAACACGGCTCATGTAAACGAGCCGAAACGTAGAGGTTGGTTTTATAATGTTTTTGTAAAACTAACATTAATATAATTACGCGATAAGTCCCGATTAATAAAATTAACATGAGTTAAAATCGCGAAAGTTTAAAGTGGTAAATTGTAGTTTACTTTATATGGCATAAGTACCCAATAACTAATAACACTTTTGTTTTGCTGTTTAGAAATATGCTTTGAAGTTGTGAAAATAGAAATGGCTCAGATTATAAACTGGGTGACTTTCCATAAGTATTATTAGCATTTCAGAAAAAAAAAGTATATTGAGTAGTTTTATATTTGTTATCAAGGCACCATAATACAAGAAATCAATCTCAGTTAGGAAAAGTATACCTATAACAAGTGGATTAAATAAAAAATTTAAAAACCCCCAACGCAACGATTAACATAATAATATGTCACAGACAGACATATCAATCTTATAACAACCCGTCGTTTTTGCGTCGGGGTTTAAAAATGGGCGGATATGGGCTGAGTAGATAAATAAATATTATAGGTTCGTTAGTACTCACTTTAATAACAAACCCGGCATGTCTCAATCCAACTGTCTGGTTGGGAGTTAACCGTCGATACCCTTTCTCGGGGTCTTCCTTAAAGTCAGTAGCTTCAATGTACAGGACTTTATTGAACACTACGCTGTGAGATCCTCGCTCCGGTTCATTGGGAAAGTCTGGTACGTTCACTTGGATTGGTTTAGTACTAGGAAAGTTTTCTATTGTGATCTTTAATGGCTCTAATACTACCATTACACTGAAAAATAAATAGTTAATTATGCTAAAGACATTTAGGTGTCAGTGGAAATATGCTGTACATCACATGCAGAATTAAATTCTGTCAAAAAACAACACACAACCTGTTTGTCGGGGTTAACTGAAGGTACGACAAAACTACCTCTATACTCCTTTAATACAGACAGAAATAATCAAAATATCTTTAAAAAAGAATGTCACATCCAACTAAGGCAATGCTTCCATTCTGTCTCAAATACTACTTTTTTTTTGACAATGAGTAAGAAGAACAAATCAGGTGCTGAATTATATGCATAAAGATTAAGATTGCTCATATCAGTGACAATGTTACCCAGTATTTTGAAGTTTAAAATTCTGCGCGGCACCTTGAGATATTAGTTGTCAAATCTAGTCATGCCCAGATGAATAACTGGCAAAGGTGTGGTCGTTCAATGCGACTTCTACAATAGAGGCCAACCACTACAATTAGTAATTTTTGTCTATTATTTCAATGATACATTACCGAGCAGCAGTAATGTTAAGCGCATCTCTAACAGCGGCATCCAATGCAGCGGGGTCAACGGCTCCAAGCGCACCGGTGACGCCGAGCGCGGCACAGAATGCGTTCACTGCGGTAGAGGGCACGCCGCGCCGGCGCAGCGCGGATAACGTGTACAGCCGGGGGTCGTCCCAATCTGAAACAATAAATATTACTTATTCCCTGTTCCAAACACAATGTGATTGTGAAAAT
The DNA here is from genome assembly GCA_947507615.1 of Hemithea aestivaria. Classification (NCBI taxonomy): domain Eukaryota; kingdom Metazoa; phylum Arthropoda; class Insecta; order Lepidoptera; family Geometridae; genus Hemithea; species Hemithea aestivaria. The sequence goes on from OX382328.1 coordinate 9,229,490, forward strand.
TAGAGCAAAGATTTCTTATAGCAGACAGAAAGAGGACTTGGTACAGGTCTGGTGTATGTCTACGGAGAAGAATGCGAGAGCGTACCTCCGCCGTCCCCGTCGAAAAGTGGCTGGAAGGACCCCAGGGTTTTAGTGGGTATATCCGCCGGATTTTCCGGCGGGGAGTCCCACAACCACCCTGAGACTAGCGTCCACTTCTCAGGGTGGTATGCGTAATGCATTTCCCCGGGAAAAAAAAAAAAAAAAAAAAAAAAAAGGTCTGGTGTATGTCTGATGGCCTGGTAGTATATGCCAGTACTGCTGGTACTGTTTGTTTGTAAGTTTTTATCTAATGTACTAGGTACCAGGTCTGTAAAGCCATCAGACGTAAACCAGGCCCTATAAACTAATGTATATTGGTGATATTCTACAGACACTACTGATCAAATTTCCAAACTTCTTTCATCAATAGAAAGTTTAAATCATAACATTAGCCACAGGTAAAATTATAATCAAAGATCATATCATCATCAGTGAGCAAATCACGGGCTAATGCTGTTATTAAGAGATTTTTTTTTTATGTGGAGTAGTAAGAAGACGAGCAAGACGCTCTCCTGATGTTAAGAAATAACGCTGCCCGTATATAATCAGTTCAGTGCTACCCAGAGTTTCTGATGTGCAATTCTAGCTGCACTGCATAAACGCTTCTTACTCAAGAGTCATAAGATGTTAAGACTCTCTAGCCCAGTAATTTCACTAGCTACAGTGCCCTCCTACCGAAGCACAGTAATGTTTGCACATTACTGCTCAGGCGGTAGAATAATTAAAAAAAAATGACTCACCATTAACAATTCCCTCATCAATAAGCTTGGCTATTTTCCTCTTGGAGACTACAGTGTAGTTAACGTTAAGTCGACCATATTCCCATTGCACGGGACAGTAGATTCCTAGGGCGTTGCATAACCAGTAATATGACGATCTGGAACACGAATTAATATTTTAACCAAATGTGTGTTAAATTTAAAATCAACTTTTTAAAAACAATCTTTTATTATTATTACCATCTAGCACCAAAGTACTCGCCAAGACGAATCAAATGAGCCCAAACGCGATGGGGTGGCGTCGTTTAATTACGGAGTTCCTATGGCCACCTTCCAGCTCCATCATCAGATCAGCTTGATGTCATGATAATTTTGTTAATTGTCATACGATTTATACATGCATGCCAAATTTCAGCTCAATAAGAAATCGGGAAGTGAATCAAACTTCCAAGATTTGATTACAGACAGACAGACAACAGACAGGTGAAAGTAAATAAAAGCTTGTAAAAAACGGTATTACTAGTTATGATGACCTATAACTTAACTTCTGATCATGTGAGAAAATCGGGATTCAGAGCAGCATTCCAGATATCTAGCTATCTAGAGTTTCAATTGCAATATGTTTTGGGTTGTTTGTGTGAGAGTAAACAAACATACATATTCTCAAAGAAAATTTTACCTTTATAATAATAATAGCTAAGCCCAGCGATTTTACCTGCTGTACTGTAGCCTATGTGTTATTCCAAGGTTTAAGCTATCTCTATACCAAATTTCAGCTCAATCTGTCCACCCGTTTAGGCGTGAAGAATAACAAACATACACTCATAAACGTTCGCATTTATCATATTAGTATGAAGTGTGATAGTATGTAGCATTTAAATTTGATTTCTATTTAAAATTATCAGTTGGAATTACACGGCATCGGCATCATCATCATTATCATCATCTCAGCCATAGGACGTCCACTGCTGAACATAGGCCTCCCCTTTGGACTTCCATATGTACCGGTTGGAAGCGACGGCATATTTCTAAAGAAAAACCATAGAATTTCTCTTTTCTCACCTCCTAGATTGGAACTCCTTAGTGCACAATGAATGAGTGATATGTTCTATGCTGTCACATAAACAATGAGTGTAGTCGTATGTTGGATAAATACACCATTTGTTACCCGTCCGGTGGTGAGGCTTGAACCTTATTCTGTAGGCCACAGGGTCTTGTTTGCCTTCCTCTAGTGTTATCTTCATTCTGAGTGTCGCATCACCTTCATCTATTTTGCCGTTTTTCATGTCCTGAAATAGTTATTTGAATTTTTAACTCATCATCTCATCATCATCTTCATCAGTATTTTGCATTTATTGGAACGAAGTTCCTTATCGCGCGTTGTGATAGGGGGCTAGACGGAAAAAATTCTTACGAAAAGTTGTCACGACACTTTTTGCTATAGTAAGCTATTGTAAGCTGTGCGGCGTGCGCATGTTTCTCTGTCTCTCTCTCTCTTATAGAAAGCAAGCCAGATATTTTCATTAATCGAACTTCGTTCCATCCGGGTGTCCCTTGACACCTCTCAAGTTTTTTTCTTTATTAATTCTCTAGAGGGCCCACGTGCTTCGTTGCCCCTAACAAAAAAATACCAGTGTTCTTCTTCTACATTACACTACCTAATAATGGTTAAAAATGAACTAAGGAAAACGTTTGCATTTATAATTATGTAGTGATAGTGATTTGGATTTCCTTTTCACTTGGAAGGGGTATACTTTTTGTTTGGTACTCTTATATTTTTTATTCTTCTTCTTATCGAGTCATATGGCTACATGATATTATAATTATATATAGTTATTTTGTTGAGAGAGTTAAAGCTGCTTAAGCCAGTATTGAGCCAGTTCTACAGCCCGTTTGTTGGCTTCAAAAAGGTCCTCAACTGTGCAAGTTATGGGGCAATTAGGACAGATCAGGAGGTGCTCCATTGTTTGGACAGCATCGCAATCGCACTTGTCATCCCCATAAAAACCCCACCTAACCCGATTTAATATAATTAACCCGATATAATATAATTAACCCGATATTTTTTATTTAAAATTACTAAATAAAAAGTTCGCACGGAATGTAAATGTGTGCATTTACTACCTTCTTACGTCTAGACATATGAACTGATTGAGCTACAATTTGATATTTTGGTAGCTCAGAATCTGGTCCACAAAGGCTACTTTCTGCACTAATAACACTGAGTGCAGTTAGTAAGGATATATACTTCGTTTCGAAAACAAAGATAATTATTGCGGGGTTCGAAGGTGAAATTGTGAAAGTGTATGAATATATCATAGATATATTCACAAAAACTGTTACATCTGATATATCTTATGATAAATATCAGATATATTATGAAAAATATACGATATATATCCAATTTATTAAGATATTGATCCTTTGAACCCTGAAAATTAGTTAAAAAATTATCTTTGTTTTTGAAACACAGTATAGTTTTGAATACCTTACCTCAAAAAGTTGCAAGCTTTCTTGTACAGGCCTGTTCCTCCAAGGGGAAGGTGGGGGGTTGAATCCTTTAATTTCTTCCGACCTTTGATGGCACACATAGGCTAAATCTTTTTTAATAAGATCCACCGCCCACTGGTACAGCTGATCAAAATAGTCTGAAGAATGTGTTATTTTATAGGGTTTGTAACCTGGAAGGAAATATATCATATGAAAATTCTTATTGTATGTAGAGTTTTTATGAGTATGATGACAGATCAGTAGAAAATATAGAGTGTATGTCTCTACATAAAAAAAAACATTTTGTACATCATACTCTTATGATGTAGAAAATGTTTATTTTTATATTGGTAGAAAAAGTGTGTGATATTTATTTGAAATTGAAACAATGTAGGTAGTAGACAGAATATTTATTTGAGCACACAATTTGAACATTAGATTATACTTTTTCCATAGTTACTGGCGCTTAAAAGTTATTATGCACAATGCTATATTAACGAGGGGCCTATGACTATGACTCTGCCAATTGTATCATTTTTTGTTAGTTTGTTAGCCAGGAAAATGCTTAGTAGAAGTCTGAAGCTACTGGGCAAATATTACCTCATAACCCATCCAATTATTCCTGAACATTTTCATCTAAAGGGAATCATGACATAAGGTCACAAGATCAAAAAAAAACTTACCAAGCCATTCCACCATATCCTTGATACCAACAAAGAATTTCTCCTCCTCTTTCTCAGGGTTAGTATCATCATATCTCAAGAAACAAACACCGTTATGGGCCATGGCATACCCAAAGTTGATATTGATTGCTTTAGCATGACCAATATGTAATATTCCATTTGGTTCGGGAGGAAACCTTGTTCTGACTTTACCCCCAGTTATTTTTAAATGTTCCTCGAGAAGTCTTTTGGTGTCTGGTGTGACAATGTAGCCATCTGATTTGTAGTTTTCTCCGGGCAAGTGGAACGGAAGCTTTTTCATTAGCTCATTGATTGATGTGGCACCACCAATGTCACCGGATGCCAGAGGCTGCTCAGCTTTGACTGTAACAGATATTTTTTTTTTTCTTTTTAATAATATGGCAACATATGCATTTTGCCAGTGTCGAGTAAAATTCGTGAATGTTCACAGGATATTAAATTATGGTCTCCACTTTCGTGTTTCGCCAGTGTCAAGTTATATGTTATTTTTTAAGTAATAAGTTAGTTAGTCAGGTCAGAGTCAGAGTGAGCTTAATAGCTCGTCTAGTCACGTGAGTCTTCCAGTAAAATGGGTGGAATTTTACTGAAAGTTCGGAGGAGTTTTGGAGGGGGCACCAAAATTCGTATTTCAGCACCATATCACTTGCCTACATCTGTGCACATTCAAAAACACTTAACACGCAATATTCCACCATTATTACACGCTAACAATCAAATTCTACACGATTATTAAGCAAAAGACGTGGAGCTAATGATATGATCAAGGCTTGCCGCCAAAAACCCCCGTAACAGATATTTGGGTTTATATTTCAATACCTTTTGAAGTAAGAGACCTGAGGGGCTATTGGCTATCACCAAACAACATGTAAAACACTACAATCCATAGACAAAAATGCGTACATTACTTGCTTAAACCTCCTCATTAATGTGAGTAAAATAACAAACGCAGCAATGTACATTGAAGTTGTCATCAATCATAGTGGGTGAGAAAAAGCCAATAGGCCCTCAGGTGAAATTAACCACACAAACTACAAACTTTGGATTTATTACAGACACAGAACCTCTGGGTGACCAAAGAATGTTTCTATTATCAATTATAATGGTAAGAAGATATACACTGTACCGTGGTTTGGATAAACTGTGAGAAAGAGAATATAATATGCTAGATAAGTAAATTTAAAAATATTATAACGAAAATAAATATATTCTTAAATGTCTAAGGAGTACCTTTTGTGTCCTCTTTGCTGACTTTCTTTGCAGTATCAACAGGTTTAGCTTTTTTCTCAGCTTTGGGTGGAGGTGCTAGATCAGCTTCAGTTTTAGGACCCAATAAATCTAAAATCTGCAAACATTTGTTATAACAAAATCTATACTATTATATAAAGAGGTAATCTGACTGACTGACTCATCATCATACAGACAAAACCGCTGGACCGATTGAAGTGAAATTTGGCCAGCGTGTTCTTTAAGTGACGTAGGCGACTGATAAGAAGCGATTTTGGAAACTTCCCACTGGAACGGAATTATTCCCAAAAAACGTTTGTATGCAAATCCGTAACCGCTGAACCGATTTTGCTGAAATTTTGTAAAACGATTGGTTGGGTTGTGTTTAGAAACACTAAATAGTTTTTTTGTCAGAAATTAACTTTTAAGGGGGGTAAAGGGGGCTCAAAGCTTGTTTAGAAATAATTATCTATGTCACACTAAAATGTCCTACAACTGTTGGGCAAAGTTAGTTAGGACAGTATTAGTGTGATTCTTTATTCCAATTTGATTAAATTTTACCTGAACATCAACTTCATTCTTGATAGCTTTGCCGTCAGCCCAAGGGAGATCGGCTCTAACTGCCTGCATAACAATACCAGAGTTAAAGCGATATCTTTTCTCCAACAGCTCCTGTTTATACTTGGCCATATGTTTCTCCACAGCTTGTTCCACCTGCTCAGGAGTCACCACTACTCCTACTCCACAAGCTTTTTCAAATGAACTGATGTCAACATTCGTCTCATTTACAGTACTTAGAAGATAGTCCAACGCCTTATCAATCCTCACAGTCGAATCTAATTTGCCTTGGGCGATGTAATCACAGATGAAAGGTAGCTTACTCGATATTTGAGGCTTAATTTTCGTAGCCATATGGTATACCAAAATTCCAGCGCCTGACGGCAGCTTTGCCAAGTCGACCTGTAAAGCAATAAAAGTTCCGAATTAAGACAATACTATTTATTTATTAATGATAGTTATTGTAATAAAAATATTTTCTAACCTTATCTATAGCGGCTAGAAGGAATTTGGTAACGTTGACATTTTTCAAAGTTTCTTTAGCTTTCTGCTCGTTTAAGCCCAACAGTTTAAATTTTTCTATAGTTTCTTCTGGAGACATTTTATGGGCCGTAATAAAATATCCTAATTACAAAACGAAAGCAATAAACTAATAAGTTTTCTATAATAAATTAATTAAAATACAGTAAAACGAAAGTAACCTCAAACTGCAATTTGTTGACATCAGAAATGTCAATGTCAAATCAAGTCAAATGTAAATTGTAAATGACATCTCAATGTTTTTTTTAAAGACCGTACATCATGGACTTCACACGTTAATGTATTTGTCGAATACAAGTCAAGAGTAAAGTCAGGGCAGCCAACAGGTTGCCAAGTCATGGCCTGATACTATTTTAAAGCCATGCCTCTAATAAAGTCATTGTTTCTTCTTGATTGTAGTAACTGTAAGTTTTTTTTTTTTTTTTCTTTTTAATAATATGGCACCATGTGCATTTTGCCAGTGTCGAGTAAAATTCGTGAATGTTCACGGGATATTAAATTATGGTCTCCACTTTCGTGTTTTGCCAGTGTCAAGTTAAATGTTATTTTTTAAGTAATAAGTTAGTTAGTCAGGTCAGAGTCAGAGTGAGCTTAATAGCTCGTCTAGTCACGTGAGTCTTCCAGTAAAATGGGTGGAATTTTACTGAAAGTTCGGAGGAGTTTTGGAGGGGGCACCAAAATTCATATTTCAGCACCATATCACTTGCCTACATCTGTGCACATTCAAAAACACTTAACACGCAATATTCCACCATTATTACACGCTAACAATCAAATTCTACACGATTATTAAGCAAAAGACGTGGAGCTAATGATATGATCAAGGCTTGCCGCCAGTGGCGGATTTGCCCTAAGGCCCAGTAGGCCCGGGCCTAGGGCGGCCAGATATTAGGGGCGGCCAATCGTGACAAAAAAATCACTGATGACAAGAAATAACTAAAAGTACGTAAATATTTTAAAGGCTTCAAGGGGACATGGGTTTTTCTCGGCGGCTCTGCTCTATAATAAGAATATTTATTTTCTCACCGCTCAGAACACATCTTTTGTAGCCTGAAATATAAAATTTTCTCGGCACTCGCAGCTAGCTGCTCGCGCAATTATAAATAGAATATTATGTATTTTGCACTCAGAACGAGCTCATTGCACACAGTACCGGAGTTAGGGTGGGGCGCGGTTGGGCGACCGCCCAGGGCGCCGGATAAAAGGGGCGCCACATGCTCTATAATGGAGCGCCCGTGGCGCCCCATTCGTTCTGAAAAATTCAATATTCTCGGTGCTCGTAGCAAGCTGCTCGCGCTTTTATAAGAACATTTAGTTTCTTTGCCACTCGAAGGAAGATAAACGCACATCATTCGTGCTGAAAAATTCAAAATTTTCTCGGCGCTCGCAGCGAGCTGCTCGCGCTTTTATAAATGAGAAAATTTACTTTCTTTGCCATTCGAAGCAAGATAAACGCACATCATTCGTGCTGTAAAATATCTAAATTTTCTCGGCGCTCGCAGCGAGCTGCTCGCGCTTTTATAAATAAGAAGACTTATTTAGTTTCTTTGCCGCTCGGAGCAAGCTAAACGCACAACATTCGTGCTAAAAAATTCAAAATTTTCTCGGCGCTTGCAGCGAGCTGCTCGCGTTTTTATCAATGAGAACATTTACTTTCTTTGCCACTCGAAGCAAGCTTAACGCACATCATTCGTGCTGTAAAATTCAAAATTTTCTCGGCGCTCGCGCTTATATAAATAAGGACATTTAGTTTCTTTGCCACTCGAAGCAAGCTAAACGCACATCATTCGTGTTGAACAAATCTAAATTTTCGCGGCGCTCGCAGCGAGCTGCTCGCGCTTTTATAAATAAGAATACTTATTTAGTTTCTTTGCCGCTCGGAGCAAGCTAAACGCACATCATTCGTGCTGAAAAATTCAAAATTTTCTCGGAACTCGCAGCAAGCTGGAAAGGTGGATTTTTTTCTAGATACGCCCATGATTTTGCCAATCGGAATCGGCCCAGAAAAAAATCCTGGAATTTTTTCCTTTTTAGTATGGGTTTGAATTGCTTTTTAGGGGGCGCCGTAGAAATCTCGCCCAGGGCGCTGGTAATGTTAAAACCGGCTCTGATTGCACATCTTTTGTAGTCTGAAACGTAAAATTTTCTCGGTGCTCGCAGCAAGCTGCTCGCGCATTACAAGGTTTTTAAAATTTTATTCTATTCGGAATGAGTTTAACGCACACGTTCTTGTCAGAGTTATAACATTTCCTATTTTAGAGATTCAAATTGTAGGTAAACGTTGAAATGTACAAACCTACCTTGTTCACAAGAAAAAAAATTCTGGATTCGCCACTGTTTAAGGAGTATAAGTAGGAGTAGACATGTTATATACGACGTAGGTGCAGGTATTACATGGACTAGGGCCTAGGGCGGCCTAGACTGTAAATCCGCCACTGCTTGCCGCCAAAACTCCCAGTGTCGAGTTTTTTTTTTTTTTCTTTTTAATAATATGGCAACATGTGCATTTTGCCAGTGTCGAGTAAAATTCGTGAATGTTCACGGGATATTAAATTATGGTCTCCACTTTCGTGTTTTGCCAGTGTCAAGTTAAATGTTATTTTTTAAGTAATAAGTTAGTTAGTCAGGTCAGAGTCAGAGTGAGCTTAATAGCTCGTCTAGTCACGTGAGTCTTCCAGTAAAATGGGTGGAATTTTACTGAAAGTTCGGAGGAGTTTTGGAGGGGGCACCAAAACTCATATTTCAGCACCATATCACTTGCCTACATCTGTGCACATTCAAAAACACTTAACACGCAATATTCCACCATTATTACACGCTAACAATCAAATTCTACACGATTATTAAGCAAAAGACGTGGAGCTAATAATATGATCAAGGCTTGCCGCCAAAACTCCCAGTGTCGAGTTAAAAGCCTGTGGTTGATAGATAACAGCTGATAACTGATAACCTCTCACAAAAGTAACCTCTGTTATCATTTTGTTTTCATTTTTACTTTACTTTAAAAAATTATCTGAACATATTAAACGAGATAAATTCAAACTGTGATTTTGTAACATTTCGTTTCTATCATCTTCAGGACCACAAACGAAATTATTGCTATACACGATGTAAGTACAGTATAAGTGTACTTACCTAATTTTAAAAGTTTGAACGAATTGTTATTGTTTTGAACTATAAGTTGCCTGACTGATTTATAAAACTTTTCTTTAGTTATTAGGTACTGCGTAACTATTTCTTCAGACTCATGGATAAACTGGCAAATCTTAGTATGGAGTCTTCCAAAGTTGATACAAGTTTAGCAAAGGTAAGTTATCAAAATAATTTATTATAATTATAGTTACCTTTGCTTAACTAATTAATGTCATTATAGTAAAAGCATGTATGCTTATACAATTAATATTGTGGATCATTGATCTTATATGCCTACCTATAATTTTTTTACAAAAATATTCCTAAAGTGTCGGCCCATTACATTACACTAATACCTACTATATTATATTAAATTTATGGAAATGGCAAAATAGAGATATGGACCAGATTGAAAAAATTAATAAACTTGCCCCGAAGTAGGTGCCCATATAATTACTTGCCAAAACTTTGATCTTATTGACCACCTTAATTTTACTTACTATTTTAACTGTTTAATCAAAGAATAATAAGTACCTATTTGTTCATGTTACAGAAATATCTAAATGAGCACAAGTTTGAAAATTTTCCGCCACCAGGAGAGATGTGGGTATACAATGATGATCCAAATCAAATACAAAAAATGTCTATAAAAGATTATGAATTCGCACACGATGAAAAAGAAAATCCTGAAGAAAAGTTCAACAGAGACATTTCACGGCAGTTAGCAAAGATCATTGAACAAAATGAGATGCTCTTTTGTCAATTAGAGCATGAGATCAGAAATGTGGACCCTGCTGATGTGAAGAACAGCATTATATTGATGTCTCAACATTTGCAATGCCCAGATTCTTTATGGGTTGAATCAAGTATGTATAATTTTTCAGCTGTTGCATATTGATTGGTCTTTGAATGAGACACTTTACCATACAGATGGTTAGTTCAATAGCAAGTTAAATAACTTGCCGTGAACAAGTGCTTTGACATACCCACTGCCCTGCACTGTCATTATGGCATCGCGCAGGAACACCCCCAAGTTTTTAGTGTACCATATAATAAATATGTTTTTAGTAACATTAGTCCAGTAACAGAAGTAATGTGGATCAAAACGTCGAAAGCAAAAAAACTAACTTAGGAACTTTGTTTGGACTAGTTAGGAGATAAACATACTAAAAATCCCCACCCCTCCGAGGGGGAGGGGAGGCTGAAGAAGGTCCCATTTTTAGGCTTTTTGCTTATATAAGCAATCATACAACGCACAGTTTTTGACATATGTCAAAAACTGTGCAGTTTGTGACATATGTCAAAAACTGTGCATTGTCTTCAATGGCTATTAGTAAACCCGTCAAGTTTGGGGTCATTACATTCGAATTGATGAGACCTTTTCATAACACTTGCTGACGAGGGTCTGATAATAGACCAGGAGGTGCCTACGTCTCATCAATTCAAATGTAATTATTATAAACCCCAATATATCTGTTATTCCAGGGTCTAAGCAAACTCTATACAAAATTTCAGCTCAATCGATCCACCCATTTAGGCGTGAAAGAGTAACAAACATCCTGACATCCATTCTTACAAACTTTCACGTTTATAATAGTAAGATTCAAAGTATGTAATAAATGTTTTTTTTATCATAACAGCTTATGAACGTGGGCTGTATCTAGTGATGTGCGAAGACTCGCCGCTACATGTGTTAGGATGTGTGGCGTACGCCCTCCCGTGGAAAACAAAATTAGCTATTGTAACTGGGAAGGCTACTGCTCCATTATGCCACCTGTTTGTTCAACTTTGCTCACTAGTCGGGTAAGTTATTTATATCTTAGACAATAACACACAAAATTTAAAAGCGGTGGTGTCGCCAAACAGTCATTGACTGCATATAATGTTGAGTTTTTTTTATACAATGAAGCAAGAAGACGAGCAAGACGCTCTCCTGATGTTAAGAGATAACGCTACCTATAATTAGTACAGTGCTACCGAGCGCACTGCGCCAACGCTTCTTACTTGAGAGTCATAAGATGTTAAGACTCTTTAGCCCAGTAATTTCACTAGCTACAGTGCCTTCCTACCGAAGCACAGTAATGTTTGCACATCACTGCTCAGGGGGTAGAATAACTGGCACTGTTGGGGTACCCACCTAGTTGCAAAGGAAGTCTACCCCCGGTGCCAGGGAGGGATTTATCCCGCCTTTTAGGTTTAGCCTGTTACAATCTACGGCAGTATCCTCGCTTAACATCACGCGAGATCGTGGTGATATCTGCGACACAGTTCTCTAACTCATGCGGATATCATCGATTCTTCTATGTACAGTCAACTTCAAAGAGATGTATCCATGTTAGTCTTACAAAATGAAGGAACTTTTAGTATGCAAAAATTATTTACCCTTACTTCGTGACATTTTCAGTATCCACCAAATCTTATACTATATTCGATTCATTTTAAATGCTATTATTATGTATCACCCAAGGAAAAGTAGTGGGATACATCATTGTCGCATATTAAATGAGTCGATAATAATATAAAGTTTGATTGCTACTAGAAATGTCACGAACCAAGGGTAGTTCATTGTGGCAAATGAAAATTTACTTCATTTTGTAAGCATAACATGGATACATCTCTTTGTAGTTGACTGTACTCTGTAAACTTGTTTTATTGTTCCTAATAAAGATTATTTTATTTATTTATTTCTATTTATACCTATGATGTTAAAAAAAATACGCCTTATAAGCTCATTGGAAATGATTTTTTTTTATATATTTTGGCGTAAAAATAACAGATAAGTACTTATTAGGCATCTATAATCCGGTGTTTTTATTGTACAGGTGGGAATTACCTCTGCTTTTTGTGGATAAACCTGAAAAGGCCAGCTTTGCTAATCCAGTAATCAACACCACAGGTGGCAATGCTGGTAAGCATTCTGAATTAAATTTTATCCGGCACTGCGTACCTTATTAATTACTCGTATATTATCGTCAACTTTGCTACCTACTTGATTAACATCACAAACTGGGCACCAGTTTATGTGTCATAAACTTTGCCCAAACTATAACGGGCCTCATCGCAACGCACATAAAAAAGAACAAGATAAATTTTCAAAAAAACACTTTTAAAAACAAGCTTTATTTTTTACCATCTAGCAACAAAGTACTCGTCAAGACGAATCAAATGAGCCCAAACTCGATGGGGTTGTGTCGTTTACTAACGGAGTTCCTATATCCTTCCAGCTTCCATCATATTAGATCAGCTCGATGTCATAATAATATTGGATTGTCATCCGATTTATGCATGCATGTAAAATTTGAGCTCAATCGAAAACTGGGAAGTGGATCAAATTAAACTTGCAAGATTTGTTTACAGACAGACAGACAACAGACAGGTCAAAGTAAACAACAAAATCTTGTAAAATTAAAACCAACCGACACCCACTAACCAACGCACAATATAGCGAGTTACATTATCGTCCAGCAGTGTGCGATTTTTTTACAAGCTTTTATTTACTTTCACCTGTCTGTTGTCTGTCTGTAATCAAATCTCGCACGTTTAATTTGACCCTCTTCCCGGTGTCCGATTAAGTTGAAATTTTGCATGGCTGTATAAATCTATGATCTATTTTTATGACATCGAGCTGATCTGATGATGGAGCTGGAAGGTGGCCATAGGAACTCCGTTATCAAACGACGTAACCCCATCGAGTTTGGGCTCATTTGATTCGTCTTGACAATTACTTTATGGTGCTAGATGGTAATAATAATAAGAGCTTGTTTTCAAAAAGGTTTTTTTTAAATTTCACTTGTTATGTGATGCGTTGATGCGGTGAGGCTCGCTATCATTTGTGCTTTGCACAAGGTAAAGGAGTGTACAGTCAACTACAAAGAGAAGTATCCATGTTAGTCTTACAAAATAAAGGAACTTTTAGTATGCAAAAATTATTTGCCCTTACTTCGTGACATTTTCAGTATCCACCAAATCTTATACTATATTCGATTCATTTTAGATGCTATTTGTATCACCTAAGGAAAAGTAGTGGGATACATCATTGTTGCATATTAAACGAGTCGATGATAATATAAAGTTTGATTGCTACTAGAAATGTCACGAACCAAGGGTAGTTCATTGTGGCAAATGAAAATTTACTTCATTTTGTAAGCCTAACATGGATACATCTCTTTGTAGTTGACTGTACATATGTGGTTATGAGTAAGTATACTCAATGTTCACAGAGGGCGGATGTACTGGTGTTGTGACGGAGCAAGCCGATGTTGATTCTGCGCTGGACGTATTGATCTATTCTTCGTCAAAGGTAAGCTATGTAAGCATATATCGATGTATTTTCCACGTCGATTTGTCCGACAAGAAATCGGCAAGGCCAAAAAAATGAATATAATTAGTCCGTAATTTTAATATTAAAAAAATTATCGATACGTATTTTTTTTTGTTTCAAAATAATTATTCCAGGTTCTAAGCTATCTCTATACCAAATTTCAGTTCAATCGGTTAACCCGTTTATGCGTGAAAGAGTAACAAACATAAATCGAGACATTCTTACAAACTTTCTCGTTTACATATAATATTAGCAAGACAAGATTAAAGCTTTTGTCATTTGTATTAGTAAAGCTTGTATAGTAGTGCTTATTTTGTTATCGTTTGTTAGTTTTAAGATTGCCTCGTCTCCTTAACACTGGACGCCTCCCATTGTCCAGTACTTTTTCTCCAGTTCCAGGACAACTGGTAGAAAATGTTACTTTAGCTTTAGGTTAGTCCTAGCGTTGTGCTGAATAAAATAAATAAATACAGGCAAAATAGTTATCTGCTGCGAACGAGTCGGTGTCTCAATGAATTTATTACTAGACTTGGTATTGACATATTTAACACCTCTGCCGGCCGAGTTAAACGCGTACTTGCCAACGATTTCTAGTCAATAGTTAGTCAATAGTTTGTAGTAAACCTTAATTGTTATAATTACCAACAATTCGTTTTTTAGTGTATTATCTTGCATGCTTTATGTTCTCCGTCCACATGTAATTATATTCTGTCGCCTATATGTGGAAACTTGTAAATGTCCCTTAGTTAATATTTAAGCACCATATTCATAGACCTAGATGTAAGTTTTCCAACAATTGTAAAATAAAATAAATAAATATTACAGGCTCCATGGAGATTTCGCCGTGTGTACGTTCAAGAGAGCGTATACGAGGAGTTCAAGTCCGGTCTCGCTTGGAAATGCGAACGCCAACTGGAAAGTGGTGACGTGTTCACAGCACGTGGGAAAACATTCTCTTGTGATTCACTCCGCGAGAACTCCCCCTCAGAAATATCGATCGAAGCTTACCGCACTGTGAAAGAATTGTTTTCTTTGATGAAGAGACACAGTAGCGTGTTTGTAAGCGTTTGGGCGGAAGGTTCGGAGCTTTCTCACGAGATAGCATTCGGTTCGACCGCTGACTACGTATGGGTAAACGAATATGCTAACTTCTCCGGGCCTCCGCTCGCTTCGTGTCCTTTATATACACAAGTATACGCCACGAGACGTGATCCTTCTTTACATAAGGCTATCACCGATCATCCCAGTTCTTCTATTTGGTGGAAACTGAAAGATGACGAACGAAAAGACATAATGATTAAAACACTACAGGGGGTTTTATCAGGGTATTGTAAGCTTCACGATCAATTGCTAAGCACTGCTCTCGATTGGCATAGAGAAAGCTTTGCTCATAACACCGATGGCAGGATTTGCTTGGGAGTTGAGAAACCTCTCGATAAATCCAGTTTAGTATACATTGAAGTAGTCAATGATGACTGCTTGTTTGATATCATAAAGTATAGTTTAACGGGTTATGTTGTCGTGTATGATTGTTTTGGTGCTTCGTATTTGAAAGAATTATTAGGTTCTATCGAAAAAAAACCAGATGTGCCTTTACTGAACAACGTAGATATCATTTCTATTGAAGAAATTAAATTTCATAAGAGATTTAAAGTGATTCAGTCACGTTTTGGTACCGTGTTTGCGAATTGATGAAGGAAAGAGGTGTATCTGCAGTTTGCAGATATGATGCATTCCGTTAGCTTTAACTTTACATAGGTATTTGATTCATTACAGAATATATTATAATCTATAGATAGATAACTCTTAATTAAAGGGATGGCATGTAAACAAGGTCAAAAATCTAATTAGTCCGTCATAATAAAAACAAATATATACCTACTAAATAAGTATTTTTGGTTCGTGAATAAAACAAAAAAAATCTGAAATAAATACTATAAAAAAACCAATGTAAAATATACCAGTATATACCTACATTTTGTATGTATGTTTGGTTGAGTGTAATACTTATATTATTAATATCTCGAGGTTCCTATAAGACACACATTTTCTAATAAATAAATAATATACTAAGGGTGGGTTGCACCAGGTCAAATGTTTGAGATTTAACGTAAAATGTTGCAACGCGTAATTGGCTTAACTAGAGGTTTGACAAATTGGTTATAGTTAAAGTCAGCCGGTGCAACCCATAACCCACCCTTAATTGTTAACCTCCTCTTTTGAACTCGGTTAAAATGTCAATATATTATAGTGACGTGCGACATGATTGGAATCAGTGGCCTGTCTCGTCGGGTTATTTTCAATATTGTCGCATTTCCATATTCCACTTGCCGCGCAATAAATATTAACTCGCAGACTATGTAATAAAGACAGATACCGCGCACGGAAATCAAGTTAAATAAGTGAAATAAAATAAAAAAAACTTTTTAAAAACAAGCTTTTATTATTATTACCATCTAGCACCAAAGTACTCGTCAAGACGAATCAAATGAGCCCAAATTAGATGGGGTTGCGTCGTTTAATTATGAAGTTTTTATGGTCACCTTCCTGCTCCATCATCAGATCAATCGGAAACCGGGAAGTGGATCCAATTAAACTTCCAAGATTTGATTACAGACAGACAACTGAAAGTAAATACAAGCTTGTAATAAAAAAATGTCTGTCAGTACAAATTCGTATTCGCGCGCTTTTCTAAACTTTACAAGTACCTATAAGAGGGCGACACATATAGGTATATTTTAATACATAATTATCTTTGGAAAACTACTGAACTAGCTTTATTGAAAGTTTAACTGTATATTTAGTTAAACTACATAACATTATGTTATAAAGAAAGAAAATTGTTTGATGAGCAAGGAAACACAGGCACGAAAATAAACAGGAAAAAAAAACAAAAAAAAGAAATCCCAAATCATCATAGAAAAAAGAATGATTAAAATCCGGTCAATAGTTTTAGGGATATTACAGAACAAAATATATGTACTTAGGTATACCATATTTTAATTTTGTGCTACCCCGAAAGCGAGAAGTCGCTGTGACAAATTAATAGCGTAATTAGTAATTAGGCCATAGATTCACATGATCTATAAAACGAATTCTTGAAAGACGGGGTCTGCTTTTTACCACCCCTATGGTATGTGTTTCAACCACTTTCCACCATGACAAACTCGTCAGAAAGGGAGGGCACGCCACCCTTCGCCTACATTATTCGCTACTCACATAAAGATCTAACCATTTTAATCACTTTTTATACCGACAAAAATATATAATTCTCTATTCGTTTAAACACTTCAAAAAGGAAGTTATCAATTCAAAGTTTATTTGTAACATTGTTGTAATTGCTAGAAATTTATGGATTAAATAATAATCCCGAATCCAGAAAGGATTATGGAATTAACCTTTCAGGCTTCCAAACCATTATGCCAAATTTCAGAAAAGCCTTTTATCTCGCATTTCTCCAAAACGATTAATCTGATTTTGACTATTTTTAGTTTTTATTATATTAGGTAGCAGTGGCGGATTTGCCCTAAGGCCCAGTAGGCCCGGGCCTAGGGCGGCCAGATATTAGGGGCGGCCAATCGTGACAAAAAAATCACTGATGACAAGAAATAACTAAAAGTACGTAAATATTTTAAAGGCTTCAAGGGGCCATGGGTTTTTCTCGGCGGCTCTGCTCTATAATAAGAATATTTATTTTCTCACCGCTCAGAACACATCTTTTAAAAACTCTGAAATATAAAACTTTCTCGGCACTCGCAGCTAGCTGCTCGCGCAATTATAAATAGAATATTATGTCGTTTGCTCACCACTCAGAACGAGCTCATTGCACACAGTACCGGCGTTAGGGTGGGGCGCGGTTGGGCGACCGCCCAGGGCGCAGATAAAAGGGGCGCCACAGGCTCTATAATGGGGTGCCCATGGCGCCCCATTCGTTCTGAAAAATTCAATATTCTCGGTGCTCGTAGCTAGCTGCTCGCGCTTTTATAAACAAGTGAAATTTAAAAAATTCTTTTTAAAAACAAGCTTTAATTATCATTACCATCTTGCATCATATAGTACTCGTCAAGACGAATCAAATGAGCCCAAACTCGATGGGGTTGCGTTGTTTAATGACAGAGTTCCTATAGCCACCTTCCAGCTCCATCATCAGATCAGCTCCATGTCATAATAATATTGCATTGTCATCCGATTTACACACGCATGCAAATTTTCAGCTCAATTGGAAACCGGGAAGTGGGTCAAATCAAACTTGCAAGATTTGATTACAGACAGACAGACAGACAACAGACAGGTGAAAGTAATATAAAGCTTGTAATAAGGACATTTAGTTTCTTTGCCACTCGAAGCTAGCTAAACGCATCTTCGTTCATGCTGTAAAATATCTAAATTTTCTCGGCGCTCGCAGCGAGCTGCTCGCGCTTTTATAAATAAGAATACTTATTTAGTTTCTTTGCCGTTTGGAGCAAGCTAAACGCACAACATTCGTGCTGAAAAATTCAAAATTTTCTCGGCGCTCGCAGCGAGCTGCTCGCGCTTTTATAAATGAGAACATTTACTTTCTTTGCCACTCGAAGCAAGCTTAACGCACATCATTCGTGCTGAAAAATTCAAAATATTCTCGGCGCTCGCGCTTTTATAAATAAGGACATTTAGTTTCTTTGCCACTCGAAGCAAGCTAAACGCACATCATTCGTGTTGAACAAATCTAAATTTTCGCGGCGCTCGCAGCGAGCTGCTCGCGCTTTTATAAATAAGAATACTTATTTAGTTTCTTTGCCGCTCGGAGCAAGCTAAACGCACATCATTCGTGCTGAAAAGTTCAAAATTTTCTCGGAACTCACAACAACCTGGAAAGGTGGATTTTTTTCTAGATACGCCCATGATTTTGCCCATCGGAATCGGCCCAGAAAAAAATCCTGGAATTTTTTCCTTTTTAGTATGGGTTTGAATTGCTTTTTAGGGGGCGCCGTAGAAATCTCGCACAGGGCGCTGGTAATGTTAAAACCGGCTCTGATTGCATATCTTTTGTAGTCTGAAACGTAAAATTTTCTCGGCATTACAAGGTTTTTAAAATTTTATTCTATTCGGAACGAGTTTAACGCACACGTTCTTGTCAGAGATATAACATTTCCTATTTTAGAGATTCAAATTGTAGGTAAACGTTGAAATGTACAAACCTACCTTGTTCACAAGAAAAAAAATTCTGGATCCGCCACTGTTTAACCCATTCGGTGCCACCGACTCGCCATGCGAGTTCACGTTCATTTTGTTCGCGAGTCGGTGGCACCGAATGTGTTAAGGAGTAAGTAGGAGTAGACATGTTATATACGACGTAGGTGCAGGTATTATATGGACTGGGGCCTAGGGCGGCCTAGACTGTAAATCCGCCACTGTTAGGTAGGTACCTATCTACATTTAATTAAGTACTAAGTATATTAATTAAAATCGTTTGCACAGATAACAGAGAGTGTAAGCTTAGACACGGAAGCGAGTTTGTTTTTAATTAAGTACTTTTGTAAAGCTTATCTTATTTCTATGTAATAAAAGCAATGACCCTGCACACATTAACACTGGCAGCTAATAAACGCCATATATAATCCGTGTATTATACAAAATATAATATAGTGTAAGTACATTTACAGTGGCGGATCCAAGATAATAATTGTTCGGGGGCTTGACCTCACTGTCGGTCGAGTCTAGCCTGGAATTTTCAAGCGGCCGATAATTATTATATAAAAAAAAAAAAAACATTCTGAAAAGGTATAATCCACTATAAACGATCAACTTGGTACGTCGAGATAGGGTGTCAAGATTTTTTTATATTTTTACAGTCACATTGGGGGGCCTTGTATTATTAAAAGCCTAAAACCGTCAAGTTTCAAAATAAAGTGAATTTTACGATGTTAATAAATTTATAAGGTACATATGTACCCTTAATTTATTTTTTGTTTCACCCGCTGGTAATAAACATACAGATATAATATGTCGTGTGTTCTAGGATTTATGCTATTCCTTACTGGCCTTGTGGCCCCAGGCCCCCATATCGCTTAATCCGCTACTGTATAATATACCTATCTACATTATTAAACGTTTTTCCGTGATAAAATCGTGGGACGAAGCACCTGAACAGTAATTATTCTCAACTCTCAACCCGTAAACACACGCTTGGGTAGAGGTGTCGAATGACATTAACGTTTCCATTACACTGGGACATCATAATGATCGCTTGAAAACACATCAACAAGACGCGCCGTGGTTTCACATGCCCTGATTTTGTGTGGGCGTACTATACCTAAGTATACGTAATAATATATAATATTTTTATATGTATTAATAGCGCCCAGCGGTTTTACCCGTTGTACTAATAGCCTATGTATTATACCAGTGTCTAATCTACCAAATTGCAGCTCAATCGGTCCACCCGTTTAAACGTGAAAGTGTAACGAACATACATCCATACATTCTTACAAACTATCACGTTTATAATGTTAGTAAGACTAGCTGCGCTCAGCGGTTTTGTTTGCTGTACAGTAGCCTATAATATATTATTCCATGGTCTAAGCTATCTCCATATCTACCAAATTTCAGCGCGATCGGTTCACCCGTTTAGGCGTGAAAGAATAACGAACATACATCCATACATTCTTACAAACTTGCTTTTATAATAATATTAAGTAGTAAGTACCTATGATAGTTAACCCGCGTTGTTACCTATAGCATTTTTCCCCGAGGGATAAAAATATCATAGATACATTCTGGGACGTCCTGAAAATTTTCAAGGCACGAGTGTTTGTAGACATGTTTCTAGACATCTTACGTGGACTATTCTCATTTGGACAGATTCTCATAAGGACAGATTCTCAAAATGACGGAAATGGTACAGGTACATACACAACACCTAATAAATTACCATTCAGAGACCATACCAAATTCAGGTCAATTGTTTAGACTTTAGATATCTTACTTCTTACTAATATTATAAACGTGAAAGTTTGTAAAAATGTATGGATGTCTGGATGTATGTTTGTCACTCTTTCACGCCTAAACGGGTGGACCGCTTGAGCTGTAATTTGGTAAAGAGATCGCATAGACCCTAGAACACATAGGCATAGACCCCAGAACACATAGGCATAGACCCTAGAACACATAGGCATAGACCCTATAACTCATAGGCATAGACCCTAGAACACATAGGCATAGACCCTAGAACACATAGGCATAGACCCTAGAACACATAGGCATAGACCCTAGAACACATAGGCATAGACCCTAGAACACATAGGCATGTACCCTAGAACACATAGGCATAGACCCTAGAACACATAGGCATGTACCCTAGAACACATAGGCATAGACCCTATAACACATAGGCATAGACCCTAGAACACATAGGCATAGACCCTAGAGCACATAGGCATAGACCCTATAACACATAGGCATAGACCCTATAACACATAGGCATAGACCCTAGAACACATAGGCATGTACCCTAGAACATATAGGCATAGACCCTAGAACACATAGGCATAGACCCTAGAACACATAGGCATAGACCCTAGAACACATAGGCATAGACCCTAGAACACATAGGCATGTACCCTAGAACACATAGGCATAGACCCTAGAACACATAGGCATGTACCCTAGAACACATAGGCATAGACCCTATAACACATAGGCATAGACCCTAGAACACATAGGCATAGACCCTAGAGCACATAGGCATAGACCCTAGAACACATAGGCATAGACCCTAGAACACATAGGCATAGACCCTAGAACACATAGGCATAGACCCTAGAACACATAGGCATAGACCCTAGAACACATAGGCATGTACCCTAGAACACATAGGCATAGACCCTAGAACACATAGGCATGTACCCTAGAACACATAGGCATAGACCCTATAACACATAGGCATAGACCCTAGAACACATAGGCATAGACCCTAGAGCACATAGGCATAGACCCTATAACACATAGGCATAGACCCTATAACACATAGGCATAGACCCTAGAACACATAGGCATGTACCCTAGAACATATAGGCATAGACCCTAGAACACATAGGCATAGACCCTAGAACACATAGGCATAGACCCTAGAACACATAGGCATATACCCTAGAACACATAGGCATAGACCCTAGAACACATAGGCTACTGTATAGCGGGAAAATATTAATAATAAAATGTTATACAAACTATGGGCATACCTACGGCATAACCCGTAGCTTCACTTACCCTAATTATAATTTTGTGATAAGTATACTCTATTCATATACTTCGAACCTCCGTTTCACCCCTTGGGATCAAATTACATAAAAGCTTTCTTAACGTCATAATATTGTAACAAATTTCAACCACCAATTTGTTCAGAGGTTTTAACTGTGCCTTGATAAATCAAACTGTCATGTCACGTTTTTTTTTTTTAAATATTACTTTCTAAGTTTAATAATAATAATCATAGTAGGTAAGTAGATACATAAGTACTTTAAGGTGCTACAAAAGTGTAAATAATACAGCTAGGAAAGAAATTTAAAATACTCGATAGATACTTTATATTTTAATACAAATTGCTTTTATAATATTGGAAAAATACCAATCCATAACGTAATTTTGTGCTAAGTATGTAAGTTTTTGATAAATTTAATAAAAATATATATTATTATTTAAAAAAAATGTTTTATTTAATAAACCCATAGGTACTTACTTACATAAGGTACTTAAATACCCTATAAGACATGAATGAATGAAAAAAAAATTTAAAGACTTCAAGATCGCTTTAAAAAAAAACAAGGATGAGTCCACGGTAAACTTTACCGTGGTGAGACGCACTTTAATTCTTAACATGAAAACCGCCGATTTCGATAAAAGTTAAATAATATTCTGATATTTTGTCCACGTAATGAGATAATAAAAAATAAATAATTATACAGGGATATTTTTTTGTGATTTTTTAAAATTATCACCTCAATTTTTTGAAAAAAATTAATTATCTCGAAAACCGTAAATTTTCGCGGAACATATATTGCCCTCTAAACACGGCCAATGACCTCCCCAATAAGGCACTATACACCAATGTAAGTAACAAAAGACCCTGTAGGTATATGGGATAAAGAATAGTTTGTTTATCCCATACCTATTCAGTTTTTCTAATTAGGGGTTTCCAAATTTTGCGGCGTATCAATAATATTACACATATACCTACCTATTTCTATGTATATAATAAGTATATTCCCTCGCATCAATAACAGGAACAGTTTAGAAATTGATTGCAAGGGTTGCGGTTTTCCTCGGAACACAGAATACGTAGTAGCTAGTATGAATGAAACTTTGAAGGCAAAGTTCGTACGCAGATGCGCACAGATTATGTAATACATTGTATGGGACTAGGGGAAGGTCGTTTGTTATGGGAAAATGGGAATACGGAGCGGATTCGAGTTGTAACCTCGCGAGGAACGAGTCGTGTCGCGAGATTTCAAAAGTATTCTCGTAGATCCCGAAAAAACGCGCATTCCTGAACTCTGCCGCGGATCGTCATACACTTTAAAATATTGCATGTATATTTTTAAAAGTCGTAAATTGTTATTTATAACGTTTTCACATAAATAATCTAAAATATTTTTGAAATAACTGACAGTGCTACAAAGCGAAGATGACTGTTGATTAGCAGTTGAGGTAAACATTGTTTTGTAAAAAAGTAATTTTATTTTTTTTTATTCATAATAAGTAGGTTAGCCTTTGACCACGAGCTGACATGATGTTAAGCAACGATGTGGCTGTATCATAAAACCTATCTACATTCCAAATTTCAAGCAAATCCGTTCAGCGGTTTGAGCCGTGGGTTGATAGATCAGTCAGTCAATCAGTCACTTTTTACTTTTATATATTTAGATGTATAATATTATATC
Source organism: Hemithea aestivaria (assembly GCA_947507615.1). Lineage (NCBI taxonomy): Eukaryota > Metazoa > Arthropoda > Insecta > Lepidoptera > Geometridae > Hemithea > Hemithea aestivaria. The sequence continues at coordinate 9,253,176 of OX382328.1, forward strand.
GTCTTGCTTTGCTTCATACAATAGGTATCTACTAGCCCCTCAGTTTCACCTGCGTAAGTCTCGATCTCGTCAGAGAATCGGGATGATAGAATTTCATCGCATCGGTTCAGTAGTGTAAATATAAATAAGTAATATCAATTTATATACCTATAGTCCAGTAAAAGAAGAAATGTGGATCGAAAAGTCGAAAGCAGAAAAACTAACTTAGGAACTTTGTTTGGACTAGTTAGAAGATAAACATACTAAAAGTCCCCACCCCTCCGAGGTGAGCCCGAGGGGGGGAGGCCGAAGAAGGTCCCACTTTTAGGTTTTTTGCTTATATGTCAAAAACTGTGCGTTGAACGATATTTTGTTGTACTACATTATGAAACCTCATAAAATTTTCTACAACTTTGGCCTTGACACTTTTTATCTATCTCCAATCGTTGTCCAGCTATGAGCTTTCAAACATGGTCTATTTTTAAGACGCTTAAATTAGTTTTCCATACAAAGTCGATAAAAAAATCTTGCAAATAAAATTTGACCAACTTCTGGTTGTCGTATCATAATGAAACTTTGCAAATATCTAGAAATCTGATGACAGTTCATTAATCTGGTACAACTGAGCTGATCTGATGATGGAGCCAGGAGGTGTCTACTGTATCTCTTTAATGGCTTTTAGGAAACCCGTCGTGTTTGGGCACATTACATTCGAATCGATGAGACCTTTTCATAACACTTGCTGACGAGGATCTGATAATGGACCAGGAGATGCCTACGTCTCATCAATTCGAATGTTATGAGCCTAAACTCGCCGGTTTTACTAATAGCCATTGAAGAGTTCCAGTAGACACCTCCCGCCTCCATCATCAGATCAGTTCAGTGGTACCAGATTATTGAACTGTTGTCAGATTTCTAAACATTTGCAAAGTTTTATTATGGTACGACAACCAGAAGTTGGTCAAATTTTATTTTTAAGATTGTTTTGCCGACTTTGTATGGAAAACTAATATAAGCGTCTTAAAAATAGACCATGTTCTGAAGCTCATAGCTGGACAACGCACATAGGGGTATTTAGTTAATTTAGCTGGCCAAAAACATTAGTTCGGGTTTTTGAATTGCTAATGACGGAAATAAAACAAACGTTATATAAACAGTAAAAAATAATGTTTATTTTTTAATTATTTCCATAAAATAAAAAAAAAACTACAAAAAAATTTAATTAGGTCACATGTCTACACAAAATAATTATAATATATACACACTACACATACTACACACACACACACACACACACACACACACACACACACAAACACACACACACGCACACACACACACACACACGCTTATTTTTTATAATGAATTATGACACACATGATTTTATTAATTACTTAATTATTAAATCAAACAATAATCAGTTTATCTCTTCTTCACTTTCTGATTGAAGTGCGTCTGCTGGGTTTGGTGTTGCAGATACAAACATATTCAATGTTTCAGGAAGAAAAGAAGACTTCTTGTTTTTGTTTATTACCCTTGAGGCACTAAAAAAGGGATCTGAGCTTAAAAGTAGCTTATTCAATATGTCTCTGTTGCAGGACTCTCTAGAGAATTTTCTTGAGTAATCCTGTCTGTATGACCTAAAATGCTTGTTGCGTGCCTCTGCTGCTTCTTCAGATAGTTGCCCTATGGGTAACAATGGATTTTTTATTATGTCTGATCCGTGCACAAGTACTTTGTGCAGTGTGGGTGTCATTGGGTGCCACGGGTAAAGTTTCACGTATAAGCAAGCAGTTTCTTCTGCATATTTTTCATAATTTTCTAAATTTATCTCGTATCCGCTCGAAATCGTTTCCAAAATCACTTTTAATCTATATATTAACTCGTAATCTATTCCTGTAATATCTGAGGATAGTTTCGGATCTTCAAAAAATCTCCTGCTGGTGTTGCCGTCATTAGTGTTTCCGCAGTTTGCTTTCGGCATGTCAACTAATAAGCCAGTTTCATTGCGAAACCTGGTCTGTATTTCTATTTTCTTATTCATCTCCATTTGTTTTTCTTCTTCTGTTTTTCTCTGACGGTACTTTTTCACAGGCAATTTATACGCTAAATGTAAAATGCTTTCAAAAAATCGTATTCTCGCATGTAAAATAGAAAGACCAAATTCAGTAGCATCCTTTGAAATTCTTCTTTTGTCCTCTAAATTGTTGAATTCTTTGGAAGTTTTCCCACAGATATAGCAACGACTTGTGGATGTTGTTCCAGTAGCTGCGTTGCAAACCTTTCCATCTACCATTGTCATTACAAATTGGGAATGCACCAAAAACTTTTCTCCGTCAATGTCCACTTCAGTTGCAACCAAATTATCAATGGAGTTTGAAACATAATTGATCTCTTCGTTTGTTATATCAGTTGTTTCTTTGACGAAGCGAAATCTTATTGGACGACAAAATCGGGCAGATGAAGGTGTTGGATTTTCCCATAACACCTTTTGATTGTCCTTGCCGCAAATAAGTCGCACAGGTACAAAGCAGCTTTGAAAAATATTTGCATCAGAGTCAGACTCATTGTCAAGTTTTTGTTTGTACTGTGCTTGTTGGGATCCGTCGCAGCCCCATTTACATATCAACTTCAAAGTGTTCCGCTCTTGCTCTTTTATTGTCAATAAGACTATTTCTTTTTGGCTTCTTGAATTAAGCTATAACACGGAAAAAACTTCCGGTTCGTGTTTCTTATAATTTCGTACTGTACTCGTGTTAAGTCTGCATCTATAAACATTTTTAATGCTTCCATGGGGGTTAAACGCGATGATTTTTCACACTTAGAGGCATTGAAAGCTTTTTTGTACTTCTTTGCACGGGTCGAAGAGCTTGTTATGTCTTGGAGAATGCGGGAAGCATCACGTTTTCCCGATTTTCTTAATTCAACTTGAACTGCGTGAACTAAAACACCATCTTCTACATTGGAGCGGAGTTCCTCAGTTTTTCTTCTTTTGCTCCTTTCGCTAGATTCACCAAATGATTTACAAGGGCGACCTTGACGATTGGTAGTTGTGACTGGAATTTCGAAAGTACCTTCTAGCCAAAGATGGTTGTTTTTCAAAAAAGCTTCTTTTTTGTGTGATTTATTCCACCTTTGCTTTATTTCTGATTTGAAATGTGAAAAATTGTGTTTCAGTTCTTTTAACTGACTTTCAGTAAGGTTGTCTTGGGTGAAAAGGTGGTCTCCCAAAAAACATAGTTTTTCTTCTAAATTACGTAAATTTTCATTCTTCATCCTGTCGAAGAGTGATTTACGAGTCACTATTCTCACTCCAGAGGTACCCTCTAAGCCTAAAACAAAATTTAAACAAAAATTAATAATTCACTAATTTCGACTGAAACAGATCAAAGTACTCTGTTTTGTGCATCTGCGCTATTCTGCGGCTAATATATATTGCATTCGTTACTTAAGAATCTATATTTTAAACGTGTATGAGAATAAAAGCCGGATCTACCCCGGTACTATAACAAATACCTCTTTAAAGATAAATTTCTTTAAAAAAATGATCTCATTTTGGACATTATTTCTCGATCACTAAAAATATATTAAACGGAATCAAATTTTATTAAATATATTGAATTTAGATTGCCACATACCTGTAGTCTCCGAATCCATTGCTACTTTTTACCAGATTAACACAGAAAACTGCAGGTTAGCTCACAATGTTAACGCTTTTTAAAATCGCCGAAAACTGACACGTACACAAAGTTCGATGATCAAGTTCCGACTGAGTTTGCCAGGTAACGCGCAACGGGTAAGGGGCGGGGACGGCGGCCTATTGTTCGTTGGACTGTCCTCTGCCTCAGGTAGTCGAATGCAGTAGCATTTCTTTAACTTTGTTATTTTGACTTTTGGCCGCGTAGATCATTAAAATACCCCTATGTGCAACGATTGGAGATAGATAAAAAGCGGCAAGGCCAAAGTTGTAGAAAATTTTATGAGGTTTCATAATATAGTATAACAAAATATCATACAACGCACAGTTTTTGACATATACCTAAGCAAAAAACCTAAAAATGGGACCTTCTTCTCGACCTCGGAGGGGTGGGGACTTTTAGTATGTTTATCTCCTTCTTCTTCTATTCGAGTCGTATGGCTTTTAAGGTTTTTTTTTATTTTTTTTTAATTTAGGACTCAGAGTTTATCTCGCTAACTAGTCCAAACAAAGTTCCTAAGTTAGTTTTTCTGCTTTCGACTTTTCGATCCACATACACCTTTTGGGCACTCATTGACTGGGCTACTACTTAAATATTTTTTTAGGTGTGGGTCGTTAGGTACATGGGCAGTAAAAGCCACGATGGTTATTAATCATATGTTTAGATAACTGGGGAATGGAGATAAGTGATAAGTGCGCCAATATGTATTTTTATAATAATACTTAGGTACCTATATAACAGTAGGTATATTGAATATTGCCGGCAAATTAAATTTCTACTTACTAAGTATAATAAATAATATTATAGTCTGGGGGGAACATTATAATACCGAAACGAGTTTAAAATATATTTATTCAAGAGTTTTTACACAGTACACAGAAAAATCGACCATCTTACAAAATCCGGCAGAGAGAATCCTCGTTGGGACGCGGGACGCCTACCAATCGCGTCTTGTTTTAAAAGCGCGGTTGTTTTAAAAAGGCCCTGATTGGCTCAATCCGCGTAGCGTTTGGGCTTTATCCCGCGAGAGGCGCGGGTGTCTCGGCTATGGGTTACGATACCCTCCCCCTCAAGTCCAGATGGGTCACGTCCTCGCCTCTGGGCTTGCTGTGGTTTAGTTTGCTTGGGCCGTCCGCGGCCTCGGATGGGTACCATCGGGGTCTGCTGTTGGGTTGTCTTGGCAGTAAAATATCTAGTCAAGTCGTTGACATGATACCTTCCGATTGGTTCCTGAGGGTTGTCCAACTTGGATATAAGATAGGTAGTAGGGCTTACCTTTTTATGTATAATATATGGTCCATCTCTTTTGGGGACAAACTTGGATGTGATACCTTTTGATGCTTGACTCAGGATATGTGTCTTAACCAAAACTTTGTCTCCTTCCTTAAAAGTGGGAGCAGATTTTCTAAATTGATCGGCGTAGTCTTTCGAGTTATCTTGTTGTTTCTCTACTCTCTCTCTGACAGAAGTGAGTGAGGTTATGAAACCCTGGAGATATGGAGTTATTTGAGGCACGAAGTTCTCTTTGTTCAACACGGCGCGTAAGTCGTTGCGTACTTCGGTCGGGGACCTCATCTCGCGAGCGAACATAAGGTATGCCGGAGTGGTGCCGGTCGTTCGGCATACTGCACTGTTTAAAGCATATCTCACCGTGGGCAACTTCTTGGGCCAAGATGTGTGGTCGGTACCGACGAGCTGGGACAGTTGCGCCTTCAAATCTCGGTTTTTCCGTTCAGCTGGATTGGCTTGGGCGTGGTATAAGGGAATAAGATTTTGCTGAATGCCCAGAATAAACATCGTTTGCTGCATCACCGCGGATATAAATTGTACCCCGTTGTCGGAGACAATGCGTCGCGGTAGGCCGTAGCGTAGAAAATACTCCTCGATGAGGGTGCGGGCACAAGCTTCCGCCGTGGCTTCGCGCAGAGCGAACAGCTCCACCCAGCGCGTGGCCGTGTCCTCAACGATGAGCACCCATCGCTCTCCGTTGTGTCCTTCCGGGAGCGGGCCAAACAGATCTACGGCGAGCACCTCGTTTCGCTGATGTAGGACTGGCGTTTGCAGCAGTCCGGTGGGCTTCTGGTTGGTCGCCTTGTAACGCTGGCAATGAATGCAGGCCTTTATATAGTCTGCGATTTGTTTACGCATTCCTGTGAAATAGTAAAGTTGTGACATTTTATAATAGGTTCTATCTACACCGGGGTGTCCTGAAAGTTCAGAGTCGTGGCATTCTTTGAAGATTTCCTCTCTGAGGTTCTGTGGTACTACAAGCTGAGCGGCTTCACTGTCTGTATCTGGATTATAGCGGTATAAAACTCCATGATTCAGCAGATATCCTCGGTCCATCCATTTCTGGGCTTGCAATTCGTCAGAGCTTTCAAGGTCTGTAATGATCTTTTTAACTTCCTCGTCGGCGAGTTGTTCTGTACGCAGATCCTCGGCGTTTCTGGTAGGTAGGTCGACGATCACTGAGCAAATACCACATGTGTCTCTACTCACATCTGTGCAGATCAGCCGGCTCAGTGTATCTGCGTAAGGTGTTGGGGCTCCCCCTGAGCTGAAGATATCTTCATTGTGTTGAAGCAGCTGGGCGAGCTGGTCCCGTTCGTCTCCAGTGAGAGTGACTCCTTCATCAGGTCGCAACAACTCGACTGCAGCGCAGGTGGCCCTGGGTGTGAGCTGGTTAGGCTCAAACTGGAGTTGGTGTGTAGAGCCCGGATACTCTGAAAAATGCCAGGTGCTCTTTGAAAAATCTATCACAACTCCAGCTGAAGTAAGGAAGTCAATTCCAAGGAGAGATTCATTATTATCAGATTCTGGAAATATCATAAATGGGACCATAACAATTTTGTTTAGTAATCTCACCTCGACTCTAGTCTCCAACATGTCCATTTCACGAATATCACCATCAGCAAGTTTCACATTAATTTTCTTCGAGGACATAAAATGACCTTTAGACTTGAGGAGGGCAAATAATGTATGACCAGCAATTGACTGTTTGGCAGCCGTGTCAATAAGAGCGGTTCCCCGGGCACCTAATATCTCAATATTAAATATTGGCCGCAAAGCTTTAGGGCATTCAAGCGGGTTGGTAGGCATCACGCTTGAAACATCACAGGGCATATTCAATTTCTTATTAGATACACACATATTATTGCTGCAGTCACAAACATTTTGTTTAGAATACTTATTTTGACAAACCGTATCATAGAAAATATCACATTCATATTTATTCTCATAATTAGAATTTCTAGATATCCTAGGCATGCTAGAATGCATATTGCTATTGTCAAAATTGCTAACAGTATTGCACTGAATATTATTTTCAAAGCTAGGATTTTTAGATATCCTAGGCATGCTAGAATGCACATTGCTATTGTCAAAATTGCTAACAATATTGCACTGAATATTATTTTCAAAGCTAGGATTTCTAGATATCCTAGGCATGCTAGAATGCACATTGCTATTGTCAAAATTGCTAACAGTATTGCACTGAATATTATTTTCAAAGCTAGGATTTCTAGATATCCTAGGTGTTACATCCTCATTACAACCTCATCTACAGTCACACCTCATTTTATATTCATAGACATTTCACGTCATCCTGATATATTTTAAAATATTTTGATAACGTCTTGTCAAGATTCATTCTAAATAAAAAGCTAACATGAAAGTATATTTTATTTGAAATATTGTGAATTTATTTCATTGGCGACGAGAATTAAAAAAAAATATGAACGAAGATCAATTCAATTTATTTTTACGTGCCCAACAGGCACAGCAACAGAATATTTCACAAATTTTGCAACTCTTAGTCCAAAATGTCAGAACGGACACAACAAGGCGTGATGGAACACCAACACCAACTAATACAACACAAGAGAAAATACTCCTCATGAAGAACTTTAATTTAGAAAAATTTAACAAAGACGAACACAATATTGAGGATTACATCGATTTTTTTGATAACAAATGTAAAATTATTAACATAACAGACGACGCTGTAAAAAAAGACATCATAATCAACGCATTAACACCAGAAACGTTTAGAGAAATTAAAATAGCATTGACACCAAATTTTGAAAATAGCACATTTACAGATATACGTATAAAACTGCTGGATTTATTCAGAATTAAAAAAACGAGATATCGCGCATTAACAGAGTTTTGGAATAGTACCAGAGAAACCACAGAAACTATGGAACATTACGCAAATCGGTTAAAAAACATAAGTAGAGAGTGTGGTTATGAAGACGAGCTTCTAGAACGACAATTACGTGATCGATTTGCAACAGGACTTAACCATACTGATTTGGAAACAGATTTAAAACAAAGATGGCCCGAATTGAAAGAGTTGGAGAATGGAAAATATCGTGAGGTAACATTCAGAGAAATTTTCGCAGTGGCTCAATCAAGAGAACAGGCCGAACAGGACACACCGGGCTCTAGTGTACAACGTATCAAACAGAAACATAAAACAAACCAGCACAACAATAAAACAAACCAACATAGAACCCAACGTAAATTACTACCAAAACAATGTTTGCGATGTGGCAAAAAGGAAAAACACGATATATCCAATTGTGCCGCAGTACAACACACTTGTAGCGAATGTAATGTGAAGGGACATTTCGAAAGCTGCTGTATTAAAAGCGGACGTGCTTATATAACATCAACAAAAAATAGTTACCATAAACCGACATTGCAAAATATTGCATACAAATCTACGTCTAACTCTGCAAATGACACCTCAGATAGTGATGATGACGAAGAACAAATATTTAGCGTTACAAATTCTCAAAACAAAGATTGTAAAAAAATTGACGTAACGATCAACGGTGTTAAATGTACAATGGACTGGGATCCTGGTTCTACATATTCGATTATCAACACTGCCATGTGGAAGAAAATTGGATCACCCATGTTAACTAAAGCACCTAGGTTAAAAGCCTACGGCAATAACAAACTGAAAACAAAGGGACTTACAGATGTCACCATAGGAATTGATAAACAACAGAAAATATTACCTGTAGTGGTAATGAAAGATGCTAACCCAATGCTATTCGGTCTCCATTGGAGTGAAAGTTTTGAGATGGCCTTTCCGAAACCAGTATATTCTGTCAAGACCACTACACCAGCAACATTGAAACGAGTACTTAACAAACACAGTCAACTATTTGATGGAAAACTTGGAAAGGTTAAAAATTATCTAGTCAACATACATATTCAAGCAAATGCTAAGCCAGTACACCTTCCTGCTAGACCAATCAAATTTAGCATGAGGAAGAATGTTGAAAGGGAACTTGATCGATTAGTAGAGACTGGTATAATACATAAAGTGGATCCAAACACAACACCTGTCGAGTGGGCAACACCTACTGTTAATGTTTTAAAACCTAACGGAGAAATAAGAATCTGCGGAGACTACAGTACAACTTTAAATCCTGTATTAACCAAACACTTACACCCGGTACCTATTTTCGATCATCTTCGACAAAAATTAGCAAATGGAGAGTATTTTTCGAAAATTGACTTGAAAGATGCGTACTTACAATTTGAAATAGCTCCAGAATCACGAAAATTTTTAGTAATATCAACACACAAGGGCTATTTTCAATATAATAGAATGCCCTTTGGAATTTCAACAGCACCATCTATATTTCAACATTACCTCGATCAATTACTTGGGGATATGCCCAACGTAGCTATATATTTTGACGATATTGCAATTACAGGAACAAATTTAGACGAACATTTGAACACTTTATCGACTGTTCTGGACCGGTTACTAAAAGCTGGTTTGAAAGTAAATCTAAAGAAGTGCAGTTTCTTAGAGAAGGAAATTGAATATCTTGGTCATACAATTGATAGAAATGGTGTACGTCCAACAAAAGGGAAGATAGACGCAATAACTAAGGCCCCGCAGCCTACCAGTGTAAAAGAATTGAGATCATTCTTGGGACTTGTGAACTTTTACGAACGTTTTATACCGCATCTTCACGGTCTGTGTGCAGATCTACATGGAATGACTAGCGGAAAACAAAAATGGCATTGGACAGATCACGAAACAGTAATTTTTGAGAAAACCAAAACAAGTATTGCTAAAACGAGACCTTTAATAGCATATGATGAGAATCGTCCCTTGTTTCTAGCGTGCGATGCATCCGAAAAAGGAGTAGGTGCAGTACTATTTCACAAAGAAAAAAACGTCGAGCAACCTATCGCTTTTGCGTCCAGAAAATTACGAACGGCAGAAAGCAAATATTCTGTTATTGACCGCGAAGCTTTAGCTATCATGTTTGGTATTAAAAAATTCGATAATTACCTGAGAGGAGCAAAATTTACATTAGTCACAGACCACAAGCCGTTAATACACTTATTAGGCGCACAACGAAATTTGCCGAAACTCGTAAATAACAGACTAGTGAGATGGGCACTTCTAATTGGCAGTTACAATTACAACATTCTTTACCAAAAAGGGGAAAACAATATATTGGCTGACTGTTTGTCCAGATTGCCAAACCCGGAAACACGACCATCGAAAGAGGAATCCACTGTTCAAAATGTTACAACAAAACTCTTGGAGAATACGCTATCTGACTTACAATTGTCACAGAAGAAAATTAGTGAAGAAACATCTAAAGACCCTTTATTAACACGCGTACGCAACTGTTTGAAAACCGGCTGGAGAAACCTTGAGTATGAGCAAGACATGAAACATTATTACAGAAAACGTTCTGAACTATCCATTGAAAACAATATCATCATGTGGCAGGGTAGAATGATCATACCCGTTACACTTCGGAAACTTGTTCTTACATATCTTCACAGAGGCCATCCCGGAATATCTGCAATGAGAGCCCTTTCCCGTTTTTACGTCTGGTGGCCAACCATGGATGAAGATATTGACTGTTTCGTAAAACGATGTACAAGGTGTCAAGAAAATCGCCCATCTAATCCTGATCTACCAATTTTCTCTTGGTCCATTCCAGAACAGGTTTGGGATCGAATCCATATCGACTTTGCAGGTCCGTTTGAGAACACGTATTGGTTAGTTTTGTGCGATGCACTATCAAAGTGGATCGAAATAAGACCGATGGAAAACATAACCTCAAATAAACTATGTTCTGTTTTGAACGATATCTTTTGCACATTTGGATTACCACGCATGATAGTTTCTGATAACGGCCCACAACTAACATCGTACGAATTCCAAAATTATTGTAAATCTCAAGGTATTTCGCACATCACATCATCCCCTTATCATCCACGAACGAACGGTCTGGCGGAGAGACTTGTGAGAACTTTTAAATCACGATTGAGGACAAGAGACCCGAAACATATGAAACAACGATTATCGGAATTTCTATTCACATATAGAAACACCCCTCACACATCAACTGGAAAGTCACCGTCACAAATGATGTTTGGTAGACAACTGAACTGCCTATTATCCAACATCAGACCAAACAAGATACAGGAACTACAGCGCAAACAGGTCAAAGCAAATATCACCACTGCATCAACACCCGACTTCCAAATCGGACAAAACGTATACGTGAAGACTAAGGAGGAAACAAGATGGCAACCGGCTACTATAGCTGCAAGAAAGCACAAATATTCTTACGTGATCACCACAGCCCAAGGACTCTCTAAAAGAAGACATGCGGATCAAATCAGACCACGCTTGTCATCGTCACCGTCATCAAGCACCCCTTCTACTCACTCACCAAACACTAACTCTCCTCAAACAATTCATACCCATGAACCGTCTTCATCTCACACTCCATCTTCCCAGTCACCTGCGCTAAACACTAATTCACCACAAACACCTTATGCAAACACATCAGTGACAACTCCGACATCATCTCCATCCTTTCAGACTCCCATTGCTATTCCAGCACCACAACCACACCTTCGCAGAAGTCAACGCCAATTGCTAACAGTATTGCACTGAATATTATTTTCAAAGCAAGAATGCACAATGTTATTATTGTTAGAATAGGTAACATCATCACACTTATTAATATTTGCAACATTAAAGGCCTCAGGTAACCTAGATAAGCTTGGTTGCATAATATAGCCATTGCCTGAATTAGTATTTAAGTCACATTGGTTATAAATTCTTAAGTTAGAAGCTTCAGGTGACCTAGGCAAGCTAGGGTGTGTAATATAGTCATTGCTAGGTATACAAATTTCAGAATGGTTAGTATTTTCAAAATTAGGAACACCAGGTAACTTAGGCAAGCTAGAATGCTCATTGTTAGTATTGTTATTATGTACATTGGTGCATTTGCATGTTATAAGCTTATTTGTTACATTTGGTACGGGAGTGATAGCATAAAACTCTGAATTATTATTATGCTTTGAACACTTTGCACACTTTTCACGGGTGGTGCCTTTTGCACCGCACTGATAGCACTTAATTCATTGTCATTGTCTTTAATGGAAGCGGTATGAGACTCACCTCGCATCTCCAGTTTGGATAGCTTACGGCATTCATCCCTGGTATGGCCGTACTTACGGCAGTAGACGCAAAAGGGACGCTGTTGTCGACCTGTAGAGCTGTCAGTAGCGGAGCTGGTAGAAGCGGGCGGAGCACCGACTCGAGCTGGGGCGCTGTTAGCGCCGGCGGCAGGCTCGTTGGCGGCGGCGGTGGGCAGCGCGCGGAACGCTCGCACGTTAGGCGCGGGCGCGGCGGTCACGCTGCTCGAATGCGGCGGCACGCTCACGGCGGGGGGCCGGCGAGGCGCTGCCGTTGTCACGCCGACAGTAGCGGGTGTCGATTTACCTTCCTTGAATGAGTCCTCGATTAATCTCGCTTTGTCAATAAGTTCAGTGAATGTGTTTACGCTGTCACGGTCTATTCTTTTTCGTAAACGGCGGTCCAATAATCCGAATGTCATGTCTAATTGGATTTTCTCTGATAACTCTCCCTTTGGTAGCTTGGCTAGTAGGGCGCGAGCTTTTGATATAAATAGGTCTGTGTGTTCGTTACCTTGTTGCAATTCGAATATTTTTTTGTAGATTCGATATGGCGGGTCGTGATTGCCAAAGGCCGACCTCAAGCAGGATAGCGCCTCCTTCCATGAAGTGGTGGATGGTTTTATTCCTTGCCACCAGACAGCAGCGTGACCTTCTAGAAGCATTGCAAACCCTTTGAGGGCGTTTTCGTCCGATATTAAGACGCAATCTTTGTAGGATTCTATGGCGTCAATAAAATTTTCTAATGACTCCTCAGGGCGGCCGCTGTATTTAGAGGAACATTTGGCGAAGTTTCCGCTGGGATTGCTCGTAATATTTAAGTTAGCTTGTGGCGTGGAGGATCGCACCTCGCGCAAGAGCTCGCGGCAAAACTCACTCTGACTTTGTTGCATTGTTGCTATTAGATTTGTCAGAGTTTCTTGCGACATCGTTACGATTGGGACCGCGGCGGATGCGTCGGAGTATGCGACGCCATCGTCGGAGTCCCGCGACGCCGACGCGTGCACTTGAGAACGCGTATGCATTTTTGAACACAACACTCAACACACTTAAAAAATGTTCTCCAAACTATTTATTTTTAGAGTTGGGCGCCAGTATAGTCTGGGGGGAACATTATAATACCGAAACGAGTTTAAAATATATTTATTCAAGAGTTTTTACACAGTACACAGAAAAATCGACCATCTTACAAAATCCGGCAGAGAGAATCCTCGTTGGGACGCGGGACGCCTACCAATCGCGTCTTGTTTTAAAAGCGCGGTTGTTTTAAAAAGGCCCTGATTGGCTCAATCCGCGTAGCGTTTGGGCTTTATCCCGCGAGAGGCGCGGGTGTCTCGGCTATGGGTTACGATAATATGTAATTAGGTATAAATGTTTCTTTGTTACATCCTATCAGATTTATATTATTAACTTTTTAAATAAGCAGATGAACCGTGATGAACGAGGCGAGCCTGATGCCCAGTCGATACTGTATTTTTCGATAGGTGGGTTTTTCTTTATTTATTTCACAACCTTGAAAGTCCCTATTGTCATTTATATGACATATAAAAAAGTGTTGAAAGTCGCTTCGTCCGCGACTTTTTCCAGAAGAGGTTTGTGGCATTGGGACATGGTCCAAAGTGGCAGCTGATCACACGTCCCACGTTTAACCCGCGCGTTTTGAAATATATTATGTTGTCTTATGACACATCGAAAATCTCAAATTGCATTTTTATCAGAACGGGCGTTTGATACTTGTATTATAAATGCGAAAGTTTGTGAGTGAGTGTGGATGTTTGATACTTCTTCACGCCTAAAAGGGTGGACCGATTGAGCTGAAATTGGTATAGAGATAGCTTAGACCCTTGAATAACACATAGGCTACAGTACGGGTAAAACCGCTGGGCGCAGCTAGTTTCCCATAATTTTTCGCAGATGTGCTGAACACGAGGCATGTGCGTGTAGTTTGAATGCGTCCTGATGTAGAGGTAGATAGATTTACGGCTCGATAGCTAGGTACGTATAGATAATAGACATTTCATAGCCAGATACGTGATCGTTATCGAACTTAAGTAATTAATTCGTGTACAGGTTCGTATATTTCTCCACGCATTATCGAAATTATTGACTACCTTAGTACTTACTTAACTTTAGGCCTAGTTCACATGTCAGACGTTAACCGCGCTTGCAATAAAATTAATTGTGCACTTTATTAGATACCGATATGTATTGTAGTTAGTTTTAATTTCAAAAAAAAAAAATTTCATTGAGCGTACTATTAACGAAAAACGACAGTTACAACGACTGCTGGTTAATATTCTGCCGTGATGCGTTCCGTGGAAACGAGACTAGGAAATTGACTAGGCCCATGAAACATCCTATATTATGTCTCACGAAGACGAGCGCAGTGCAACACTGTGATTGTCATATGTCGGAGTTATTGCTTTAGGTACATTACAAGCGCCGAGCTTGTCCGTTTCATCTACTGGCGTTGTAAAAATTAAAAATCGTCAAAGATTCCTACGGCCTTCAGGTTAGGTTAGATTTTCTGTGTTCTGTTCGGTCTGTCTTCATTAAATCTGCTTGGTGAATTATAAACTCTAACAGAGCGCACAACGCCTGTCATGTGAACCAAGCCTTATTTACCTAGATGTCTATTATTTTGTCAATTTTAGCACTGAATAAACATATTAGGTTTCTCTCTAATAGATATTATAATGATATTAAATTTTATGCCTACCTAAAACTACGTGGCGACGTTCTTAGCCACTTTTAAAAAGAATAGCTTATCAATATTGGATATGTAATATTGTATGTAATATTAATTGGATTTTGGAACTGTGTAATATTTAAATAGGCTTCTAAGCAAATATACAGATTCAAATTTAATGGATGTATCTTACGTCGTCAAATTTATCCGAAGATCTGTGTCTAATTGATTTATAGATACCAATTTAATTGGCCTACATTTAGTCCAACTTAGAGCACAGTGTATGTTCCTTTAAAATCGGTCCATTAGTTTTCCATGTCTGTAATTTTTTCGACCTATTTTACACTTTATTTCAATTAGGTACATCAAGTCATCAAGCCCATGCTCAATAGAACCGATAGAAAGGCATCATGAGCACCATTTCTCCAAAGACGTCGCTGGCCAAGTTGGTTCTGTATCCTAAACCAAAACCGTTCAAAGTAATGGTTCTTGGACAAGCCGGAGTCGGTAAATCTGGTAAGTAGATACCTATATAGATATGTTACATATTTATCTTGTGTCTTGTTTAATATTAATGCGAAAGTTTGTATTTGTGTAGGTACGGATGTTTGTTACTCTTTCGCGTCTAAATGGGTGAAAGGATTGAAATGAAATTTGGTATTACATATTATTATAGGTAGCTTAGATTCTGAAATAACACACCTACTTTTCAGCGAGTAAAATCGCTGGGTATGTTATCGTAGTACCTAACACATATCCATACCTTCGCATTTTTCAGTATTATATGAAAATGAGTAGGTGGTCCTTTGGTTACCGTTAAGCCTTCACATTCACGGGGCATGACGAACTGTTCTGTATTATCCTTATAATCCGATACCGGAATAACAACCCGATATCCTTTAAAGTTCATTCTAAAAATATTTCATACAAAAGAAGTATAAATATTTATTGTATTGTGTTTTTATTGTATAGCAGGTGAGACATTGGGGTGAAGAGACTAAAGCACACTTTACATTGGGCGACTATCGAGCGGGTGACGAAAGTCAACGTCGCGATGTCGCTGTGACTAATGTAGAGGCGGCCTAATGCAGCTTGCGTTTAGATTTTCCGTCACAGCTGCGATGATATTTATATTTTAAAAAAAATTCGAAAACAGCAGTTGTACTGATGTGTGTGTGTAAAGGCGGTAGTATAGTTTTAAAATCCTTTTATATCCTTAATTATTTTTATACTTAAAGTTATGAAGAGCCACATCATCATGGGCCTACTTTTAATTAAAAATGAATCCCATTTAATCTTAATTATTTTTTACAGCTCTGGTGGTGAGATTCATTACAAGAAGATTTATAGGAGAATACGATCCCAATTTAGAAAAAATCTACTCGTTTCAAACCGTCATAGATAACGAGATGGTTTATTTTGAAATATTGGATTCTGCGGGAGAATCGCACGTAAGGGATTTGTGGGTTTTTAACGAATCTTTTAACTATAACAGTTATCTACTAGCTGATAGCCTAAGAGATAACAAAAATAGCCTAAGATCTACGAATAACTTATTTGCAGCCTATGATCTATCCTAAAACCTACCAAATAAATTCACAAAAAATTGGTCAAGTCGTTTCGGAGATCGATAACAAACACTGTGACTACAATTAGCCGATTTAGCTGAAATTTGGTACCTATTTGATTAATAGTAACCTGTACTTCTTCTTCTTCTCTTTTTATCTTAAAAGATAGAATATCATACATATAATTTTTTTGGTGAAAGAAGCAATTAATAGATTATTATTGTTATCGAATTGAAAGCTTTTATATAGGTTTAAGCTACTTTCACCAAAAAATTTAAATGTATGATGTTCTATATCTTAAGATAATAAGAGAAGAAGAAGTGCAGGTAACTATTAATCAAATAGGTACCAAATTTCAGCTAAAGCGGATCGGATCGGGTTAATAGATTTTTTGTATGAATAGATTTTAGTGAAAAATCTTTATAATGTTAGAATGATTTCACGTTACGCAGGAGAGCGAATACGTAAATCTGGAGAGCAACATCCGATGGGCAGAAGCGTTCATACTGATGTATTCAGTTACTGACAAATGTTCGTTCGACGAGTGCCATCGGCTCAAGTTCCTCATAAATTACAACAAGCGGCGACGTAGGCTCACTTCTACTATAAAGGCAAGTATCTATCAGTATTATATATTTATGACACCGACACAGCTGACCGCTTGATGATGATGAACGGTTTCGTTACTTATATCTATTATAAGTATGTATTTACAAAAGAAAAGTATATAAGTATTATATCCGTTATCCTAACTACCATAATCCAAGCATTAAGTTGCTTAGTATGGGGTTAGGTGGCGCTGTGTGAAATGTGTTGAAAATATTTATTTATTTTATTTTATACAGAACTGGCTGTGCCCAGAGGTATTACCCGCTGAACTGTATGTAGCCTATATGTGTTATTCCAGGGTCTAAGCCATCTCTATACCATATTTCAGTTCAATCGACCTGTTTAGGCGTGAAAGAGTAACAAACATACATCCATACATTCTTACAAACTTTCACATTTATAATATTAGTAATCTTACTATTGAACTGAAATTTGGTATAGAGATGGCTTAGAGCCTGGAATAACACATAGGCATAGGAAGAGATCGCTCTAAGCGATAAGGCCGCCCATTGTGGACATTAATATTAGTACTTTTATTTAGTTTTAAGTCTGTTTTGTTATTTTTTGTCCCAATAAAGAGTATTGTATTGTATAGGCTACATAAGTACTGCGGGTAAAATCGCTGGGCGCAGCTAGTATAACATAATGTTACGTTCCTTTCCATTTTCACTCATTTCTAAGTAGGTTTCACTTACTTGTGATGTGTAGGACAACGTCCTGGAAACGCCAGTGGTGATGGTAGGCAACAAGAGTGACCAGCACGGCGACCGGATGGTCACCAACGAGGAGGGCCAGCGACGCAGCAAGGAGATCGGCTGCGTCTGCTTCCACGAGATATCCGTCCGGGAGAGTATTGAACAGGTATCTTTTTACAAGCTTTATTTTACTTACATGAATGTATGTAGATATGTGTGTATGTATGTACGTATGTATTATGAAGGTGTGTACTCGAATATGAATGTCCGGTACATTTACTCTTTTCTGATCTGTGGGTAGGTACATTTCATCATTAGCTGTGTGTACCAGCCGTGTGTGTACTACCTACAATTTTATGAAATGACAAATACACGATTTTGCGAAATTAAACCCCTAAGGTCTAAATTCATAAAAAGTTAGTGTATCATTAACGTGACTGATTAACTGACTGACTTATTCAAAATCAATCTATCAACACAGATCAAACCGCTGAACAGATTTGGTAGAAATTTGGGAAAAAGGTTTTATAAAGTAGACATCCTATAAGAAAGTATTTCTTTATGGAGAAACGAAGCCACGTGCTTGAGCTAGTAGGATTATAATAAGTAGGTTCATGTTATCTTCATTAAAACTTGTTATGAAACTGTTTTGCTATAACTGTGTGAGATATCGAGTTTACAATGGCGTATCAACGATTTTCGTACCTGACAGTAATTTAACTTTAGTAATTTAATAGTCTTGATCCATCGCCTATATCACTAAGCTCTCGGTTTTGTCCGCATTAAGAAATCTTTTGTCAGCGGTGGATGTTTATATTATATACGCCATTAAAACTATGGTGCCATTTTTATATCAATCCGTTTAGCAGTTCGACCTGTGCGTCAATAGATCAGTCAGTCGATCAATCAGTCACAATTTATTTTTATTATATTGAGGAAAACTAACGATGAAACCAGGAATATATTTTTATTCAGAATCTAAAATTAGTCGCTACTTGAATCTTTAAAATGTCATTTTTAACCGAATTAAAAAATAAAATGGAGGTTTTTAATAATGAAGAAAATCGAGCGTTATTTTTAAACACGTCGCGTCGTAAAACATTTTGGCTTCACGTAGACTTTTTCTGGGGAATTAGTTCCTAGTTACATTTCCTTAGTATTTTCCTTTTTCTCAATATTTACTCGTCGATGTAACTCGATAAAATACATCTCAAATCAGTCCTCTCCAAAGTTCAGAAGGAAATCCAATTACGAGAAAAATGTTTAGCAAAATGTGTGCGGAAGTAAACAGGGAAAACGACGTATTAGGAGAGCATGAGAGCGATTTAATGCTTGCGGGTACTTGTTAATATAGGGAATAGGGAACCTTTGAGTGGGTGCAACCGTGTGAGCAGAATAGCATTAGTGTACCTTGATGATGGCGCCACCATCTACGTAGTAAGATTGTTCAAGTAGAAACTCTTATGGTGGAACGTGTAGTTCAGTTTTTGGCCACATTCATAAAGATCCTGCCTGAGTTTAAAAGCTTGTTAATCCCTATTTAAGAATAGGTATAGTGGTCTAAGATCTCGGATCAGCGTGACATTACTTAGCTACAATGGGGTGTTGTTGAAATTATTTATTTATACAGCACAACGCTAAGACTAACTCATGCTGAAGTGGCATTTTCAGTTCCAGTTATTTGCTAAAGTTGCTGGACTCTTGACTCTTGATTATAAACGAGAAGTGCGCAGTGCGGAAACGAACTGTGTAAAAAATAAATTAACAGTCCCGAAGCAATTATTAGTCTTCCCCTCCATAACCCTTAACCCTTTTCGTAACAACATTTTCCTTGTGTACATTTCAACTCAATCCTTTCAGCGGTTTGAGCCGCGTAAGCCGCGATATTAAATGTTTAATTATAGAATATATAAAATAAGAGCTAATAATAACTAGCAAACGCAGCGTAGGATGTCCACTCACAAGGTGGACAGACGAGCTTATAAAGGTCGCCGGAAGACGCTGGATGCAGGTCGCTTCCAACCGGTACATATGGAAGTCCAAAGGGGAGGCCTATGTTGAGCAGTGGACGTCCTATGGCTGAAATGATGATGATGATGAAAGAAAACATAAGTCATCTAAAACGGACCCGGGAGCCTACTCTATAATCCGCGGTGCCTCAGTGGCTCATTTCCATACTTTAGTCCACTTGACAAACACTTATGTGAACTAATTTAACTTTACAAAGCCAATTTGTATTAGCCGTGAGTCGTGAGTGCCGTTGACATTTCTATTAGAGCAGCGTTTGTCTGTCTCCAATATCGATTTTGTAAATTGGGTCAAAATTCACAATTTATGACGTGACTTAATTTTGGTAGTTGATTATTTGATTCGTAACAGACAGCAATTAACTGAGAGGTGAACGGTGAAAACAACATTGTATATTTGTAATTTGTATGTAAGTTTTGTATTATAGAATTACTTACATAGGTGCATCTTAGTATGAACTTGCAGTACCTATTATGTATAAAGGTTCATTTTCAAAAAAACTGTACACTGCGGAAAAATTGATGAAAATATCCAAGATCGTGGCAAAGCATTCATTGTGGCCAATATATATTAATTAATCATTTAATTATTAGAAATTGGTATTAAAATAAATAAATCTAATAGATTTACGGAAAAAATAAGATTTTACTACACTCAGGTATCACAATATATTCCATTCCGAAACTACTTATTAATGTTGATAAATAATATAAATAAAGCAAGTTTTGCAATAAAAAGTTGTTCAATCGGTGTAATGTACCTTAAAGTTCATTAAAAATATATAGGAAAATAAAATCAACTTAACAAACTCAAGGAATCGTATATTAAATTTCCATTACGTTACTCTTTGGATAAAAATGAGTAATAAATTTACTTTTTTTTTATTATTGCAGCTTTAAGAGCTATATAACTAAATTACTAATGAGAGACCAAAAATATAAAACTATGAAAATAAACGCACCATAAAAATCACATAGCACTTAAAAAATTTAATACAAGCTTTTATGTCGCTCTTTAACACGGGCTAAGCCCGGGCATTTTTATAGGCGTACACGGAGACAAAAAGTCCAACGCGCAGAGGCCCTTTTGAGCTTTTAATATAAATGTAATGGGTGACACTTATTGGAGTCTGTCTGTGAGTCCATCCATAGAAAATGGGCTAAAAGGCAGTCTCCGCCAAGTGACAGGACTATTGCTAATTAATGGAAACTACTTGACCTAGGCTATGGATTTGTATTCTAAATGGATGCAAGCTTTTATTATTATTATACAATCTTGTACCAAAGTAATATCTTGTACCCAAACTCGATGGGATTGCGTCTTTAATTATGGAGTTTCTAGCGTAGCGTAGAGTTGGAAGGCCGGCTTCCAGCTCCATCATCAAATCAGCTCCATGTCATAATAAAATTGCATTGTCATCCTATTTATACATGTATGCCAAATTTCAGCTCAATCAGAAATCGGGAATAGGATCAAATTAAACTTGCAAGATTTGATTACAGACAGACAATAGACAGTTCACCTGTCTGTTGTCAGTAAATAAAAGCTTGTAAAAACAATGTTTGTTTACGATTTATAGGATCTAAATAGGTCATCAACACACACGCAAAGGTACGACGAAGGTTATTGCGCTATCGATGATTAAAAAATCAATCATCTCACGACAGTTTATGACATAATAATACCTCTATCATGAGTAAATAAAGTGGTTCCACCTGTTGTAAGCGACTTAAAAAGAGGGGGGTTATTTATTTTATTAATGTAACATATTATTATGGAAAAGGTGATGTTTTAGTGGTTTTCTTCGAGAAAATCACCCTCCTTTTCATACATGGTTAAGAGTCGTGGTATTTATCCCTTTTTTTACGTCCCTCACTAAATTCATACATTAGAGAGAGTGGCAAGACACCGATTGCACACTGTGCAGATTTTCGCTAAAGTCTTGCAGTTTTACGCCCATTACTGGCAACATTACCAACTCATCGTATTTTCAATCACTACATACGCCCTGGTACTCCACCCCAACTATAACTTATTATATTTATCTTTAAAATCCACAGCCTTTAATTAACAAAGTTGAGTTATCGTTACTTAAAATTACGACCAAAAACGAATTTTCATTTTGTAAATATATAAAAGGAAAGAGTGACTGATCAATCAACGCTCAGTTCAAACCGCGCTGTACGGATTAGGATGATATTTGGCACACAAGTAGGTTATATGAACTAGAAGTCCTAAGAAAGGATTTCTCCACGCGGGCATAGCCGCAAATATATAAGTTTAATACATACGTAGAAGGCAACACTAGAAACACTAGCCTACGCTCGCGGATTTACCCCCGTTCTTGGGGGGTGTCTACGATACAATTAATCTTTCTCTGTGCCAAAATATAATAAACTCAGTGCGACTAATGGTTTAAGCTGGGCGTTGATAGATCAGTCACTCACGTTTTCCCTTTTTATATAAAAAATAAATAAGTGGAACTACCATGGGCTAAACAGTCTTAAAATCTTATGACTCTTGAGTAAGAAGCGTTGGTGCAGTGCTCATAGAATTTCACATATTTTTGAAATCCTAAGTAGCACTGTACTGATTATGGGCAGCGTTATCTCTTAACATCAGGAGAGCGTTTTGCTCGTCTTCTACTACATCACATTAAAAAAAACTGCTAGCAGTGCTTAGCGAATTTACCTGCTCTGAAAAGTATCCTGTGTTATTCTGGAGTAACTACATTTTTATAAAGCCTGGGTTTAGTTATAAATAACTAGCTTATGCTCGGGCCTATGCCCGCGTGGCAAAATCCTTTCTTAGCGGAGGTCTACGTCATAAAACCTATCTGTATTCCAAATTTCAACTGAATCCGTTCAGTGGTTTGTGCTGTGCGTTGATAGATCAGTCAGTCAGTCACTCTTTCCTTTTATATATTTAGATATGAAAATATTCAAATCTCTTTTATAAAATTTCAAACTATGACGATACGGTAGTCGAATATCGATACGAATTATACCAAAATATTCAAATCCCTTTAGTAAAATTTAAAACAATTACGCCTTTCTCATTCCAATGAGAAGCTAAAGTATTCCTCGCGACTCGCGTAGCATAGCAAATGAAATGCCATCGACGCTATAAACGTAACACCAAGGCAATGTCCCGCCTACGCTACGCTGCGTAGTGCGTAGGCGTAGCACTGCTACGACCCTCTACGATATTAGAAAAAATCGTTGCTCACGAATTGATTGCAATGTTTTTTTACGGTTAGGTGGTGTTAACGGATTAGGTTTAAACCAATTTATAGAAAACGACTTAATGTACAAATGATTATTGCTCCTGAGTTTTAAATGTGTAGATGTTTGTTACGTCCTCACGTGACTACTAAATGTATAGATTCTATTAAAAATTTTTTTGAGTTCATTTCAGTGGGATACAGATGAAACTTTAGCACTGTACTATCATGTTTAAGAAGCTACGTCTCGGGCGACGCGACGGTTTATTACGAGTATATTTTGCGTCGATCCTCAGAATGTTATGTGACATCGTAAATGCGAAAGTGCGGAAGTGTTTGTGTGTGTGTAGTCATAGGCGGATTTAGGGGGGGGCCAGGGGGCCAAGGCCCCCCCAGAAGCATTGTAGAGTTATGAATTTTACACATATTTCATGGTTAAGACTATAATTTTTTTCTCGGCGCTCGCAGCAAGCTGCTCGCGCACTTATTATTAAGGATATTTGAACTTTCTAACTGTTCAGAGCGACCTAAACCCACTTTTTTCTTAGTAAAAATGATTATTTTCTTGCCTTTCTGCACCTTGGCCCCACCCAGAACCAAATCCTGGATCCGCCTATGCCGAAATTCGGTAGTTATGTCAGTATTATATCCATATTATCGGTGGCAAACGGCCTAGCTGATATTTTGAGATTCTGGTTTAGGTACGCTTCGTAACCTTTTATTGATATTAGTATTGCTAGTTCATAAAATCTCTATAAATTTTTCCAGGTATTGGGCGTATTCCGCGACGCGCGTCGTTTCTGGCGCGTGAGCAG
This sequence comes from Hemithea aestivaria, assembly GCA_947507615.1. NCBI lineage: Eukaryota > Metazoa > Arthropoda > Insecta > Lepidoptera > Geometridae > Hemithea > Hemithea aestivaria. Next base: position 9,276,964 of record OX382328.1, read on the forward strand.
ATGGCGCGGCGTGGGACGCGAGGAGCGCGCGTCTCTCGTGTCCGGGCCGCCGCGGCCGCTCGCCCGCGCCGCCTCCGACTCCACCGACCCGACCCTGTCGTCCGCACTGTGTGAGCATTGTGTACAGTTGAAGCCACACCGCTCGTGTCCCGCCCGCCGCGGCCGATGTTATTTGACAAGCAACCAGACTTACCGATATGCCCGGAAAGACAATGCTATGGGCTGGTCATATTTGCTATACCGATAACCGCTGGGGAAAGAGAAGTAGAGCACCCGTAGACGAGATGGAGTGACAATATCTAAGGAGTGGTTGGACGATGATGACAGAGGATCAACTTAAAAGCGTGCCGTGCACTGTACAAATTTGGGCTTATGTTGAAAATGCATTTTCCAGGTGGCAGTTGGACAGAGATGGAGTTCGACGAGCAGTCGGACAGCAGCCGCCGGTCGTCGTCCAGCCAGTGCGAGTGCGAGTGGTCCCGGGAGTTCCGCGCGCGAGCCTCGACCGACTCGCGCGTGACAGCGCCGCCCGCGCGTGACCGGCATCCGCACGTCACGCCCGCACACACGCACCCGCACACGCACGTCACACACGGACGCAGGATGAGTGTGGCCATGCAGGGGAACAACGCTACCTATTGAACTATAATTAAATAATTCATTATACTCATCTATCTAGTCATTTTAAGCGTGCCTCTACTGACTCGTGGGCCGTGGGTGATGGCCGCCGCCCGCGCACATACACACACACACACACACACACACACACGCACACACACACGCACGCACGCACGCACGCACGCACGCGCGCGCTCACTCACGTCACACACGGACGCAGGATGAGTGTAGCCATGCAGGGGAACAACGCTACATATTGAACTATAATTTAATAATTAATTATACTCATCTATCTAGTCATTTTAAGCGTGCCTCTACTGACTCGTGCGTGATGGCGCCGCCCGCGTACAAACACACACACACACACACACACACACACACATGTATGTATGTTACTTTTTAAGGGATTTATTGATATGGGCATCTAGTGTCTGGTACATTGTGTATGTTGTCTATGTACTATTGTCTAAAATGAGTTATTATAATTATAAATTGTCTTTATAAAGTAATCATATTATTATCTGTAAATTATCGCGAGAGTTTGCTGTGTAATTAATAATGTACAGTAAAGCTAAGGAGGAAGTCTGAAGTCTATAGGCGTAACCTAGCGGTCTAATGGTAGCCCATTAGATTAGATTAGATATGAACACTTTATTTAATACCATAACAGCAATAGAATAACTTGAAAATACACATTTGGTACAGTGTTATAATTGGCGATCTAATCGCTAACAGCGATCACTTCCAGACAACCAAGCTTATGTGTCTGTCTTTAACATAATAATTATATAATAATCTAAAATTTGTAAAATGTTGGTCTCAATAAATATAAGCAGTATGTAAGTGTACGCGTGTCTTATATTACAAAAATGCGCAAAATGTAAAAGTGCGAGTACCCATATAATCCGAGCAAGGTGACCGGAATACTGGCTTGTATTTTGCACAATAAATAAGTATATGTATTCAGCGGGGCAATGCCGCCAGCATTCTGGCTACCTATTCCTCTACCATAAGTTTATATTTAAATTTAGATTAAGTATTTATAAGTTTTAGATTATCTGAGCAAGTAAACAACACTATGTAGTCATCTTGGGTAACTTTGAATTTTGGCCTAACTATGAACGAGGTTGTAAAAAGGCTTTAGTAATTTATTAAGTACATTAACAGATCGTTAAAGTATTTAGAAAATATTTTAAGGTTCCGTTATACGTAGATTTTTTTATTGAAACAACTAAGTAATAATATGTTTCCATGTAGTAAATTAGTAAAAAACATTAGGTACCTAACAATTTTGTTCAAAGTTAGACTAAAAAGTTCAAAGTTACCCATGACCAATAAAAGTTATTTTTATTGCAAAATGCTCTATTATTGTCCCACAAATCACCGACTTGTAAAAATTTATACAACGAAAATAAATATTAAAGACGTTTTGTATGTTTATTCCGCTATTGTTGTAAAATAAATGTATATGTACATAATGTGTTTAAATTCATTGCAATCTTACATTTTGCTACAGAAACGTTAGGATGTCGAAGCTGTATCGTATTTTCAGTTGCCTGTTAATACTTCGGTGACTACGTTTCAACTTGGATGTATGATTTTATCAGGCGCCAGAGTTAAGTGGAATAAGTAGGATCTAGGAATTATGCGTTCATTGAGGGTGAAATACGCTGAAAGGCATAGTTCTAAAAAAAATTAAAAGATTTTAAAAAGGTATTTATAACTAGCTGACCCGCGCGCACTTCGTAGCGCGTGACAGTAAATTATTCATATATTAATGAATTTGATACAGACCATTTAATTCGATTTCCAATTCCACGGAAAAGAGGGATTCAATTCACGGGTTTTCTGCGACTTAATGGGCGTAGAATTAGTAAAGGCTGGCAAACCTTGCCAATATGTAACTACGATCGAATCACCTACTATTCAAAATGTCTATTGGACGTTTCGCCTACGTTCATAATAACTATTGGTTGAAATCAATATTGGACGATTCGCCTACGGTTAACTCAGCTACGGTCGATTGAGCTATGGTTGATTAAACTATTGGACGATTTGCCTATTTTTGACCGAACTAACGGACCGTTCACGTATTTTTAGACCACGTTTCCGGCTGCTAGTCAGGTATGACAGCTAAAAAATACTTGTTTATAGTACAGAATTCAGAAACGTGTTGTTTTTATTATGCCACTTTGCCATGATGAGGTAGATGAAAGAAGATGCCAAAATGCCTGAAGATGCCATGACACAGGATAAATAATTCAGTAATAAGAAAAATATCTGGCGCTTCGCCGGCCGCTGCCGCGGCACGCTCGCTTCGCTCGCTCGGCTCGCGCATTGTGGTCACTGTTCAAACCTAACCTAACCAACAGATTTCGGTTTGCCCTGAATACTGTACTAAAAACACGCGTAGCAAAGAATTTATAAACCGTAGGTGAGTCGTCCATAGTTGAATTAACCAATATATCAAATGAACATTGGCCGAATCGCCCATTAGTTCACATGCCCATAGTTTAATCAACCGCAGGCGAGTTGCACTGTAAGCGAGTCGTCCAATATGTGAAATGAACTTATGCGAATCGACCGTAGTTATATCGACCGTAGTTGAAACGACCGTAGGTATTATGAAACGTAACCCGTCCATGCGGGCAAAGCCATGAGAATAAGCTAGTGACTGATGTATCTGTATAACGTACAGCCTCAACCGCTAGATGGATTGGGTTGAAATTTGGAACATAGAAAGGTTTCATGACGTAGACCACTGCTAAGAAAGGATTTTGCCGTGCGGGCAAAGCCGCGAGCATAAGCTAGTAAATAATATTATGAAACATTTTTTGTGAATAATACTTAGATTTCAGAGACGTCCTGGGATAAGTCCCAGAACTATCGTTATACCTATACCACAGTACAAATTAGAACGGCAATAAATTACCACTTACACATATAGTACATCAAGATTAAATACAGTAAACAAAAATATATCAAATTATCATTTAAATCAGAAAAACTAATAAAAATACGGAATAATAACAGCTTGATTCCGTACAGTTACTCTTGACTTTTTTCCGCGTCATTTAATGGTGATCTCTTTACCGTGAGTAGACTTCCTCTGCAGGAGATCGGCTAGTACCCCAACAGTGTCAGTTATTCTGCCGCCTGAACAGTGATGTGCAGACATTACTGTGCTTCGGTAGGAGGGCACTGTGGCTAGTGAAATTACTGGGCTGAAGAATCTTAACATTTTATGACTCAGCAGTGCACCCAGAATTTAACCTTCGTTAAATCCCAGCGTTATCTCTTACCATCAGGAGAGCATCTTGCTCATCTTCTTACATCGTTGTATAAAAAAAACTAAAATGAAATTTTCTGAAATGAAACTATCATATACCTACGTACTCAAACTATTTATTATAATATATCTATCAAATTTCACCTTTCAGCTCCATCATCAGACTTCAGATCACTTCCATGTCATAAAATTATTGCATTGTCATCCGATTCCCGGTATGCAAAATTTCTGCTCAATCGGGAACTGTGACTGATAGGTAGAGTGCTTTTCACAAAAGGAGTTCTTTTTGCGGGGCGCCACTATCGCAAATTTTAAAAGTTAGCATATTAAATAACTTTAGAATCTTCGATGTATCCTTCTGCAATCTTGTTACACTTCTAGCCACCATGGCGTTTAAGAACTGTAATATCAGCGCCTGAGTCAGCTAAGAGTGTTGCTGACGTCCGCCTCAGGCAATGCCCAGTGTAAAGATGGGAGTCCGGAAGCTGAAGAAATTTAGCAATCGTTTTTGGCATATCACCGATTTTATTGATGCCTATGGGCTGTTTTTTACTTTTTCCATTATCATAATGTAAGAAAAATCTTGAAGTTTTTGTATTAGCGGGTCGTAATGCCGTATACTTGTCCACCACATTCACATATTCTTCACTAATGACGAATGATCTGTCGATTTTAGTCTTTGTATTCAATAATTTTACTAATATTAATTTGTCCGAATGCTTTTCAACGTCGTTTACCTTAAGATTCAACAATTCATTTGAGCGGCACGCACCATTTATGCCAATAATTAATACAACCTGTAAAAAATAACAATAATTTAGTTTACTTATTTTTAGATAGGTACAGTTAGATAGGTTTTCTTTGAAATAAATTAGCTTTTGTATCAATTTACTTACTTTTAAAGCGAGGTATTTACTGTCTGGTGCTTCATTCAGAAATTTTTCTATTTCAAGGTCACGTTTCGTTTTCAAGACAGCTTTTATCATAGAAAAAATGCTCCATAATGTACTGGATTTTCTTGTTTTAGATAGTTCCATGAAATATGATAGTATCACGGTCTCGGAATATGTTTTTGCATTTTTTGAGAGGCGCCAATTATTGAAGGATTCGTACGCCTTTACATATTTCACTTTAGATTTTTCAGGCAAATAGCTGAACTCGGCATTCGAAACTTGTTCTTTCAACTTTTTTGGCGTAAGACAACTACCTTCATCACTGGGGTCACTCATTTCTTTGTAATTAAACAGACTATTAGATCACAAATAGAAATTTGCAAAAGTTTACAACTTAAGTTGAAAATATTTAGTTGAATCTTTACCAAGAGGTTTAGAACCAAATGGAAAATGTGTTGTGAACACCACTGTCGCAAGAAAAATGACAACTATAAGTGCCATCTCACTTACCTCATACAAAAGAGAGAGACAAAGATGGCATTTATCGATGACGTCACAACGCATTCTCCATTTGACTGTAAACTCTAAACTTCTACATCCCGCCATTTTGTATTTTTTTATTTTTATTAAAAGAGTTGCGTTCGAAATTTGTGTGTGTGACATATTTATGAAAAACAAATTGTAATAATATTTAAAAAAAAAAAAACTCACTTACGACTTATTATTCTATAATAGTATTTTATTTAAAATATTATTGAAAAAATACAATTTATAAAGTTAAAATTCAATAAATAACATTAAAAATTATGTGCATCTCAGTTAAATAAAAATTGTACACAAATAAGTTTCAGAACACACCAACTTCTTCATAGCCAATAAAATTGTGTTCGAAATTCAAATCACTTTGCCTCTCTACTCTCTAGAGAGCAAAAACGGCTTTTGCTCACTGAAATCGATGACCAAAGACACTATTTTCGTGCGAGAGTGGTGAAAAATTATTTATGGCATGAAGTCCAGAATTTATCGAAAAAATGTAATTTAGTTCCGCAAAATTCCGCGGGACCTCATTCGTGAGAAGGACTCTACCACTGAGGTGTATACCTAAAATCATAGGCGGATCCAGGATTTGGTTGGGGGGGGGGGGGGGGGGGGCAAGGTGCAGACGGGCAAAAATATTATAATTTTTATTACGAAAAGTGTATGTTTAGCTCGCTCTGAGCGGTTAGGAAGTTTAAACATCCATTACAATAAGTGCGCGAGCAGCTAGCTGCGAGCGCCGAAAAAAAAATTTTATTTCAGAAATATGTGCGAAATTCGTAACTCTACAATGCTTCAGGGGTACCTTGGCCCCCTGCCCCCCCCCCCCCCCCTAAAGCTTAAACATCCTTTATAATATGTGCGCGAGCAGCTTGCTTAATGACTCGGGGGGGGGGGCGGCTTGGCCCCTTGCCCCCCCTCCCTAAATCCGCCTATGATTATCTATAACACAGATAAAAGGTTCTATAATAATCATTGCAAAATTTTACTAACATTATAAACGTGACAGTTTGTGTCTGGATGTATGCCTAAATGCAGGTGGTTCACTACTGCGTGCCCGCCTATGCGACAGCAATAGTTTCTCCTAATGTTGTTCACTACGGCTTTTACAGCCCAAAACTGCACATCCTACCATTTCACTACCACTATGAGTACACATAAACCATTAATTATTCCCTGAAAGCACTTAAAATCTTAAAAAATAAAAGATAATGATGGTATATTTGTCACAAAGAAATCATTTGAACCATAGTTTGAACTTGTGACAAACAAATAAACCAGCCACGCTGAAAGGGACGGAAGAAAAATAGGTTCTCCTTTTTCTTCACATAGAATTTTCCCTATTGCCGTCACGCTCACACATAATATGGGTACTTCTAGTTGTATTAGTTCTTAGCCTAAATGGGTGTGAACAGATTTTATGTCTGTGTGTCTCCGGATAACCAGTGATTTTTACAAAAGATCCCCCTAGATGGAGCGCCACAATCGCGTGATTTTAAGTTAAAATATCTACAGATTTTTAACAATTCATAATTTCTCATATTTAATTTCTCAATTAAATAGGTACATAATATTTAATTAATCTAACAAATAAAAAATATATAATAAATGAAGTATTCACAGTAATTATAAATCTATTATTTAGTTCCGCTAGGTTACGCGGGACTTCTTTTCTAAAACTGTTTGCAGAATAAACGATATTTCTTTTTCTTAGGACATTAGTTCCATTATTTTCCGTAGCGCTAGCTTGTATGAAAAATAATTTACTTTTACAATGAACTGTAAATGAATTTTTCTATTTATCTTCAGATGATTTTACATGTTTTAGAAATTAAAAATAAGCAGCAAAAAGATATTTATTACTGATATTTACACGCATCATGCGCACATTAGATTATTTTCCGCTGGCGCTGATTCATTTGAGAAATAAGTTACATTTACTAATTTAAATGAATTCTAATTTGTTTGGCTACTATATAGCATCAAAGTACTCGTCAAGACGAATCAAATGAGCCCAAACTCGATGGGGTTTTTTCTTTTAATCACGGAGTTCCTATGGCCACCTTCCAGCTCCGTTTCGGACCCTGGTTACTATATAGTATCAAAGTACTCGTCAAGATGAATCAAATGAGCCCAAACTCGATGAGGTTTTGTCTTTTGATTACGCGGTTCCTATGACTACTTTTCTTGTTTAATAACATTTTATATGCGAATCTTTAGATTGATATAACTCTTTTATTTATGAACCGATTTGACTAAAACCAAGACTAAGGTTCAAGTAGAGAAAACTGCAACGTATTAGTGAAAATTTTATTCAAATCGGTGGTGTTGTTTAACCACACCAGTGACACAAACTATTTACAAATTTAGCCCAAATTAAACTAAAGGTCAACCACAAGTTTACAGCCATACCGATAGATGGCGTCTGTAGCGTTTTTGGCACTATTTTTTTTTGAATTGAATTTACTTTATATTCTATTACTTTTATTTCGAATTTTTGATGTAAATTAGGGGCGATGTGTCTGATATAAATGATTATTATTTATTTTATTATTTTATTTTACGTTTCCCTAGGAAAAATTGACAAAATGTTTTACGAATTAGATCGCGCAAGCGACTTTTTCGCGTCGTTTTGTTCATATGCGTATTTTCACAGTTCACCTTAGTAAAGGATCACAATGAATGGGGAGAAATTTCCATTCTTATTATATGTATGGATATGGATTTGGACGTTGAAAAGGAATGTGAGCCGGCTGCTGCGAGGTAAGTATAGAATTTTGGGGGTAGCATGAGTATGCCCTCTTCATCTTATATCCGCGACTGATAATAGAAACCTACGACCACCTAACAACCTTACAGGACCAGAGGGCCTATTGGCTAATTCTCACCCAATACGATTGATGCCAACTTCGATGTACATTGCTGCGTATGTTATTATACTCATATTGATGAGGAGGTTTAAGCAAGTAAGAGGAGGTTCAAGCAAAATTGTCTATGGATTCTAGTGTTTTACATGTAGTTTGGCGATAGCCAATAAGCCCTCAGGCAGCTAACATCACAAGCAACAACACAGGCGCGGATCCAGACCATAATTTTGGGGGGGGTCATCGGCTAGAATTTTTTTGGAGACTCGTTTCAGCGTAGTCTTGAAAATCTTACATTTTTCAGTACGAATGATGCGCGTTTTGCTTGCTCCGACTAGCAAGGAAACTAAATATTCTTACTTATAAAAGCGCGAGCAGCTCGCTGCGAGCGCCGAGAAAATTTTGAATTTTTCACCACGAATGATGTGCGTTTAGCTTGCTCCGAGAGGCAAGGAAACTAAATATTTTTTTATTTATAAAAAAGCGCGAGCAGCTCGCTGCGAGCGCCGAGAAAATTTTGAATTTTTCACCACGAATGATGTGCGTTTAGCTTGCTCCGAGAGGCAAGGAAACTAAATATTTTTTTATTTATAAAAAAGCGCGAGCAGCTCGCTGCGAGCACCAAGAAAATTTTGAATTTTTCAGCACGGATGATGTGCGTTTAGCTTGCTCCGAGAGGCAAGAAAACTAAATATTCTTATTTTTAAAAGCGCGAGCAGCTCGCTGCGAGCGCCGAGAAAATTTTGAATTTTTCAGCACGTATGACGTGCATTTAGCTTGCTCCGAGAGGCAAGGAAACTAAATGTTCTTATTTTTAAAAGCGCGAGCAGCTCGCTGCGAGCGCCTAGAAAATTTTGAGTTTTTCACCACGAATGATGTGCGTTTAGCTTGCTCCGAGAGGCAAGGAAACTAAACATTTTTTTATTTATAAAAGCGCGAGCAGCTCGCTGCGAGCACCGAGAAAATTTCGAATTTTTCAGCAAGAATGATGTGCGTTTAGCTTGCTCCGAGAGGCAAGGAAACTAAATATTCCTATTTATAAAAGCGCGAGCAGCTCGCTGCGAGCGCCGAGAAAAATTTGAAATTTTCAGCACGTATGATGTGCGTTTAGCTTGTTTCGAGAGGCAAGGAAACTAAATATTCTTATTTATAAAAGCGCGAGCAGCTCGCTGCGAGCGCCGAGAAAATTTTGAATTTTTCAGCACGTATGACGTGCATTTAGCTTGCTCCGAGAGGCAAGGAAACAAAATATTCTTATTTTTAAGAGCGCGAGCAGCTCGCTGCGAGCGCCAAGAAAATTTTGAGTTTTTCACCACGAATGATGTGCGTTTAGCTTGCTCCGAGTGGCAAGGAAACTAAATATTTTTATTTATAGAGCGCAAGCAGTACACTGCGAGCGCCGAGTAAAAATTTGAAATTTTCAGCACGAATGAGGCGCGAGCAGCTCGAGAAAATTTTGAATCTTTCAGGATGAATGATCCGAGTTTTGCTCGCTCTGAGCAGTATGAAAATTAAATATTAATATTTATAGGGCGGGTGCAGCTTGCTGTGAGCGCAAAGACTTAGCTGCAAAGACGACGTAAAGCGCGAACAGCTTGCAGCAGTTAATATAATCCAACTAATCCCAAATATGAAAGACACTGTGCAGTTTGCTACGAGAACCTACGGATAATTCGTAGGCGAGAACTGAAAAAAAGTAGCTTGGTAAAAAAAAATTGAAACAGCGAAACAGTTTTATGAACTTGTACGTAAGCTTGCAGCTTAGAGAAAATTTCCTAATTCTAACTGTGAAAGTAGCGTAAAACCAGTTCATATGATCGGATTTTTTTTCCGACTAGGATTTTGGGGGGGGTCATGACCCCCTTGTCCCCCCCCCTGGATCCGCGCCTGCAACAACATGTAATATGTGACTTTTGATATATAATTTTACTTTCATATAAAAATCAATATCAATTTAATATTCCATCTGAATGAGGCCGCGCAGCATAGAAACACGTAGAGAGACTTGAGGGAGGACTTTCCCCAGCTGTGGGACAGCATAGACTAAATAAGAAAATAAAAAAAGGTAGCACTCCGGGAGTGCCGGCAGAAGTGAAAACTTCAAATATTAACGTTGTGTTTAATTATAAGTATAAAAATACTATCAGTACATTTTTTTAGCGATTGCGAATGGTCGCTACGGGCGGGCGCGCGCTTGTCTAAGCCCCCTGTGCCGCCTAAACAGAGCAGCACACTCAGGCACGGTAGAAAGAGTGGGAGATACTAGTTCCTCTCCCTTCATCATGACATAATTACGTTAAAAACGTCTACTTTTTGATTAATTCCATGAGTGGTTATCATATTTCAAAACACAGACTTGCAACTCTGTCAATTAATAGCTACATTGTACTACGTATATATCGAATTCTATGACGTTATTTGTTTTATAATATAAAACAAAACGTTAATTGTCATAAGTTCATTAGTCTCAAAAACTGCTTGTTCGGTGCATTCCGAGTGCACGTTAGCCTTGACATAATGCGATTAGCTAACATACTGCTGACTATAATAACTACTTCTATTTACAGTTTCACTATATTTGCAAGAATCTCTATTTTACATGTTTCCTAACAACAGACAAAATTTAATATTCTAATTATAAATTAGCGCAAGTCTTTAGTTACTTTTAAACTACTGTTCACACTATTATTACAAAAAATAAATATCTACCATTACAAAAAAAAACAAAACAAATTATGATAATGGCTTATTATGTCTAGAACTTAGCTGGACACGGGCATCTCCATGCAGCATGATGTGTCTCGGGCTGGGGTAGAGCACGGGCGGGGCGGGGCGGGCGCTGCTCTGGCACGGCGGGGCTGCAGCTGGCGTCGGCTGTGGCGCTGCTGGTTTCGTGCTGCTGGGCCGGGACTCCGTGGGTCGGGAACACCTTGGACATCGCTCGTTCGTTTGTAACCGCATTAGGGACTCGGTGGGACTGAGGGCGGTCGCTAAGCCGCTTGTGTTTGGTGCTCGCAACCTCTTCCTTGGGGTAGAAGTTCGCCATCGCGTTCCTGAAGATGGCCGCCGTAGTGGTGGCCGTATTCGTTGACCACACTCTTGGTGACATGGCTTCTGCGCGGCGCGGCGATGTACATGAAGTCGTCTTGGAAATTACATTGTGACAGCTGGCGGGGGTCTTCGTCGACGATGCGCCGAACTTACATAGCGCAGATTAGCAGGGCTGGCATCGTCGGCAGGGGTTTCGTCTTCGTTCGAGGCGGTATGGCTGTTGAATTACCCGGAGACGGCTGGCAGAGTCTTCGACGGATTACATGGTGCGGGCAATGTCGTATTCACGCAGCGAGGACCGGCAGGGTCTTCATGAAATGTGGTATCACATGGAGTGGACTGGCAGGGTCGCCATGAAATGTTGTATGTTGGTGTTGTTTGCAGGCGCGTAGGGTGGTGGAGACGGAGGAATAAATACAAGTTTACTCCATGACTGTCGTTTATTGATTAACCTATCTTACAACTAGTTTAATTAAAGAAGACATAGTTTCTTCCGTGTTGACACTGGACAACGTGATGTTTATCTCTGTACGTGGTTTGAGATGACAACTTAGCTATACGTGATTTCTACTCAAGATTAAAGTAGGAAGCGATTTGTGCATGTCATACTCTACACCCTCGATCTTACGCTTTTTCGATCAGCATCACGTGACCCTGACGCGAGTTTGAAAGTTTTTACCCATACAAAAAAAGTGCTCAGCGCCGCTAAAGAAGTTTTCACTTCAAAAAAAATCATCGGAATGCTCTGAATTATTTTTGTATGAAAGTAAAATGTAACAAAATTATCAAAAGTCACATATCACATGTTCTTGTTTATGATGTTGGCTGCCTTGTACGGCAAGGTTGCAGGTGTTCTAAAAATAATCCTATTTATACTAACATTGATTGTAGACAGATCTAGGAACCATTCCTAATGAATGTTTTCCTAAGATAATGAGGCCAGCCTAGCCTAATACAGTCATTTTATAATTACACGCAACTTATGTAATCAATTTGCTATCATCTATGTCCCCGTATCATTAAATACCTAATTAGACATTTACCTAGGAAGTAGGTAGATACCTATCTAGGTCTAATCTAAGTCTAGGGTATTAAATTTATGCAACGGTGTTTTAACTGTGGGAAGGTTTCGCAATGTGAGAATATCTTCTGAGTTAGTTGCTTTAGGTGTTTATAATCACAGAAATAATTTTCTGTGGTTTTAATCTATTTATAGATTACTGATTACCTAATCAACTACAATGTAATTCAAATAAAAATCAACTGTTTGTTATCAAACTCTTCCGATTCGGGTTGACCGATATTTATATTTCGTAGGTCTTGAGAATAAATCATAAAGTATTTTTCAACTGACGCAGACGATGTTGCTGGTCAGAATATGGTCCTTCGAGCCGAAATCTAACCAATTCAAAAACACCACCATGATAGACAAAGAGTACTTTTTCTTATTTGTATAGAAGGAAATTATAAGAAATCGAAAATAAGAAATATTTTTACGAAGAGTGGTTTTAGAATTTTAGGTATCAAACTATAATACAAATAGGTACTTATACCTTATCCTACTTCATTTAAAAAATATTTAAAAAAATTGAGGAGAGAAATGATTGCATTGTTTGTACGCAGGACATCGGTATGGCCGCCTCGCTCCGGCAATGCATAAGACACAGACTATACTAATAAAGACAGATACCACACTTTAAAACTAATCTAAAGCCTTGCAATGAATGTGAAAATGGTAAGAACTATATTATTATTAAAGAACACCAACGTTTTTACAAGCTTTATATTACTTTCACCTGTCTGTTGTCTGTCTGTCTGTCTGTCTGTCTGTCTGTCTGTCTGTAATCAAATCTTGCAACTTTGATTTGACTCACTTCCCGGTTTCCAATTGAGCTGAAAATTTGCATGCGTGTGTAATCCTGCGTGTGGTTCCTTTGCAGGAGGTCGTCTAGGTGGGTACCCCAACAGTGCCAGTTATTCTACCGCCTGAGCAGTGATGTGCAAACATCACTGTGCTCCGGTAGGAGGGCACTGTAGCTAGTGAAATTACTGGGCTAAAGAGTCTTAACATCTTATGACTCTTGAGTAAGAAGCGTTGGTGCAGTGCTCTTAGAATTTCACATAATTGTGAAATCCTAGGAAACACTGTTCTGATTATGGGCAGCCGTTATCTCTTAACATCAGGAGAGCGTCTTGCTCGTCTTCTACTTCATCACATAAAAAAAAAAAAAAAAAACCGGATGACAATGCAATATTATTATGACATGGAGCTGATCTGATGATGGAGCTGGAAGGTGGCCATAGGAACTCTGTCATTAAACAACGCAACCCCATCGAGTTTGGGCTCATTTGATTCGTCTTGACGAGTACTATATGATGCAAGATGGTAATGATAATTAAAGCTTGTTTTTAAAAAGTATTTTTAAAATTTCACTTGTTTCTCTCAAATCAGTCGTGGTCAAGTTCGCCCTGATTAGCGCATGTAATAATATATAACGTTTCAGATCGATATTAAGCATTACATTACAATAATTTCTCACTGAATGACGAGCATTCGCCTGTAATGTTAACGTTTGTTTTTCCTAGATTGATGACAAAATATTACACACATTGTATCATTTATGCAAATATGCGCACTGTAATTCCTGGACCTTATCCCTAATCAATGTAATAATCGAATCTGTAACATTACGAGTTACCCTCTGCACAGATAAAAGAATACTAGTACCCTCTGTAATGCTCGGTCCTACAGGTGTAATCCTTGACCGAACCTAATTAGCGTACCTACTGTTTTGTGTATGAGAATGTAGTTCTCTAAATCTTATTTCCCATCTATCTATTCTATATCATTTGTTTCATTTTTGTTTTTGAGGCCCGATGTCTGCCTTCATTGCAATACGACTGTCGCACACGATTAGTGTAACCGGGTCGGTCTGCCCACGCGCTTGTCGAATGCTCTATTTATAGCTTCAGGCACAAACAACTCCTTGTGCCGCTGCTAAGGAAGCAAAGCATAAACTGTGCGCCGGGCAGCCCGCCGCGCCCTTTGCATGCTGATTCTCTCTACAGATGCGCGAGAACGCAGCGTTGCGACTTACGACCTTTATGGATTTAAAAAAACCCAGGACTCAGACTCTGTATATCGAAAATTATTAAGTTAGAGAATGGTTAGGTATTAAGTTTTTTTTATAATAGGTAAGTTTGTTGAAATCTCACAGGATCTAAGTGAGCGACGGAGAACAACACGTTGCCACGATTTGCCTATTGAATTACGCGTTTCGCCGTAGACTAATTAACAAACGCCATTAAACTAACAATTAACTAGATATTTTTGCGTCGCATCGTATCATATGGGTAAGCGACATGTCGGTTTGAATTTGAATTAATAATGAATAATGATCTTTAGATAAAAATAAAAAGGAAAGCTATGGCGTACGTGCTATTATTGATATAGCCAAACTAGGGCCCACTATGTCGGAAAGTGTCCGTTAACCGATTGTGACTGAAGTAAAATTGTGTACATGAACCTAATTTAAGCGGTCCATTTGCGAGACACCTACGCCTATCTTTCCTTTTAATTTAAGGAATGACCCCCTTCTTGTGCCGCTTCCAAGGAAGCAAACCGTAAACTGCGCGTCGGACAGGCCCGTCGCTCCCTCTGGCAGTTATTGCAACTTGCAGTTCCGCTCCGACAGAAACAAATAAATCTTGCGATATTATTTCATGGATCTGCTGAAATGAAACGGAAGGTCTATGACTTGTTACTTTGTAACATTGTGTTTTTGTATGAAATGTTCGTCTCACATTTTTTAAACCTTCCCTATATAAGTTTTGTTACCTAGTTACAATGTAGGTACATAATACTTAAGCCCAAAAATGAAATTTTCTTTATACAACGTGTATTTATTAAGTTGAATCCTACCTATGAGTTCACTCTTAGGCGAAGTTCTGACTGCAACTCGCTACGCGTAGCGCGTTGCACTCAGAATGGCCGCATATTAAAAATGCAGCAGGAAGATTTACTATATTAATTATTGAGATAAGTAAAAATAAGTATATTAAATGTACTTGCATACTATGGTAAAATCTGCGGGACTGCGCTACGACGGAGCAAGGGGATGTGTATTATAAATTATAACCTTGCGCTTGACTTGCTCTCATACTTCATTTTTCTCATTGATGAAATATCCAAGACAATAGGAAGGGCAATCATCATTTAGAATTTAAAACAACATAATATTACGATAGTAATAAACTTCTGAATGAATACCTAGTGTCCCGTCCCATGTTCTAAAGTGACATTAAAATTATACATTTAGGCCATAGAGAGCATTATAACGAACGGCCGTGTCCTACGTTGACATATGGCTGATAAATGATTATTTTATTGCCCTCTCTGCCCACGGCTACGATTTAACTGCATCAAACAATTGCAATTTGGTAGCCTACTTTATTGTTATTGTCTACGAGTATGGAGGTTGTGGCTATTTGTAACCTTCTTCTGTTAAGGACGAATGTACCAACTCGCTGAGCGCTACGATTCTACGACGCGGCTACACTTTGTCTACTATGACACACACAACACACACACATACACACAAACGTACGGCGCTTGTGTCCACGTAAGATCACAGTTCACAATACCTAGGTATAGTGAAATATGCTCTTAGTACCAGCGTTTTATTTGCTGAAAAGTTGCCTATGTGTTGTTATAGGGTTAATTAAGATCGAGCCGGAAAGTAGGGGTAATAAAATATTTTAGAAAGGCACCCAGACATCTAAGCGGGTGCGATCTAGAGCAATCAGGAACAACACAAAAGATCGCCATGGCTTTCCCGATTTTTCTGATGAAGATTGCACTGTATGTCGGGTGACCTCGTATAAAAAAGTATATGTAGGTACCTACATGCATCGACGATTGAAAGTCTGTGAGTTATGAGTGAGCAATCACAGGGGTCACAACCGTGCACAAGTCCATGACCTACACTAATACAATTTACAACTGGTACCTACCTCATACAATAATCCATACAAACGCGTGTGAATTTGATACCCACATCAGTTTTTATTTTAGCCTAAACAAAGCGTCGAGGTGGCAATTAGGCAGCAGTTTCTCAGATTCAATGTTTGTAGTCAAAACATAAACTTGGGTTAATAATAACCAGGACGGATATAGTATTAAGTATATCGTTAATAATTTTTTTAAAGTTTAGAGGCTTCGCTCCCCTTTACGGATGTCTACGTCACAAAATTGTATGTCACTCTATGCAGTTATTTTTGTTGAGTATCCCGTTATTAAAGTATAGTTATCAAAACGGGAATATCTTTTGTAATTAATTATCATGAAAAAAATATTTCGAAACTAATCATGAATCCACCCTCGTAATATCTTCAATACACATTATATATGTGTTCATCTAGCTACATATATATTTATACCTAGTAATATGTAACTATTATTAGGTACATAGCGATAGAACTAAGTTTAGAAACGTAGATAAGGTATTTATAATGAAACAAAGAGATTACCACAAAGTGTCTGGAGTGGTAAGGCGCCGGCGGCGACCGCAATACAGTCCTTGACAGCTTTCAAACTTATCGTTAGCGCCGTCTAATAAATCACTAACGAGACAGGGGTCGTATCCGATTTACTTGTTGCTGGTTTACGTAATAAAACAATGGAAAATCACTTGGGATTTTCCTGTTAAAGATATCTAAGCAGGAATAGATAGACTAAGGGGTTCAAACCCAGTTTTCCAACAATAATTGGGGTTTATTACTCCAACAGAACAGGTAGGTACAGGGGCGGGCGGGTACAGGGGGGGGGGGGCGTAGGTAGGGTAGGAAACTACTTACACTGTCAGAGTCAAATCCCAGTCATCAATAAGTATACTGAGCCCTCACATTGGGCGTTGCAAGTCGCAATGACTCTCGACGTTGTCGTCGCGACTCTACGACTCGTCTCAACTTTAGTCACCCGATCGAGAATCACTTAGTGGGGAAGGCTTTAACATAGGTTCCCCTATTTCAGAATAATAATGTGAATCAGCCTTAAATAGCTATTATAATACGCCACGGGCGTTATTGACACTTGGGACTTGTAATAAGACATTCAGGTTAGAGGTCGGGTGGATAGATTGGTTAGGTAGAGATACAAATCTGAATGTTTTCTCGTGTGTACCCACGAAACCTTGTACCAAGCAGACAATGTATAATGTATGTACCTAAGACGAACAAGACAAGCGACACAATTACACAGCAATTAATTCTCATTAGCATAAAGCGAAGTCCATACATCAATAACTTGTCACCTCGTTCTAAAATAGCATATCTATATTGAGAAGTTGGTAATTGCAAAGAATCCAGTGTAATTATAGTTTATAACTGGTGATAGCAGTGACTTGCAGGATACCGGATACCGGCGACGGCTCAGCCTCAGTGAACGTTCAGCTGTCACTGAACTCATGTGTATGCTTCAATCTTGATGTTCTTATGCTCTGCTGATAGCTTGTATGTCTTTGTTTAAGAGTTGAATAGATTCTCAGTTATTATACATTTTATTCACCATTGTATTTGGTTATTTCCTAACACTAAAAAAATTAAGTAAAGATTTGAAATATATGTTATGGGAAAATGCGTATATCAGAATACAGATTAAAATAATTTTCATTTGTGGTTAGTAGTTTCATTTTTATCAAAATATTTTTGTCGGTGAGATTGATGGATAAGGCTTCGTTTCCACAGTCCACAGTCGTTAAGTGACTACAATTCAATTAATGTCGCTCGCCGGCCTGTTTCAAACCTTATTAGCTCTCGACTTGAAAACTCCTAAGTTTTATTTTTCAAGGAACTCTCACGCAGGTAGCGACCCAAGCCTTCGCATGATGATGAAGTTGGAACCGAATCGCTTAGCAATTGTATCGTATTGAGAAAATGATATTATCATAATAAAATATGGGTTGTTCAATCGTTATTCCGGCTCGAAGGACCAGATCCTTCGTTGATTAATCCGTACTATGTGGTTACACTTGAATGTGGTGCTTTCAAGTAAAGTAAGCTTTCATACGTTTATAGAATAGAATAGATCTTTATTAACCTTAGCAATAACAATCGTCATCTTAGGCAAGTCAAGTACATTATGCATGAACATTATAATGATGTTGGTAAGTGTGTAAGTACTTGTTCATGTCTGCGCCCATCACCCTGAGATGTTCGTTGTCGTAAGTCATCATTCCCAGCCCAGTAATTTCACTGTTAACATTCAATCCAGTCAGTAAAGCCTGCACTGATTGGCGGAAGAATTACTAGCAAAGTTGTGCTACATCCCCAGGCAACCTCTGCAAAAGAATACATAAGTGTAGAAAGAAAATAGAGAAAAGGTGGCTTCTTGTGGTTAGACGTTCAAAGGATCGCAGCACACTGCACCGAGCGGGGCGGGGCGCGGGCCAGGCGTGCGTGTGCGCCGCCCATCTGGCCGTAGATGATAAATAAGCGCGCGAAATATCACCGCCACGAGTCGGTCCGAGTATCGGTCAGCGGTGACTTGACGCCTCGCAGTCACACTCGCTCCGAGCACTCTCGCGCTCGACCGCTCGCCGATCCGCCACTCGCGAGACAATTCACGTGATTGGACCCGCTACAGCCTTCTCCAAACAGTGAAAATCATTTTAGAACTGAACCACCGGTGTATATAAAAGTAAGTGTGATTTATGTATATGTTAATAGATGCCATAGACTTATTATTGTTTTAAACGTATGATAAATTATTATACTGTTATAAAAGAATGGTTATGTTTACATAATATTTAATAAGGGACTCAATTCGCCATTCATCGTACATAAAATATACAAGGGTACACTAAATTTAATATAAGATTCTTGGGAGCATAATATTAGATACCTACCTATCATATATCTTTATTGTCAGGATCCCTTAGAATATATTATTTTATAACATACACAGAGCCAGAGATGAGCTTGACTAATATTTACCGGATTGCTCCCGAATCGCAATAGACAGGGATGAGTGGAGGGAGAGAAGGGAGGCCTTTGCCCTGCAGTGGGACAATATAGGCTAAATAATAATAATATATAATAATAATAACAACACAGAGCTAGAGCTCTAAGTTTTAGGTTTATATTGTATAAAAATAAATTAATGATAACACCAGAGTAGTTGGTAGAGTTCGTAAGTCTAGAGAAGGTAGAGTCTAGAGGGTTTATAAAACCCCAAATTACTACCTGAAAATACTACACAATATACACATACATACATTAGTAGGATGTTAGCAACGAATAAATATTATGTTAAATCTTTTATTATGGTAAATTAATTAATCATTATCCAGACTCAACTTGTCCAAGAATGGTAATTATATAATCTGCCGTGACATAATAATGTCTGACACAATAACCAGTCATCAATTTAAACTCACTGTAAACTTAACTACCTATAATACCTACTTATATTCACCTATAGCTAGGTATATTATGTTATTTTCCTGTGTCTAAGGCACTTTGCAGACTGGGATTGGCAACTTTTTCGCAACTTTCTAGCAACTAGCTGTTTCATAAATCTATAACCACTGCGCTGCCGAACTGTAATTGGTGCAACTGCTAATTTAAGGCCTGTTCGATGCAGCTTATTGCAATAAACAGCAAGTTGCCAGAAAGTCGCTAGTGATAGTTGCTCTGGCTGTAAAGGTGAGCTGTGCGAGATTTTATGCTTGGTACCCTTCGAGTATAGTTGGTACCTACCTACTACTAGTGTATTCTTTTATCTGCGCTACTACCGACTGTTATAACGTCTGGCGGTCATAAAAAGATAGTTTCAATTAGAACCCATTCGGACTTCTGAGAAGATGTCGAATCGAGCCAGTTTCGCATTTAAAGGTTCCTTTTTGCTCTGTTTGGCGACCACCCGCCCGACCGACGCATAACTTAAGGTTTTTATGGCTCACCGCGGAATGGTTAGATTGGTAGGCAGTAGTCACAATGCAATTATGGGCCTCAGTTAAAGACTACGATGATACGAGATCACTACTTTGTCTGTAAAATGCAGTACAGTGTACCTCTAGTTAAGTGCACTTAAGTAAGTCGGGATAACTAACTACTCAAAATTAAAAATAGCCTGTTTATTATTCCAGTCAATCACAACTTAATCCATATTCAGATGACTTTTGCCGCCCTTTTCGTTGTCCATATTAAGAGACAAATGTCAAAAGCTTAGGTGTTGGTATAATTATGATTTTAAACTCTACATTTCTACAGTTACTATTCTTTCTATAATACTTTACTACCTCTACATTTGCATTTTATTTCCACCTGGCAAGTAAAAATTGCAACTTGGCAAGCCTTCCCAAAAATTATGACACACATATTTTCTAATGCCACCTCAATATACCGGTGTAGAGTACAGGGTTGTATATTTTACCGCATTTACCTTTTCAATAAAAAAATACTTATTAAGTATTTGATGGATTGTTAGTTGGTTTGTGTGTCAGTACTCAATACCCACACTCCTTTTAATTCCAATTTCTCACGTGATCGTAACTACCTCGGGCGAAACCACGGAGCGCAACAAGTAACATAAAAGACAGGTATTATCGCTTAACGGGCTGATAACACCTGATTCGAATTCAGAAATGGGTACTCACACAGTCACACTGCACGCGCGGCGCGGCGTGGCGCTAGAGCATCGGACGGCGGCACACAAAACTACTTGCACGCACTATTAGATAGCGCAAGCGACTTCGTATCGCATCGTGTTGTAATTTCCACATAAAACTCAATAGATGTCGCTTATTTAAATAAATGAATCTGATAAAAAAATATTTTTTTATTTTTGTTGGTTGGTAAGGTTATTTTATTCATTTAATCAACACAATACTTTCACAAGCTTTTATTATTTTCACCTGTCCGTCTGTCTTATTTTAATCAAATTTTGCATGTTTAATTTTACCCATTTCCCGAAATCCGATTGCGGTGAAATGTTGCATGCATAAATTGGATGACAACGCAATATTATTATGACATCGAACTGACCTGATGATGAAGCTGGAAGGTGGCCACAGAACTCCGTAATTAAATGATGCAACCCTATCAAGTTTGGGCTCATTTGAATCGTCTTGTCGAGTACTTTGATGCTGAATGGTAATAATTATAAAATGCTCTATTTATACTCCCTTGTTTTATAAACAAATATTTAACAATGGGAAAAGGTGGAACGGCGTTTAGTAATTAGTAATTTTATTTTTCACGATTGTTATAGAAACCATATTTTACTTCGCTGAAGAGTCTAAACATCTTATGACTCTCAAGTAAGAAGCGTTGGCGCAGTGCACCCAGTTTTTTTTTTTTGTTAAATCGAGGGTAACACTGTACTAATTATGGATATCGTTATCTTTTACCATTAGGACAGCGTCTTGCTCATTTTCTTACTTCATTGTAAAAAAATATTTTACATAAAGCTTCAAGTATGACCCCGTCCGGCAGAAATCATGAAACTTGGCATACGTTTAGCTTTACCGTTCCTAAGAAGATATTTTAGTAGAAACACCTCTACGACAATTCCCCCCCCCCCCCCCCCCCTTTAAATCTATATAAAATCTACTACTACTTAAAACTATGAGAGCTAAAATAAAATGTCAATTATTCTACATAAAATTTATTTATTAACTTCAAACAATAATTCATTTCTTTCTTTTATATTTTCTAAAATCTATATATATAAAAGAAAGTTGTGTTAGTTAGACTATTTATAACTCGAGAACGGCCGAACAGATTTGGATGAAAATTGGCTTAGGACCGGGGGCGTGCTATAGGATACTTTTTATCCCGATTGGTATGATTTGAAGAAAATTTTAACTAAAAATAGTTATGAATGAAAAACAAATGACTGTTGGCGAAATTTGACAGCTGATTGTCATTTTGACGTGTATTTTTTTTCAAAATTTGACGTAAATGACATAAGGAGGTCGGTGACTTGGTATGTAACTTTTTGAATGTGAATTAAATTTGAATGGTAGAATTTGATGGAAATTTAACTGGTAGAAATTTAAGAGTTCAAAAATGGTAGAAATTTTAATCTAAGAAACCATAGATCATCAAAATCGGTCCAGGCGTTCTTGAGTTATGAGTATTCAAACTTTTACGAAGTACCAGGACACCAGAAACATGTAGGAGATGTTTGACAAATTTATTTGTATTATAAACTACTTGCTGCCAGTATAACAAAACGTCATAAAAACAATGACAATTATAAATTATTGAAGTTTAACGTTTGATTTGTTTTGGTTGGAAAATATTAAAATAAATTTGCAGATAGTTCAGAAAAATTGGATTAATAATGCCGCGACCAAGACAATCGAATCTTTACCGACAAAGCCGAAATGCGACTAGGATTCGGAACATTGCGAATGAAAGGACAGATGAAGAACAAGAAATTGCACGTGAAGAGAGCCGCATTAGTATATCTCGGCTGCGTACTTATCAATCACAAGAGCTAATAGAGGCAGCCCGTGAAACGGCACGCTTGGCAATGCGAAATCATCGAGCAAATCTCAGAGTTGAACGGTTAGATAATGTAAGACACAAGAAGAAATGTATCAAGTCCTGATTTGAATCGAGCAGCGTTTCGATACATTGCATCACTGATTACTGCCTGCATACTAGCGTTCAAATTGGGCCAATGGACATTCTTTGCGAGTATTGTGACGCATTGAAGTTTTCCGGAGAAACGCACTGATTATCATGATTGTTGGTGAAAACTTGGAAAGAAGAGATATTGTGCTGTCACGTCGCGATAATGGGCAACTGAAAAAAATATCAGAAACACATCGTTCATATGACACTTTGCAATACCCGCTGATGTTTTGGAAAGGAGAAGATGGATATTATTTCCATATCAAAATGAAAAATCCATTGAATGGAGAATATCACTATCATAGTTCGGAAAGCAATTGGCTATTAAGTGAGGTAGTCACACAGCCCACTCTTTGGCTTTAGTATTGTTATATCTAGCGTAGGTACTATAGTCTCTAAGCATTGTAGATGTAAAGTATTGATACAATAAATATATAAGGCATCGCCTTGCAGTTTGTATCACCCACTACCCCACTTTTTTTTTATGTGATGAAGTAGAAGACGAGCAAGACGTCTCCTGATGTTAAGAGATAACGCTGCCCATAATCAGTACAGTGCTACCAAGAATTTTACAATGATGTGAAATTCCAGGAACACTGCACCAACGCTTCTTACTCAAGAGTCATAAGATGTTAAGATTCTTTAGCCCAGTAATTTCACTAGCTACAGAGCCCTCCTACCGAAGCACAGTAATGTTTGCATATCACTGATCAGGCGGTAGAATAACTAGCACTGTTGGGGTACCCACCTAGACGACCTTCTGCAAAAAAAGTCTACTCCTGGTAAGAAAGTCTACCCTCGATAATTAAATTAATTTAAATAAAAACAAAAATTGGGTAATTTTATTACTTTAAGGCGGAACGAAGTTCGCCGGGTCAGCTAGTACCATATAAAACAGACTCTGGGCGCAAAACGTCGTTTTATGCAGAGATTTAAAACTTGGCACAATGATTCCTTATCTCCAAATAAGCTGATTAAGATCGAAACTCCCCCTCTATTACGACGAATCGAATGAGCCCAAACTCGATGGGGTTTTGTCTTTTAATCACGGAGTTCCTATGGCCACCTTCAAGCTCCATCATCAGACCCTGGTTACTATATGTATAGTATCAAAGTACTCGTCAAGACGAATCAAATGAGCCCAAGTTCGATGGGGTTTTGCCTTTTAATCACGGAATTCTTATGGCCACCTTCCAGCTCCATCATCAGATCCTGGTTACTATATAGTATCAAAGTACTCGTAAAGACGAATCAAATGAGCCCAAACTCGATGAGGTTTTGTCTTTTGTTTACGCGGTTCCTATGACCACCTTTCAGCTCCATCATCAGACTTCAGTTCACCTCCATGTCATAAAATTATTGCATTGTCATCCGATTGTTGGTATGTGAAATTTCAGCTCAATCGGAAACCGTGACTGCTAGGTAGAGTGCTTTTCACGAAAGGAGTTCTTTTTGCGGGGCGCCACTATCGAAAATTTTAAAAGTTAGCATAGTAATTAACTTCTATTTTATCTAACAAATAAAATTATTTATGGCATGAAGGCCAGTATTTATTGGAAAAAATTTAATTTAGTTCCGCAAAATTCCGTGGGACCTGTTTCGTGAGAAGGACTCTACCACTGAGGTGTATAGTATACCTATAATATTTATACCTCAACGGATGACTATTAGAGTGCTTTTCACGAAAAATGTACATCATGCGGGGCCCACTATTGCTCATTTTAAAAGTTTTTATAATATCTATTCTATTAGAATTTTAAATGGGTTACACAGGCGTCAGTCGGCCAAGGAGTACTTTAAAATGTGTAGAATTATGACAGTTGTGTCCCTCTTTATTTACAACTCACTTCTTGAAGTACATACCGGGGTACGTACCGGGGGGGGGGGGGTTACCGGGGGTAGACTTTCTTAGCAGGAGGTCGTCTAGGTGGGTACCCCAACAGTGCCAGTTATCCTACCGCCTGAGCAGTGATGTGCAAACATTACTGTGCTTCGGTAGGAGGGCACTGTAGCTAGTGAAATTACTGGGCTGAGGAGTCTTAACATCTTATGACTCTCAAGTAGGAAGCGTTAGTGCAGTGCACTGGGTAGCACTGTACTAATTATGGGCAGCGTTATCTCTTACCATCAGGAGAGCGACTTGCTCGTCTTCTTAATTCGTTGTATAAAAAAAAAAAACATTCCCAGAAGGATCAACTACGAAAAAGACAAGATAAACAACCAATTCCTACTAGAAATAGGGAGAGGCTCATAGTACCTTTTACAAGATTAAATAAAGTATATAAACAGGGTTTCAACATAAAATTAGATATGTACAACAAATTACCTATTCAAATTACTAGACTACCTATGTTAGAGTTCAAATGCAAAATAAAATACTTTTTTGAAATACATCCTTTCTACTCTCTTAATGATTACATGTCTAAAACATGGTCTGATGAAATGTTCAATCTCTAAAATACTTATAAAAAATAATAATATACCTAGTCAGGTCATAAGTATTGTCACACAGTAAAAACTTTTCTTGTAGAATGCTGGCCACAAAAAAGTTTATTGAATTCGAATTTCGAATTGTTCATGAAAATAAAATGTATACTTTTTAGAATTTTACTCATTTTTAAATATGGAGTGGACGCTTAAAGAAGACCGTGTTGCAGTTATTGCGTTGCATCGTTGCGGTTACGCGCCAATTCAAATTTTTGACATACTGAAAAATTTGAATATAACCAAAAGATTCGTTTATCGTACCATCAAACGATACAATGAAGACTCTAGTGTAGATGACAGGTCAAGAAGTGGTCGCCCTCGGTCTGTTAGGACTCCAGCAGTGATAAAAGCTGTGAAGGCGCGAATTCAAAGAAATCCCAATCGTAAGCAGAAACTGTTGGCCCTTCAGATGGGGTTAAGCAGAACCACGGTGAAAAGGGTGTTAAATGAAGACTTAGGGCTTCGGGCATATCGAAGAAAAACAGGACATCGTTTAAATGCTCGTCTAATGGACCTGAGACTGAAGAGATGCCGCGCTTTGTTGAAGCGGTACGCGAGAAAAAAATATCGAGAAATTCTTTTTTCGGATAAAAAAATTTTTACCGTAGAAGAGAGCTACAACAAACAAAATGATAAGGTGTACGCACACAGTAGTGAAGAAGCGAGCAACCGTATTCCGCGTGTCCAACGAGGTCATTTTCCATCCTCGCTCATGGTATGGTTGGGAGTTTCTTATTGGGGCTTAACAGAGGTACATTTTTGTGAGAAAGGTGTAAAAACGAATGCAGTTGTGTATCAAAATACAGTCCTGACGAACCTTGTAGAACCTGTTTCTCATACCATGTTCAATAACAGGCACTGGTTATTCCAACAAGATTCGGCGCCAGCTCATAGAGCGAAGAGCACACAAGACTGGCTGGCGGCGCGTGAAATCGACTTCATCCGGCACGAAGACTGGCCCTCCTCCAGTCCAGATTTGAGTCCGTTAGATTACAAGATATGGCAACACTTGGAGGAAAAGGCGTGCTCAAAGCCTCATCCCAATTTGGAGTCACTCAAGACATCCTTGATTAAGGCAGCAGCCGATATTGACATGGACCTCGTTCGTGCTGCGATAGACGACTGGCCGCGCAGATTGAAGGCCTGTATTCAAAATCACGGAGGTCATTTTGAATAAACTTTATTGTCATAAGAATCTATGTTTTGTTAAGTTCATTTTGGTATATAAATGGTTACATAATAAATAAACTTGTTCCAATAATTTTATATTAAACATGTGACAGAATTTATGACCTGACTAGGTATTATGTTAAGAATTTTATTATACTTAAGACAAAATGTATGTAATACAAATGACTTGCCTTTTATATATATGTATGGTTGGATATGTATATGGATATGGATATGGATAAGACAAAAAGTCTCGTGTAGAGTAGTTATTTTTATTTAATTTTATTTAAGACTCTTCAGCCCAGTAATTTCACTAGCTACAGTGCCCTCCTAGTCTGTTTCAATTTTTTCTGTCTTTAGCTTTTCCTTTTCATTTTCCCAAACGGCAAACATACAGTATTGTTTTTGGGTGATATGCAATTGCCCTTGCACCTGATAATACCAGCAATGTTTTTTTATTAATGATTATTTCGCCTATATTTGTGTGTTTGGGTATCATAAATTAAGCAGATTTGGGGTAGATTTTTTAGTGAATAATACATGAACCAAAAATTTAAAAATATACCTCCGGATCCTTAGTCCAATGTATGACCCCGAGCCGCAGAAAGCATAAAACTTGGCATGCGTATAGCTTTACCTTTCATTAGAAGAAATATGAGTAGAAACACCCCCCACGATAATATTTCCACCTCTCCCCCACTTTTAGGTCCCAATTTTTTGTATTTTGAGTTTTTCTTGATAACTATGAGAGCTAGAATAAAGATATCAAGGACAAGTTTATTTTCCATAAAATTTTCTACAATATTGTACTTTATAGTATATTGTCAGGACTTATAGTTTCAAAAAGAATCCAAAAACAAATAAATCATATTTTTGAAACTATAAGTCCTGGCAATATACTATAAAAGACAATATTGTATATACAATATTGTAAGACAATATGTATATCTTTATTATAGCTCTCATAGTTTTCAAGAAAAACTCAAAAAACAAAAAAAAGGGGCATAAAAATGGGGGGGGGAAGTGAAAACATTGTCGTAAGGGGTGTTTCTATTAAAATTTCTTCTAATGAACGGTAAAGCTATACGCATGCCAAGTTTCATGCTTTCTGCCGCTCGGGGCCATACTTCCATACAAAATCAAGCTAAGGAGCCGCACTAAAATATTTGACCAAAAAATTGGTTATTTCGACGTTTTCTAGTTTCTTTTTTCTGCAAATATAATTGACACGATATAATCATAGTAACGGATAAAACAAAAATGTAAATATTATAATAGGTAGGTATGAATATTTTTTTAACCAGGGTCTCGCATCATCTGCTTCCATAATATAATAATACTAGCTGCGCTCAGCGGTATACAATTTTTTCCCAAATAACAAAAATAGAGTATACGTCCCTTTCCAAAAAAAAAAACCAAATTCGGACTATGTGCTCTGTAAAAAACAGGTCTACGCATCGACTTGTAAACGCCCTACATTTTGTTCTTGGTTAAAAATACAAACTTATAATAAAAACAAATAAAGCAAAAATTACATCTCTTATCGAGATTTGAACCCAGACATGCAGCTTGCGTTTCCACCAGTAAACCAATGTGGCTACCGTAGCATCTAACTGAGCGTCTAAATAAACTAATCTGTTATTGCCAAGCATACAGTTATACCAATTTTTTATAGATATTACAGAAGTATTATTTACACGATTATTTTATAGTGAAAAAATGTTAAAAATATGCAAACGTAAAACTAAACTATGACCTATCAGAAACACAAGATATAATATGGAAAAATGGCATTGAAATATGGAAAAATGTCGACGAGAGTATTGAAACTCAAAGCGCGACACGTCTGTTTAGCAAGAGGCCTCAGCCGGGTGTGTCTGTACACGGGCTTCTCGCACACATGCAAACAATTTTTTCCGCAAATAACAAAAATGGAGTTTATGCAAAATTGTCTTATTTTATTTAAAAAATGGCACGAAGCAAATATAGTTAATTACATAAAGTATCATTTGGCAAAAAATCTGATCGATTTAGTAACATCTTCATACATTATTTAACCATGAAAACATTTTTTAGAGGTATTTTCATTATTTTTTTCTATCGAGTGAAAATAATGGAATTGTGTTATGAGCACCAACCAAAAATAAAGTATATCCTGTAGATATACATATTTTTTTTTATTCACTATGTTGCATTGTATCGAATGCAATAAGGCCTACAAAACTTACGTATTGGGTGTTATCACCCCGTTAAGATAAGGCGAGCATCGGGCTCATCTAGAATAAAAAAATGGAAAATTATAGTTTTTACGTTGCGTTATTGTGATAATGTGTAAGGTACCTATCTCGGTTGTTTTTCCGACATACGAATGCGTATTTACAATCATCAATTTGGCAGCGCTAGGTATTTGAACTCGTGGGGGTCATATGTATTTGTATTGGGGTCGAAAGCGGTCACTCTACCCTGACATTTGTCACTATACATTGATCAATTAGTGACCCCTGCAATCATAACACGAGCGTCACCAGAATGTGACTAACAAGGTGCAAAACACAAGTTAAATTAAAATAATTAGGGCGAGTGTTATACACACAATTCGCAATAAATTATAGACTTCCGTAGTACTAGCAAATCGAATTTTAACTGCCTTATTTTTCAGTGACAATATCTCTGAAACTAATAAAGTCGTCTTTACCGTTATAGTTTTTTTGAAACGTTGAAGTTTGAAACCATAATATTATCCTTGTTTTTTTCAGTGCTTAAAAGCCAGTAGTTTCCACAAGATGGGATTAACTAGAAATTATAAAACATATTCATCTTAGATGTATGGGAGGTACCCTTCTCTTACCCTGATTATTAGGTACTTACTAAGGGTAAGTACCTCTGTGCAAAATTACAGCTTTCTAAGACTTTTATTATCTTCGTAAAGCCGCGGACGGAAGGGAAAAGGCAAACTAAGTATAAAGGATCCTGGTAGATTACGGAACCCTAAAAAAAATTGCGACCAATTGTGAACCGTGCCTCTATATTTTCTTTTAAAGAGGAAAAGATATCTTTAAAATATTAAGCAGACTTCAAGCTCGGTTCCAATAAGCGAAGGTGAAAACCGCTCGACCGATCTATATATTTAGGTAATTAAATAAGACCACCTGGGAAGTATACCCATTGAAACAAACACAAGAATTTTTCAAATCGGTTCAGGGTCTGCCTGAGTCTTCGAGTAATCGTACCGAACTAAAAAGATAACAAAAATAATTCTCTACGCGTCCAATTAAAACAATAACAAGTCACTACGAAAAACAAACGCTGTCTTAGCCTCGATGGTCTTAGCAGGAAAATATTCCAGATTTATGTTCCCGCAGTACCTAGAATAGCCTAGTGACTAGTGATCAATTACCTAGGTAAGGTGAGTCTCGTGCGAAGCCACTGACCGTACTCAACTTGCCAATTGGGCTCGCCGACGGTGCACTTGACCCCTCAAACTCTTAAATTATCTTTTGTTACCTATCGTCTGCCCCCAACGACTACCGTGTCTCGTTACTATGCCAATCGAGTTTCGCTTGCTAAAAAGGACCCTGTATTTTTCCGTCCACATACGGGTAATTTATTTTACTTTCCTCTTTATTTTTTGTTGAAGTCCCGCCCTAAAACTTTAGATTTGATCTGTGGATCAGATGGTACCTCAAGTTCAGCTTGAATAATTTTAAGCAATGATTAAACTATGGAGCCATAGAATATACTACTCGTAGTAGTAATGCTAGAGTAGTATATCTATGTATGGAGCAGCTAAAACTAGTGATTATTCTACGAATATTATTATTTATTATCCTACTAAAGTAGTACCTGTTATAAAACCGGAAAGTTTGTATGGATGAATGAACGAATCTTTGTTACTCGTTCATGCTGTGCGTTGTACCGATTGTTAGGTTTATTTAGAGCTTAGTCTTAAACCTGAGAATAACACATAGGTTACCCACACTACTTTTCAGCGAGTAAAACCATTAATCCGCTTAAAAGTAGCGTAGGTCTAAGCTCTGGCTAAATCTACTTACATATTATCAACATCAATAGCGCAGCAAGTAATTTTCTCTAACGATGGCATAAGAACAACGAGAGATATTGTGCTTTTGGCGAAATATATTTCGCATAGAGCATTAAATTGTAAAAGTTTGCAAAAGTGGTGTTTTCGTAAAGTTCAGCAAAAATAAATTTTATCATAAAATGTGTAAGACAACATTGAAAATTATCTTAAAACATTTTCTTATTATTTAAAACAAACTAGGTAAAAATAGGTATCATCATCATCATCATCTCAGCCATTGGACGTCCACTGCTGAACATAGGCCTCCCCTTTGGACTTCCATATGTACCGGTTGGAAGCGACCTGCATCGAGCGTCTAGGTATGATGATGATAAAATGATGATGAGACTAAAATAGTTTATGGAGAACACTCGGTTCTTAACTTCCCTCTAGTTTGCTAAGACATGAATCATGAATCAGAAATCTAGACGAATCATGTCGCGTGGTTAGTCATTATCTGCTAATCTATTGAGCTCCAACATGGGTCAAATTATTTGAACAAAAATATTTTGGGCTGCTTCAATCTATTTTTTAAAGATTACGCGAGGTTATGCAGGTTATTGCACTGCTCCCTATGATTTATTATTGTGAGTCTTTTGAGAGTCGTACATAGAATTTGAGGTTAATTAAGCTACCCATAGGTACCACATTGCAGCTCAATCAGTTCAGTCAGTTAGCCAAGAACTCTTTCCCATTTATGATATACTAGCCATGCCTAGCGGAAAACCGCTAAAAACCCCCTGTAGGCCTATGTGTTATTTTAGGGTCATACCAAATTTCAGCCCAATCAGTTCAGCGGTTCAGGCGTGATAGGATAACAAACATCCATCCATCCGTTCATGTAAACATTCGCGTTTACAAAACTAGGATGATTAGATCAGATTAGATTAGATTAGATAACTATTAAAACACCTCAATTTTATAGCTAGCCTAGGTATAGAACTTACAATTAAATGCAATTAAGTAGGTAATCTTTTATAATAAACTAGATGCCCCCAGCGGTTTTACCCGCTGTTCTGTAGCCTATGTGTTATTCCAGGGTCTAAGTTATCTCTATACCAAATTTCAACTCAATCGGTCCACCCGTTTAGGCGTGAAAGAGTAACAAACATCCAGACATCCTGACATCCATTCTTACAAACTTTCACGTTTATAATATTAGTAGGATTATCTATTTTTTCTGAAAACAGATGTAGCTGGTCAACCAACAATCTTGACTCTTTACCCAGTAGGTACCTAATTCAGTTGCCCAAAGTCCAAAGCAAGGATGCGATGCGATGGCCGCAGCGAGATTTATGTAATTATCCAATCGAGTGCTCGAGCACCGACTCAACTCATGTTTAGGTACTAACAATAAGAATCCATTCGATGTACGGTCAGTGTGTGGTCACTCTGTGTGATGTGGGTGGCCTTTGGATTTAATAATATAATAATTCATTTATTTCAGGCAATAGTACACTGCCACAGACGCAGTGTACCAGAGGCCCACGGCCCATATCATATACATACCTATACCTTACAGACTAACATACATAAAAGTTAATTAACTTAAAAACTAGGAATATTACTACTACTAGGTTATTAGACCCGATTTTCTTCCTAGTATTAATATAACAGACACAACAGAGGGAGAGGATAGTCTTAACATCTTATGTCTCTCAAGTAAGAAGCGTTGGCGCAGTACACCCAGAATTTTACCTTTGTAAAATACTGCGCACTGTACTAATTATGGGCAGCGTTATCTCTTACCATCAGGAGAGCGTCTTGCTCGTCTTCTTACTTCGTTATATGAAAAAAAAAGCGAAAGTAATTTATTTTATTGATGTCTTTCACGCCTAAAAAGCGGAACCGATTGAGCTAAAATTCAAATAGGTAACTTAGACTCTGAAATAAGATAAAGGCTACATTTCAGAGGGTAATAGGTATACCGCTGGACACGACTAGTACTTAGTACCTACCTCTAACAAGTAAATGCGAAAGTGTTTACGGCTAAAAGGCTAAACCAGCGAGCTAAGGCAGCGAGGTGCCGAATAGGCTTTATTCTTTATTATTGTGAATTACCCAAAATATCAAAAGAATTAAATACTTTGTGATAGTTTTACTAATTCACAACGATTATTCGGAAGCTTACTACATAAAAACGTCTATTCGGCACCTCGCTGCCTACCGAACCTTACCCAAATCGTTGCAAACTAGCGCGACCTTGAGTTCAACCGCTTCTAGGGAGTCACATTACTGTATCTTTACCGTGGTAGAACATAAGTAAAACGGGTAAAATAGATGGTTACCTGTTTGCCGAGAAATATAAAACACCCTTTTTCACGTGTCTCTACCGTGTCGCATAACCCGTGTTTTATACGGCTGAGTAAAAACGGCTTTTCTATGTCTCTATAAAACATTTATTTTTGTTGCCTAAGTGATCACCACGATTATATGTATGTAATTCATGTAAAAACGTCTCATCGCTTTTGTGTCGCATTGTCAAATTCCATAGAAATTTGTGACGAAAAACGACAACAACACGGCAATGACGCAAAAGCAATTTGGGTATCTACAGAATCCAAATGCAGATTGGATTCATCATCGTCTAGCTTAAAATTTAATCTATGTACCTACCCACTTAGGTCATGTTTAGGGGAGACCGGGGACAAACGTAACGGCGGGTAGAAAGTAACAAACGCCCTGTAGGTATATCCAATCACCAAAACATCACGTCACTGCAGTCACGTGATACTCGGGTACACCCTCCTCCCTTGCAAACAGTTGCTGTGCACGCCACGCGCTGTTCATTCGTACGAGAGGACAATATGTGAATTTACAACTCCAAAGTAAGTTTTTTGACATTTACGTAATTTATGTTTACGTATAGTTAAAATAATGATTTCAAAATGAATATTTGCATATAGTTTCTTGATAAAATTGATCGTTGAGTGTTTTAATTCGTTTTTGTCTAGCACGTTTCGTTTTAAAGTTATATTTCATATTTTAACAAAAATGAGGTAGGGTACAAAAGTAACATAGCTATATGGGTACACAAGTAACATGTTACTTTTGTGCCCGTTTGGATTTATTAACTCAAATTATTTTTGAATATCGTTACTTCTACAGAATGCCGCGACAACGCATAAGAACCAACCACCACACGAGGGACTACTGACATGGAAGTGTATCGAAAAGCTACAAAAGAAATAAAAACAAGAAGAAAGTTTTACCACCTGACAATGGTCACAGGACAAGATAAAAACGAAAGGAAAGGGAAAACGAAAATAAAAAACAAAGTAGACAGATGAAGAGAAGTAAAATAAGTCATACGACGAGGATTTCTTCTGTCTTGTTTGCTTAGAAAGTTTTGGCAATAGTTGACTAAATGAGCAATGGATAAAAAAGTCACATGCTAAATGTATCAATGACGAGAGAAATTATGTGTGTCATAATAATTATGAGTAATTGTGTATAAGAGACTGAAATTGCATAGTCCTATTATTCCGGATCATTAAAAGATCAACTAAAGTACAAGTAAAAAGTAAAGTAGTAGTAGTAGAACTAAAGTCACCGTCATAGCCCAGCGGATTAGCAAGTTGAAGTGAAAATGGGCAGGCCACATAGCATGCAGAGCAGATGGCCAATGGGATCGAAAAGTTCTCGAGTGGAGACCACGGACTAGCAAACGAAGCGTAGGACGTCCACCCACAAGGTGGATAGACGACTTTATAAAGATCGCCGGAAGACGCTAGATGCAGGTCGCTTCCAACCGGTACATATGGAAGTCCAAAAGGGAGGCCTATGTTCAGCAGTAGACGTCCTATGGCTGAGATGATGATGATTTTTTAATCATCATCAGATCAGATCAGATTAGATCTCATTAGATACATAAAATAAAAATAGTTAGAAAGCGACTTTAATAATGTTGGTTTGTTTTGTTAAACGTAAGTGATGTGCATTTGTAATACAAATGTTAACTTTTTGCTATTAATGTAGTCCCTAATAAATATTTTTTATATATATTATGTTTTTTATTAATTAAATTAGAGGCCCACCATGTCCTGTTACTTTCGACCCACGCCGTGTTACTTCCGACCTGCCAACGTGGGCGAAAGTAACAAGAGACGATTTTTTTTCAAGTCCCTAATTTTCATTTAAAAAATTCAATATTAAGTTAAATTAAGTTGATAATGTAAAGAGCATGAACCAAATTTACATATATTTATATTCATTATGTTATAAGTATAACACCTAGCTAGAAACAATGGTCAATGTACAAAATGTTACGTTTGTCCCCGGTCTCCCCTACTCGTATGTAACAAGGACGATAAAAAAGACTATCTACTTGGCTAAAGACTATCACAATTGGCCTATAATCCCAGGGTGATGATCGCGTAATCCTATCGAAGTGCAATAGACGATCGCCACGAAGAGACATAAACGCACGCGACCGGCGTGTGATCGGTGACCGGTCTGTAGTAACAGACTGTAGTAAAATCCCAGATAGCGAACTCTGTTTTGATTAAATGCTGAGGGCCTACAGGCTAATTCTCACACACTACGATTGACGACAACTTCAATGTAGGTGTACAATGCTGAGTGTGATATTTTACTCATATGAATGAAGAGGTTTAAGCAAGTAATGTACGCAGTTTTGTCTATGGATTCAAGTGTTTTACATGTAGTTTTCCGATAGCCAATAGGCTCTTTGTCGGCACTCACACAAGTTCTCGCCGTCAGTGCGATCCGTATTGCAATGGTTTTTCACACTAATCAGACTAATCACACTTCACACTATATTATTATAAAGGCGAAGGTTTATGAGTGTAGTTTGTTACTTCTTCACGCCTAACGGGTGGACCGCCGTGGCCCAATTGAACTGAAATTTGGTATAGAGATAGCTTAGATCCTGGAATAACACATAGGCCCACAACGGTACAGCGGGAAAAACCACTGGGCGCAGCTATGTAAGAAATAAATAAAACGTACATAGATCTCGCCCTCGCTTATTGAAAGCGAGCAGTTGTAGGTAAGTACATCTGCTTTATTGGAACAGCTTTTCTACAAAAACCTATTAATAACAATACTCACAAGTGCACATGGTACTGTACTTTAGTTTTAGATGCGCTATCTGCCTGCATTACTTAGCTTTAGGTCTGTAGTAACAGACATCAGTCTCGCATGTTCTAAAAGATCAACAACTTGACACTCGATACGTTGTTCAGATTCAAACACACCGTGAAGAACATCTAACGAGCACTTACGACGTACGAGGTTGATAGTGCATCTCTTATTTCATTGCGTAAAATAACACTAATCTACCTTCGCAGTTCTTTTGATTACTAATTAATAAGGTCTAGTGATATTTTCGAGGGTAGGTATCTTTATACGTAGGTATATTACGTCGTATACGGCGTTTCGATTCGATGTTTTATTCTTTTTCAAGTTGTAGGCCACAAGCTTATAAAGTTACTAGGTGCGCTCAGCGGTTTAACTAAAATCTGTAAGGGTACCGTTTTTTGCCATTTGGCTAAAAAAATGAAATATCTCGCAGAATAGTAGGTAGGCATAGAAGCTTATGCCGAATCTACACACAGTTTATTCCAAGAAATTGGGGATAAATAGATTTGATGTTGACAAGTTTTCAACACAGTGGACTGTGGACCCAGATCTACGCCTCACAACAGATCGGATCGAGGTACCCAGTGTACTCAAATGCATTCGCGACTCACGTTGCATGACATGCGTTTGATCAGTGCGATACTCCCACTCAGAGATAGATTAAGGGGCCTCAACATACCTAGGACGACTATAAATGCTATTCGAAGTAACCCTTATATGCGGAGAGACGTTTCATGAAAAATTTATAAGAGGATAAATAAATCTAAAATCATTACAGAAGTAGTCCAGTGTGCAAAATCCGGGGGCCCTGGGTTCAATTCTTAATAGGTACGCTAGTGTTTTGGATTTCGGAAGGCATGAAAAGTAAGTAAGTAGGGTAAGTGTATACTGTATATAAGATATGTCGAATGTAGGAGGGCAGTCGTTAGGTCAAGCATCAACAATGTTGGCGATCTAAAACACGGCATCACTTAGGTTATCCACACCACCTAATCATTGTTGTAATTTGGATTTGACTCAGATAAGGTCAGATACCCTATCTGACCCTATCTACTCTCTTCCCTTAAAATCCTATTAAGTACTTTAACCGGATTTCATTGAGCGCGCTAGCACATCTTTGTGTCCACAAAAACCATTTTTATAATATTTGTGTGATCACGCCGTCTGTACCTTTATATAAATAGCCCAGATGTGAATCAAACGCAATAGTTATTTACTGCTATTCTCCCATAATAGAATAATGTCCCGATTCCCGATGCAAATGCAAACAGTCATCAGCCCATGATGCGAACAAACGACGCACCCACCCTACACTATGTGGCCACTTAGTTAAAGGAAGACGCTGATTTGCATTTTTATGAACAAGGAAGGTGAAGTGAAATCATCGATGTTTTTATGTTTATGACTAGTGACTAGTGTTGTCCTGTTAAATTTGCTCGCCCACGTTTTTGTTGTTTAATACTTTTTGTAGACCACAGGTTATTATAATAAACCGTCTTCAGGAAAGGAGTTTATAAATTCGATATGTAGAGGTATAATGTAGATATGTAATAATGTAAGAACTGCTAGAAACACAAACTACTTGGCTTTATCTTAGGGACTAACTTAATAACCCCACCAACTAACCCACTCGAATAAAGTATTCAGTACATAGCTAGTAGCCTTAATGGCATTTTAACTACCATCAAAATTATTATTGTGGGAACTAAAATACAGTGTTATACTCAATAAAACACAATGAATATTGTGTGTTATTAATAAGTAGGTACCTAATACATCTTTAAGTAAATCAACAAATACGGCACAACTCACGTCTTATATTGTCGAGAATATCTCGACCACGGTTTCGGACAATTACGATGTCCTTCATCAAGAGTTCACGGTGCAGAATTGAGCGTCGGGTTCTGAAGGCGTGAACTCCTGATTTAGGACATCGTGATAGTCCGAAACTGACTGTGGTCGAGATATTCTCGACAATATTTGACGAGAGAGTCAGTTGTGCCGTTTTTGTTGTTTTAGTTTAA
Source organism: Hemithea aestivaria (assembly GCA_947507615.1). Taxonomy (NCBI): domain Eukaryota; kingdom Metazoa; phylum Arthropoda; class Insecta; order Lepidoptera; family Geometridae; genus Hemithea; species Hemithea aestivaria. Next base: position 9,314,724 of record OX382328.1, read on the forward strand.
CTAAGTAGTATACGAGTACATAATATATAGAGGTAGTATTCAATACGGTACTCAAGGAGATTCGTCTCAGCCTCAGCGCGGGCGGCGCTATGTGTTATCTGTTGTAAGATTACAATATTTATATTATAATATTTTTAACATCATCATCGGTAAACAACGTGAATAAATAATTTATAATTACGGTGAGGAGTGAGGAGTGAACGTTCAAAGATTAATTAATAACTTTTGACCTGACTCGATACCTATGTAGAGGTATTATTATAATATTCACACGACTCGTTCTCAGATAATATTTTGCTGTAAGAATGAGTTTTTAGTACAACCTATTGTAATAAAGTTAGATAAAGATAGATCCGTTCACCTCATGGTTCAGAAGTGTTTGTTGAGTAGTCCTATTATTTTGAAATTGTTATTTCAACTAATTTTGAGTTTGATACCGTGCACCGTGCACCAGAAGCGGTATCTGATTTCACCAAAAATGTGATTTTAGTGATTTTTCGACTTACGAAAATGTCTACTTAGGAAATGAAAAGGTGATATTATAGAGGGACGTATCCTGTATCAAAAGGGCGGTGTCCCTCTACCCTCTCATGGTGTCAGGTTACACTCGCTTCATATAAAAGCTCGAAAAGCTTAGGTTACATGGCAGTCGTACACGTTTTGTAGTACTTATTAATGTGTGTTACGTAAATTTTCCATGGACAGGTATTTTTTTTTAAATTTAATAAGTAGCTGTCCACTTACTAATCCAAACAGTTGTTTAAAAAAAATCTATTTGCATACATTTCGTCTCGAAACGAAAATGAATTAAGTTAGCCTAAAAATATCGCCTGGAGCTAGAGCTACACGTAGAGTAATACACAATACACATACTCAGTATAAACACATTATTAAAGTGTGTTGTGTCGACACAGTTAAGAATTTCAGATAGTAGGTACCTACCTAGGACTTAAAAACGACAAATAAGTACTTAAGTTGTTCTACATCTCTGCTCCACTCTGCAGTCCGAAACGTAAAATGCGAAAACAAACAGATTTGATGCGTTTTACTTTGTAACAGCAAGATAAGATTTTCTCGCCTATTTTTATATAAAGTTAACGTTAGCATAATAATATAGGTAAAGGATCTACCGCAGATGACATAAAGGTGTATAATCTTAGGCTGACTTCAACTATCCCCCGTCGCTTTCACTTTACTCTAACTCTACCCGTTATAAAAATAACATTTTCCTATTACAGGCGCAGCAATGTTGCTTTCACAAGCAGTCCGCGTGATTCTAACAGCGATGATGGTGTGGGAGGGCACATCTGAAGCGGCGACCATGGCTGCGGTGAAGATCTGCGGGCGGCAGCTCAGCGAGATCATGAGCCGAGTATGCCACGCTTTCAATAGCCCCTGGGATGTGCCGACTGGTATGGACTTTACATGAATACTTTTTATTAATTTGACGGCATTCGATATTCAACAGTGTGAGTTGTGCTTTGATAGGTCAGTAAGTCAAATCATCCATGCTTTTATACAAAATTAATCATCCGATTTTCTTTTAATTTAGAACAAAATTGTATGATTACGTTTGCGCCACCCTAATAAGTACTGATTCTTTTTATTAGGTAGGTACCTATATAAGCTTTTTCGGTTTCACCCACTGATAATAATTAACGACTAAATAAATACTAATTTTGTTAGGAAACGGGAATTCCCTTAAAAATCCAACATTGCTTCGACGAAAAGACAAGTTATTATGTAGGTAATTGGTAGGTACACATTTATAAAAACAATTTTAATTAATAAGAGCAGTAAATTTTAATATTGCTAATTATAGAACGTCCCTAACCGGAGCTTGATCTATTTAATCATTAAAATAAAATATTTTCACACACATTATCAGGCTGAGTTCAGTGTCAACAATGTTTCATTGGCTATAAAAAGAAAGGTCGATTTATAAACAACTAAATTTGTTCATTACATATTACAATAAAAATTGTTCAGTACACATTTAAATATACCTACTTATTAAAGGCATTGACATCTTTACCTATTAATAATTTAGGTTAAAAAAAAAAATAAACAATTTAAAAAAAATTATGACCCGTGCTGACAAAAATAGCAGTTTCTTAGATCTTCTCAAATTATTTCATTCAATTAATTCCTTAAGTTTTTTTTTGCTTATTTAATATTTATTATTTTTATTTCACATAATAAGAACAGAAAAATATACAAAATTAGACTTAAAAATAACTAAATAACCCTAAGAATATAAAAAACAGTACTTAAATAGATAACCTACCTACCTAGTTATAAAAATACTCAGAGAGATATTTATGGAATATTCCTAAAATAAATAAAATTATGACAGGGGACTAAAATACACACAATATACATTACGATTTATGAATATGGGTTTAACATAATAATATTATGTGTATAAACAACATCCGCTAGGCAACAAAGGTTATCAGTCAGCAATCACATGAGAGGTCGCCCAGACAGATCCGACTGGAAATAATAACTGATTTTAATTAACTTCTTTATACATTGTCAGACGTTCAAAGCCATAATTACGATGCCTCGCATAAAGGTTATGGTTCATTTATACATCACCGTTCCAAACCCGCTTCAACATTACTTCTACACGAGAAGTCAACTATAGAGTGCTACGATGGCGGTAAGCACGTCTACAACAAGCTATCTGCTAATATGTACATTATAATCCCATCAAAAACATAAATGTGAAAAGAGAGCCAAGTTCAATATTACGATGTATGTACTCATAGTTACCTATGATTTGGTAGTTGACTTCAACGACAAAAGAAGTGAGATCTAAATGGGTGCCAAGTTCAATGGTCAGTCCTGAAAAATATTTACAACAACATAAAATATTTTATTACAACTTAAAAGATTATTTCTTCTTATCACTTAGAATTAATATTATTTTGAAGCCTAAAGACTGACTTGGCCAGTTCTCATAATATACTAGGTAGGTACTCTCTTAACTTCAGCTTGATCACTATTAAACGCACTTAATGTTAATTAGTGCGCCACCGTCTTTTATCGTGTAAATTAGTCCCCTCCATCCATTGGTTGTCTGGAAGAAATCGCTCTTTAACGATAAGACCGCCACTTGTACATTGTAATTTTTAATTTTAATTATGTACTTATGTATTTTCTGTAACATTATGTGGTGTCCAATAAAGTATCTATTGTCTTATCTTAATGATACTTCGTCGTATGGTACCCATGAGAACTAGCCAAGTCAAACTTTGGGCTTCAAAATAATATTAATTCTAAGTGATAAGAAGAAATAATCTTTTAAGTTGTAATAAAATATTTTATGTTGTTGTAAATATTTTTCAGGACTGACCATTGAACTTGGCACCCATTTAGATCTCACTTCTTTTGTCGTTGAAGTCAACTACCAAATCATAGGTAACTATGAGTACATACATCGTAATATTGAACTTGGCTCTCTTTTCACATTTATGTTTTTGATGGGATATCATTGCTTTTTGTACAGTACTTTTTAGTATGTAATAGGTTTAAGACACCCAGTCATAATAAGATTAATACCAAATGATTATTTTATTGCACCTCCCCCCACCCCACTGCTCCATGGCACGGCCGTCGCACCGCGGCCCGTGAGCCTCGCCGTGCTTCGATATACCTATACCTATAATTAATTTAGTACTTATTTATATATAGCATTTATGTGCACTATTGATTTGAATATTGTACCTAATCAATTGATTTTTAAACAATACTAGTTACTAATAAATTTATCTATATTCACCCAACTATCTTATACCTACCGCCTACCTGGATGGAAATTTAACTTTTTAGATAATCTGGAACTGGATTAGTATTTCGATCAAAAGAAACCTAAGCCGACAAGACTTGTAATGACGACGACTTGGCGGGGGCACTGCCGTGCCCCCAGATACCGCCACATACCTATAATATTATGACTATGCGTTACAGGTAGGTACGTAGGTATCTAAAATGTTTACACCAACTAGCACCTAAGGCGATATACATACATTATTTTTATTGTAAACAATGTTAATATTATTACCTCTATGTTACTGAGCCGCCTTGTGCTGGTGAGTCGATATATTGATAGGTATTTACATAGGATATCCAATTGTTACGTAGGTACCAGGAACCTATTTTTATTAGTGACTAGCTGTGCCTAGCTGTTTTACCCGCTATACAGTTTGGTACAGTAGTGTATATTATGTTATTCCAGGGGTCTAAGCTATATTTTTTATTATACCAAATTTAAAGTCAATCGGCCCACCCATTTAGGCGTGAAAAAGTAAAAAACATATATCCATACGTACAGTAGGTATAAAGTTTGTATTTATATTTATAATTATATTAGTAGGAATAGTGGACTCGCGCGCACTTCGTAATATTTAACAGAAAATAGCCGCCTACACAAAAATTATAGCAACATGTATTGCTTTATGCGTTCCTAGGCGTCCCAAACTTTAATATCATACATTTTTTAAAAATTAATAATAATTTAAAATGATAAAAAAATACTAGTTTCTGATTTTTCCCTTTGTTACTAGGACATTACCTATCGGGATGCCAAATTTCAGCTTTCTAGGTCGTCTGGAACTGGGATATTACTTTTGATCTATCCCTCAGTATGTATTAACTTCACCGATTACTGGATGTTTATATCTAAATAACCGTTTGAGCTGTGTTATTGGAATTTGGAACAGAGATATAGTTCGTATATTTAAGTATATGTGCCAAATTTGACTTGTCTATGTGTTATAGTTTTTGTATAACGAGGGTGTAAAAAGTCGTCAAAACGCGCTTTGGACGGTTCGTGTAATATAACACACGGCGCGGTCGCCAGTTCCTTTGCTTGAACTTGGCTTGACTCGCTGCCGCGTGTCTAGATTTATGTTATCATTGAAATAGATCGGCTTGCGGCCCATCTGTGGTAAATAAAAGTGTTCTTTACTGCTGTAGTATTGTTTTTTTTAGGGTTCCGTACCTCAAAAGGAAAAAACGGAACCCTTATAGGATCACTTTGTTGTCCGTCCGTCCGTCCGTCCGTCTGTCTGTCAAGACCCTTTTTCTCAGGAACGCGTGGAGGTAACAAGCTGAAATTTATAGGAAATACTAAAGTCCATTGCCTCTTGGAGCTGTGAAAATCAAAAGATATAGTCGAATATGTCGCAAATTTCAGCAAATTTTCGACATTACCAAATAAATCAAAACCTACGGGGCACTTTCCGTGAACTCAGAATCTTGAAATTTGGCACGAAACAACTTCTTAGAGCACAGATAAAGGAAAAATTGCGAAAACCATAAATTTTTAATTTCATCATATGAAAAAAATATTTTGAATAATTTTATACTTACTACCCCTTTTCTCATGAACGCGTGCAGGTATTAAACTGAAATTCATATCGAATACTAAGGCCTATAATACCTTTAAACTGTAATAAAATCAAACCTCTATCTCAACGCATTCAAAAGAAACAGCAATTTTAGCCGAAATTTTAAACACGCAACTACTCTCAAAAAACCAAAACCTACAGGGTACTTGCCGTGAACGTAGAATCTTGAAATTTGGTAAAAAGCAATTCCTTAGAGCACAGATAAAGGGAAAATTCCGAAAATTGTACATTTTTAGTTACATCATATAAATTTTTTTTTTTTTAATAATTTCATACTTACTACCTTATTTCTCATGAACGCGTGCAGGTATTATACTGAAATTCATATCAAATACTAAGGCCTATATTACCTTTAAACTGTAATAAAATCAAACCTCTATCTCAACGCATTCAAAAGAAACAGCAATTTTAGCCGTATTTTTTAACTCGCGACTACTCTTAAGGGAATCAAAACCTACAGGGTACTTGCCGTTAACTCAGAATCTTGAAATTTGGTTCGCAGCAACTTCTTAAATCACAGGCACAGGAAAAATTGCGAAAACTGTAAATTTTTAGTTAAATCATATAATTTTTTTTTTTTATAATTTTGTATTTACTATCCCTTTCCTCAAGAACGCGTACAGGTATTAAATTGAAATTCATACCAAATACTCAGCTTTATAATAACTTTAAGCTGTAAAAAAATCAAACATCTATATCTATGTCAACGAAATCAAAAGAAACAGCAATTTTAGCCGCATATTTTCAAACTCGCAAGTACTCGCAAGGGAATCAAAACCTTCAGTATATAATATTATACCCACTTTTCCTTAGGGTTCCGTAGAATGCCGTAGGTTTATACGGAACCCTCGGTGCTCGAGTCCTACTCGTACTTGACCGTTTTTTTTCTCTCAATAAAGGCATTTGCCACCTTCTATCAGTACCTAGTAAAAATAATATGAAAAGTATGTCTAAAGAAAACGCTAGCCCAAGGCTCACATTTTCGTAAATGTTAACTTCCCGGGCGGTGTGGTAAAATCGAGCAGCGACCCCTCACTTGAAGCATTAAAAAGACAACTGTCATCTCAGTATACATTTTTTGGTTTTAGCCACACACGCTATTTGAACTCGTCTAGCCGTTTTACTGATAGTGGCAACATAATGTGTACCACCATCTTTTTACGAAAGCTACGATTGCGTACACACACAACACAATACAACAACAACAATAATTGATCAATAAAAACAAACAATCGATCAATCAACAACAACAATCAACCAATTTTGAACAATAATTTTGATTCAAAATTATTGTTCTGATATATTTTAAATCGTTTCTACCAATTCAAGGGTTAGAGCGGCAGCCTAAATATCAAGGTTGTTTTATAAACTGTACTCACGTTTATTCCTGTTTCAGTGGTGGAGCAGCCGGGATCGGTGGCGCGTCGCAAGCGGCAGCTGGGCATCGCTGACGAGTGCTGCATCATCGGCTGCACCTGGGAACAGCTCAGCGAGTACTGCTCTATTAGTGCATTGTAAGCATCTCCACTGTTTATCATATGCTTCAAATTATTACATAGGTAGTTATTCGTTAAGCAATCTTTGCTAATCTTTGAAGATGAATTAGTGTGTGGTCAACACTCACATACCTGTTGACGTCATCACGAATCACAAAAGAACTTGCCTACCTACTTTTGAAAGGTGCAAAAGTTCTTCATGCTAATCTGAGTACCGACTATGAAAATATGGGTCTGCTCAATTCTTTTAATTTAAAATGGAATATTTATTTATTTTAGCTAACTATTGATCCATATTACTTTTTTTAACGGTGCCTTTCGTGATTCTTGACTTTTTAGATGAACTGAAATGTAACCTTAACATCTTGCGCAGTTCGGAATCTCCATTAGAAGACCTAGAGGAGCACATAATAGAAGACCGGTCGGCGGAGAGCGGCGCGAAGGGTGCTAGCTCGGCGGTGTCTGGCAGGGAGCACTCGCACGCGACGAGCCGCGAGCGACGACGCGAGGTGGGGCGCAAGCACGCATCCCGCGGGTACGGCCGAGCTCGGTGCTGGTGCCGCCGCAAGCGCCGCTCCGGCCGCCGCAGAGCCGACCTCATGGGTAACATGGTGTGTCTATACGTCACTGCTCGCTTGGTTTCTACAGGAGAACGCAGCCCTACCTAAGGGGGTGTTATTTTTTATACAGTTAGACGAGATAATTTTATCAGAAAATCTTGAATTTTCTACAATGTAAATTTGGCTATAGCCACATAAGAGCGAAACGCCGTAACTCTATTGAATTGGTAACCTGAAAACGTTACAGGACCTAATAGTTAATTAAAATGTTAGTATAAACTGTACCTACCTATAAAAATCTGTAAAACTCAGCTGTGATTTAACTAATTTAAAATAATTTTACTACATAATATAAGTATTTAGGTATTGTACACATAACAGTTTTTACAGCTGATAGAAAACTGCATAAATGTAGCCGAATAAATACGGTTTTACGTAATTTACTCATTAAAAGTGCTCGTACTTACATATAAGTACAAACAATTGTTTTTCTAATGTCCGCTATGTAAGCATTAATTATAATTATTATAGGATATAATAACTATTTATGGCCTAATTAACTTATATGATGACCGCGGATTGTTCGATGTCAGCTAAACTGATATACTTCATTAATTAATTTAAATTAAGTAGGCGTGCCTATCAATTATGCAAAAACAATTATAAACTTGCTGAAACAAAACAATTATAATTGGACAAAGTAGTGAATTATAATTGGCACAATTAAATAGTCTTCTTTGAGAAAAAAAATGCTCTTCTTATCTCTATGAGCTATCATATCTCTTTAAGGTACTTTCCGAGTGGGCTAAAAACTAAATAATTGTAAAATTGACTTGCAAAAGTGCTCTATTGTAGCCTTGGTATTTGAATTATGAATTTGAGACATAGAACGGTAAATAAAGATAAAGGCGCTCACTTAACTTTGCCGTGTAATATTAAGCAATAAAGTTGACAAACCGACATTTCCAAAAAAAATAATTTTAAGAATTGAAAACATAACTTGACGAATTGCGAACCTGTTTCATTTCTGAAGACAGCTAACAAAAACAAAAGAGTCGATATAAACAAAAACATAAATTACAAAATATAGGGCGACAACCCATTATGATTTTTTATTAAAGAAAAATTAAAGAAATTAAGCGAGCAGTGAGTACTAACCCTCATATTAACGCTTTTCGCATGTTTACTAACTGTCTCATATATCTAACATTTATCACCATTGTAGTATTAAGGTGAACGAACTAAAAAAACAACATTGATAGTATATATTATATATACACCCACTTATATAATATATATAGCACCTACGAAGTTATGTAATGCACGTGTAATAACTTACAAGGTAATTTACTGATATTTATATAAAATGGGAACATGTTTTTATTATTTTTTTTAATTAATAAATTATGTTTAATTATTATAAATCGGGTTAAATAACAATATCATGTTTTTCTCAGGTTATACTAAAACAAAAAATCGTTTAACTAAGTTTAGTGTTAAGTTGACTAACTTTAATTTAAATTTGCTAAATCTCTTTTTATTATTATCCTTTGATAATTTTTTTAAAACAATCGAATAACATTCGTAAATCATACATGTCTGAACGGCTGGACCTATTGGGCTGAAATCTGGTATTCGATGACTTAGGTACTATGTGGGCAAAACTACCGGGTGTTAACATTTTTCATGTTTTAGGATGACTAGCTGCGCCCAGCGATTTTACCCGCTGTACTGTAGCATATGTGTTATTCCAGGGCCTAAGCTATCTCTATACCAAATTTCAGCTTCGGTCCACCCACCAACAAACATACAACACACTCACAAACTTTCGCATTAATAATATTAGTGTAACAACCAATCAGGTTCCCGATGGTAAGCATCATGATTGCCCATATAAGACACAATGCCAGTCAGTGTTTTGGAATCGTATTTTGGGCACTGCACTGCGCGTGACACCCTAAGAAAATAAAAAAAAAACTTCTATTGAATTTCGTCAGACCAATAATTTCGCTGGTTACTCAAACTATTTCCATTTTGAGTTGACTCCCTTAGATCTATGATCTAGCTAGACGTGCGATATCATAAAGCTTCATTGATTTATAATGATTATTTTATTTTGTTGAACAGGAGCTCGTAAAAAATGTGCGCGCTGCGCCCGTGGTGGGCACCGTTTCTCCTCTGATCACGTGGGGGCGGACACTCAACACTGACCTGCCGACTGCCGCGGCCGACCGCGATCGGTACGCTTACGTCGTCTACACGTAAACTATCAACTTTAGCTTGTGAAGACCTAGTGTATGAACTTGAGAAAAACCCCACTTGGAAGTTACTAAAAGCTGCGAAATATCAAAAATAATTTGTTTTCGCAACAGATGCATGGGCGCACCTACTCACAGTGGAGCAACTTCATAATTTTAAAATTACCTCAGCGCTCACAGCAAGCTGTTGTAAATAATCTAGATTTTTGGCATCCTAGCAAGGATTTTTAATTTCCTACAACTTTTATTTTCTAAAAATAAATAGCCCAACCCATTAAAATGGTGGGTACGCCCATGAAAGTAAGGTTATTCCAATGTCATGAATTCCATAGTAAATGAACCATCGTTACTGGAAAAGTGGCGTTGGTTTGAAGCGTATTATTATAATCATGTCATGCAAATGCTATAAGTAGAACCTATAATTTGTAAGTAGTTAAACGTTTACCATTACGAAAATTAACGTGTGCGTTATCCTATATTTAAATATGAAAAATACCGACTAAACTCATGGATATAAAAGTCAAAGCTAAGCCTGACCCTGGGTTTCGGACGTCGCGTCGGACAATAATTAGGATGTCCATCATCCATGTTTCCCTATGTTCGATCATGGAATCGTAATTTTCCGACTAGCTAAATAACCGGGGATTTAATGTACCGCTATAAATTTTATATCCATGACTTTAGTCGGTATTTTTATAGCTATAGTTTAACGTTTTGTTCACAAAATTAGTTGTAATAGCTGAAAATCTATTAGAGCAAAATATAGCAATGCATGAACATAGTTTTGTGCTAACTTAGGCTTAATGCGCTTTCATACGTATGCCGAGGAGTGGTACATGTTGTACAATTTTTTTTATTTATAAAAAAACTAAATCTTTTCAACATCATTGGCAATTTAGGCAATGTGTGTTCGTAAAAGCGGGGCAGCCTCAAATTGTAACTGCTTATTCCAACAAGGCAGGCAGCATCAATGCAGGACTAAAAATCAGGACGACGGTCACGATAGACATACAGCATACACGATATAATTTGCTAAAGTGGGTAGAGTTTCAGCTCGTCGGCCCAGCGTATGTATGAACGCGCATTGATATATAATTTAAGTATCGTATTATCATACTCCCATAATCATATAAATTATTGTGTATCGTCATAATACATACTAGTAAATAACATAATATTATAAGATCTGTGTGTAACTTATAACAATATTTCTCCTACCATATAAGAATTAAAGATCTCCAAAACATCTGTGATAAATCAAACTGAATAAAGGTAATTTATGAGTTGGTGACGATTGTCGGTATCACCTTGTATGTATGATAGTTAAGGCTGGCGCAAACCAAAGCGGGCCGCACCGCAACACATTGCATAATAAAAATTCTAAATTAAAGCGCACTATAAGCGCGCCGCAATGGGTCGCACTATCGGCCTGTATTGTGCGTTAGTTCATTTAAATTTACGCCGATGTTTTTTCTTTGCGATGTTGCGGTGCGGCCTGCCGTAGTTTGCTTCAGCTTTTAATGTACTCCATGCCTTATTGTAGATAATTTATTAATCATTGTGTAGATGTGCTTAGGATTAGTTTATGCTGGTGTTTACAAAATATTTAGGGGTTAACCCCACCTGCTTGATCGACTGCGTCGGCAACGCTACTGGTGTTGCAGGCGTGTTAAGAAGACGGTAACCGCTCACCATCAGGCGATCCGTCAGCTTATGTGTCAGTCTCTAACATTTAAAAAAACTGCTTTCACGTAACATTACAATCAGAAGCTGTATTGGATCATATGAACTTAAACTGATGGCAATTGATTTTAGCCGACAAAAATAAAATGTTTGTAGAAACATAGAGTCAACTTAAAAGGAGTTTTTAAATAACTCACAGGGTTGAGATATGCGGTATGCGACAAAGTAAAAAACAAACGCCTACAGGTGAACGCAAACATATCCGACCCGAATGCGCCAAACGAATCGAATTTTCGAACTCTTTGTATGGAATTAGGAATCTCAAGAAACCTCGCACACTTTCCCGCGTCGAACGATTCTAGTTCGGGTCGGATAAGTGTGGGTTCACCGTAATAACCTTACCATACTGTAATTTTTGCCGGTTTTCAGTAAAGTTAATCTAGTTAGCCAATACCGCCGACGGCCCCAGGATGACAATTAATTAAAATCGAATCAAACGAAAAGTTAACTTTACTATAACATTCCGACAAAAAAAATTCTACTAAACAAAATGTTAATTTCTCGAGTTTCAATTTACCGATCTTCATCTAAGTTCTTAAAATTTGTCGGCTAATACTAAAGTCAGCTTTTCTAGTTAGCGAATAGCCCAGATGTCATTTTGTAACTTCTGATGTAAATAGTAAATATGTCCAATGAATGTGTAAAAAGATATAATTGCGACTGACTAAATGATTACTATATTTAACTGTAAGATGTTCCCAAATAAAAATCAATATTAACAAACATGTATGTAATTTCATTTAAAATTAATTCAACCATAATTATTTCTTCTTAGATATAAAAAAATAAATGTCCACAGCACTATAAACTTTTAGAAAATCACAAGCTGAAAATTGCCAGGTATAGTCAGATCACCTAAGTATAGGACTACTAGAGTCGTTTTGAATGGATAGTGCTCACATAGATTTAATATGCAAAAGATCACAATTCGACTTTTTTGAAAAACCATAGCTGTCCAAATTTTGTAAATTGAGTCATCAGCGACAAGACAAGGACAATAAATTATGCTTATGCGTCGTTCTTAATGACGTGAGACTTAAAAGAGGATCACAATGGCGGTAATTGATCCTAAATGACTAAGCCAGATCTTTATTTAGGTATGTCAGTCAAAACCAACCTGCCTGAATGCCCGCCTACTTGATGAAAAACAAGCCAGCAAAACCGCTGTTGTTACAGAATATCACTAGGGTTTAACGGCGCATAAAACACATTTTTCACAAATGACTTCTTAATGAAAAAGAATAAGAAACATTCAAGCTAAGTAAAGACCTAGCTGTGTTCTAAGTTTTATGACCAATATGTCACTCCCTGTGTCACTATATCAGAGCCTCTTTGTCCTAGTTGTGGGGTGTGACTTTTTGTTAGACAAATATTTCCTGACAACAATATACTTGGCAATTAGAGCTATGACTATTAACACGCCTAGTCACATCGGCCCGCGGCCTTTTTCCTTGTCACTGTCCTCGTTAGCTAGTTGATTGAACTCATTGGCAGTTTCTGTAGGGTTAGATCGGATTGGTTGCAGTTGGAACCTTAATGTGTTACCTTTGAATCTCTTCTGCACCATTTTGGCAGTCGCTTTTACGTTTTGTTCTATGACTGAATAGATGCTTTCCTGAAATTTAAAAATGGGTTCCTTAGTGATGGTACGAAGATTTCTCTTGACTTAAAATTAATGAATGATAATTTATTTGTTAGAACTTTGGATACTGTAAGGTCTTAGAAATTAATAGGTTCCAACAAAATTCAGTCTTCAGAGACTGAATAAAATAATTAAAGTCAAAAGATAATAGAAGTTATCTAAAAATTTACTACATATAGCTCTAGAAAGACAAAACAGAGGCTGCCTTGATTTCAAAGTGGCATATTGTATGTTTGTCCTATCTACACCATGTATTGTATTTTTTCTTCTGGGATAGAAAGTAATACTTAAATCCATTCTTAATGTTTTTCAGATATGACATAATCCTATTAATAATATAATATAAAGAAGGTTTGTATGTTTATTTAATTTCCCTGACAAACTTGAATAACTTTAATACAAATTTTATCCAATTTACCATGCAATCGGGACTTAAAAGGATGACACTGCTGGGTGCAGCTACATACATATTATTATATTAAAATACTAGCTTATGCTTGCAACTTTGCCCGCGTGGCAAAATCCTTTCTTAGTGGAGGCTACGTCATAAGACCTATATGTGTTCCAAATTTCAACCCAATCCATCCAGCGGTTTAGGCTGTGCGTTAATAGATCAGTCAGTCAATCAGTCACTCTTTCCTTTTATATATTTAGATATTAATTTGTTACTCACAGATTTTTTAGAAGCCTCCTCACCTTCCCCATTAACAATAACTCTGACCTCATACTGTTTCCCCACAAGTTTGATCATTTTCCGTACAGCTGTCATTAGATCATGCTCTCCTATTTTAGTGGACAAGGTTAATAGTTTCTCTCCCTTGATTGATGTATTCTGACGGGAAACCTGTTTTTCTTTTCTTCTCTCTAGCTCTTCGGCATGGTATTCAGCATTGGACATTAACCTTGAAGGATAAATAAATAGTATTACACATTACACCATGATAAATAATATTAAAAATGAAAGAGAGACATAATAAGTCAGGTTTATAAATAAATAAAAATAAAAATCATTTATTTCGGACACATCACCCATTTACACAAAAATTCCAAATAAAATATAAATTCAATTCAATTCAATCAATCAATTTCAATTTTTTTTTATTCTAACCTGATTTACGTATACGTATTAGGTACTCGGTATTAATTATCCAGAATGAGGTCCTACAAAACACTGCACTGCACTTATCATTTAGAGCAATAAGATGTAGTCTCTAATAACAGTTAGTCACGATTCTAGTATTTGTAGCAGACTACATTGAAATGTAATTGATATTATATAAGATTTCTACATAAAATGTGTTTGTATTCAGTGTAAAAAAAATATATGGATACTTACTTATATACAGGCCTCCTAGTTTTAGCATCAACATCTTGTATTTTGACTAGCTTCAACTCTCTCCGCAAAGATAAGTTTTGTGCATTTTTAAAATCAGTGATACTGACAGTGTTATCGGTTCCAATAAGTGTTATCCTATTTTCAAAGTGTTTTCTCTTAGGAACTTCTTTTCCCTCAGCAGTTAGTCTGGTTGTTATTGTACGAGACTCGACCAAACGTCTGACACTAAATAATGCAATGAATTTATTCATTTTCTGAGGATTTATGTTGAAACGAAAGACGAACACTAATACACAGACACAACCATATTATTACTAAACATTGGCGTATTTACTATCAAAATTTTTATCCACCTAATTGGAAACATGTATTTGATAGATTTTAATAAAATAAAACCAAAAAAAAAGGATCACAAATTAGAACTTGTAACAATTTTTCCAAAATTTCCCAAGGCTCAAAACTATCACATCAGCTGACATATTGTCATTGTCACTAATGTCAACTGTATTTGACATTGACATTTTTTTTTTCCAACTTTCAACTCAGAGATAACAAGATATGTCCCCGCGCTTTAAGACATTTGCCATTATTTGAATTCAATATTTGTTACACACAGTTTCGTCTCAACCACACTTTCAGCTTGCATAGGTCATGTTTTCGAGTAAAAACCCTTTTACATGTTATTTCCGTCATGTCATTAACAGTCCGATGATCGACAGAAATTGGATGCCACAGTGTATGAGCCGCAGGGCTGCAGCATAATCCACCATACATTTTCTACGGCTGCACCGGACCGCCATTTGGCGCGTTCGGATAGGATCCTTGATCTGTGGGATAAAGCACAGAAACGCTCTTTGTATAGTGGAAGCCTTTAGCATTTTTATAATATTTTATAAGTAGGTACATACCTACACTTTTTGTTTTTAAGATTTGTAAATCTGTAGTGGATGTGATTTCCACTAGAGATGCAACGAATAGTTGTTTGGCCGGATACCGGATATTCGGCCTGACCACCAGCCGAATATTCGGTATCCGGCCGCCGAATATTCGGCCGGCGGTGTGATACCTACATTTTGAGTTTCGTAGGTGCGTGTCGCGTACCGCCACGCCGCCCAAATATATCTCTCTTCCCCATGTAGCAGTGTGTACAGCGAGAGACTGTTTTCAGAGGCTGGGCTTATGTATATTATGAAAACAAGAGGAATCGTTTGCTGCCTAAAAATGCTGAAAATCTTGTTTTTATACATCATAATTTACCTTTGGTGGATTTCCAATATTAAATTAATGGATATTACTATTACTAGTCACAAATAAGTACATTATTTAACTATCAGTATTATCACCAAGTTACTTAAAATAATTGATTTATTATAAAAAGTTAAAGTTGTTTAAAATAATAAAAAGCTTCAATTACAACTGTGTCTTTATTTAGATTCCATTTATAAAATCTACCAAGTTTACTATCCGGTATCCGGCCGGATAGTACATTACTATCCGGTATCCGGCCGGATAGTAAAAAAGGGCCGGATAAGCCGGATACCGGATAGTAACCGAATATTCGGTGCATCTCTAATTTCCACTGTTAATCCATGCTTCATTGGTATTGATACTACTGCTCTTGACTTAGGTTGAATTGAATATAACATGATACCATATAGAAAAACACATGTAATTAAGTACTAAAATGCTTTAATAAATAACGATAAAAAATGTATGTAGTAGGTAGTACAATAATTACAAGAATAAAAATTTGAATAGAGTTATCTGTGAATACAAGTACTAATTGAACATAAATATAGGTACATTTTATTGACTGAACACCAATTCATAAAGAATATAAACCCACAACTGGTGCATTATGCCACAACTATCTTACCATAATTTAGTATTCGAGTAAATATGACAGAAGTGTAAGCAAACTATAGTCTGTATATATACATACATTGTGTAAGCTCACTTATTATAATAAATCTAATAAACTGATAATTATCAGTTTATATTCTTTATGTATGTCTAAAGTCTAATAAAGGTAGTGTACACTACATCACTTATGTACATTTTATATTATAAAGACACTAGTGGGCGATGTGCCCTGCCTAAATACTGATAGTTCATAAATTTTTTATGAAATTGATCTATATAAGATAATATTCGTTATAAGATGTGGTTAAGTACAAAAGTCTTATGCTGGGTCTCCAGCACATGTTTTGGTCTACACAAAAACATTGTCAAACTACACTTTTTGTTTGCTTCAACAAAGTTTTTGCTTTCAATCAATTTTCATCAAAGTCACCTAGAATATTGTTGAATGTTGTAATCTTTTTGCTGATTGTGTAGAGTGTAGACCAAAACGCTGCTTTATGATAGCCAGTGCTATCTTCAACTTCAATTCTTGTGGATACCTAGTGTTTCTAGTATTGGTTTGGTACTTATGTTGCCAAACCATAATTTCAATGGTCTCCAGTTGGTTTTAGAGTCTTAGTGGCATCATTAGTTCTTGTGAACTTATTATGGTTAGTAGGACATGTATTTTCAATATGATGACCAAGGTACATCTGATTTGCAAACTCCTTCTTGCAAAGTATACAGACCACTGGCTGTGGTATATTATTCTTGCTCATGCGACAGTAATGCAACACATGGAAGTCTCTATATTTCTTATTTGAAAACTCTTTTAAACATAGGTCGCATTTTGCATTCAATTTCTTCGAATTCATATGCTTCACTTTTATATGGTTCTGGCAATATGTTTGTGAACTATATTCCTTTTTACAATAGTAGCATTGGTATTTTTTATTTGAATTCATGGTGCAATGATACAACCTTATATGACTAATTAAACGTTTTTTGACCTTAAAACTTTTCTGGCACATATCACATGAGAATAGCTTAGTAATATTATTTGGATTTACGACACAAACATTTTCAACATGATCCTGGAGGCGTTTCTTCTTTTTAAATTGCAACTTGCAGAATTCACAACTGTATGCAACAACTAATATTATTATTTCTTTCTTTTCCAAGTTTTCTTGTTTCTTATTGCATTGTTTTTTGTTGTCCAAGCTTTTGTGTTTCATTAAACCCTTATCTTGGCAACTTTTATTTCTTTTTTGTTTACTATCTTTCTTGGTTGCTCTTTTTTTCTGGTTTATACAATCTTTTTTACTATGTCTGTATTTATAATATTTATTACAAATGCTACAAACTGTACCGGTTGCTTTTTTTAAGTTTACTTTTTTCACAGGATCCCCAGATTTGATATCTTTGTCTAGGCATTCCATGTTCGTATCTAATACTCTATTACCAGAGTCATTTAACGTAGGTATATACAGTCTAGGTACCAAAGGACAAAACAGTTCTTTGTGTTGATTCCTAGACTTAAAAGAGGAAAACTCTTTTAAGCAAAGATCACATGAGTATTTCGTTGGCTTTCTGAGCGTAGTTGGAGGTGCGCTTTGTGGAATGAACTCTATACAATTAGTGTAAGCTCTTTGTATTACCTCCGGTCCTAAAACTAATTCTTCTTTAATGATATGGTCTTCATATAGCTCCGTAGATACACGGTAGTATTCTTCGTCATTAGATTCACATTTTTTTATTTCCAATTCAGAGTCCCATTCTACTTTAGGTTCCACACTTTCGCCATATTCTTGCTTTATTTTCTCAACACCAAGAAACGCTTCGATGTTTTGTTCGACTTCCATTATAATGTTACCTGTTATGCCCGGTGTTTGTAGACTTAAATAATGCATAATATCACATATTAAGCTTATAATAATTCCTATTAGATATTATATTATTATGATTTTCTTTGCAGATTCTCGAATTCTCGAATACATGGAACTTTGTTTTTTGCCGTTGTTTATAATATTTTTATTTCAAGAATACAACAACCACAGATCACTATACTAGTACTACGTAACAACAACACAACAGTTTATTAGTTCTGTGAGTTTAAATTTTAATAATTGACAATGACAACTGACAGTTATTGACAACACTCAACACTTCGGCTGTCAATCCACAGATTAAAATGTTTTTTTTTCGACACTGGCAAAGTGCATGAGCCGTAACTATATTAAGATTCATTTTGCCGCGCTTTTGGAAAGCGGATGAAATTTTTTGCTTTCTTGGATAATAATTTTGCAATAAGTGCTAAACGCGTATTAATAGTGGGTTTAATAAATGTTGAGTGTTTTTGAATGTGATTTACTGTCGAAGAATGGAAAAAAGTTCAACAGTCAGTCTGCTATTTTCAAGAATCGTCACAAAATGAATCGATGTGATTCGATAAACGCCCACTCTTTATCGAATAAACAATGAACTTAAAATTATAAAGATTTCGACTGAAGGACTTGTATCCATGGTCAGAATAAATTAATAAAAAAAAAAAAAAAAAGTAGCTATATTAAAAAAAAGAAGTTTTTTTTATTAAAATTTAAAATGAATTTATAGTTCTGTCCATTATTATTTTTTTTTTTTTAATTTATTTTGTGCGGCTATTATATCACTGCGGCCATTATTGGCCTATTGTGATCGCCGCTTATTATGGTGAGCGGTGAGATAGACCCTAGGCGCGGCGCTAGAGTTCACCACAGACCATAGCAGCTTCTAGAAACTGCAGGATTTTCCTAGGGGTCATCTCTCTAAGCTCATTCGGGCTGAGCAGGTGCTGTCCCAAAATAGAGCTACGGTTACGCATCAGTGCTCCACAATCCCCCAGCAGATGAAGAGGCGTTTCATCTGCCTCATTACAGAATCTGCAGGTTTGAGTGTCGCATAGCCCTAGTTTGGACATGTGCTTGTTAAGGCGACAGTGTCCAGTCAGGGCTCTGGTTATGATGCGTAGATTTCCTCTACTTAGCGCTAGGATTTGGTTGTTGAACCTGGTATCATAGGCTTTTATGAGTAGCTTTGAGTGCCTCATGCCTTGAGAGTCTTCCCACAGTTTGATCGACTCCTCACGGCAAAATTTTTGTAGTGTTCTCTGAGCTAGGCTTTTAGGTATGCCACAAAAAGGCTCAGGGCCAAACTGAGTACCTTCTGCCCCAGCGCGCGCGAGCTCGTCGGCAAGTTCATTACCGTTGATGCCCGCGTGCCCCGGGGCCCGGGACCCACGTGACCCACCTAAGGATAACCTTGTTCCTTGAGCCTAGAACATTTAGTTGCAGCATGCAGTCCTCGACTAGTCTGGACGTTAAAATTTGCGAATCCAAAGCTAGGAGGGCAGCCTGGCTATCAGAGTTGATATAAATGGTTTGGTTATTGTAGTGCTTTTGCAGGTTTATATGCGCGCATTCGAGAATGGCGAATATCTCTGCCTGGTTGTCTGCCCTTCTGTCCATGAAGAAAGAACTAATGGAGACAGCAACGTGAACACCGAATTGAAGTTATAGATATTTTATATAGACCAAGTGCTAATCGGGCTACGCGCAATGTAGACTTCCCTGGTGACGTAGTTCTGGCAAATCAAATATTAACTGCCATAACTTTCATCAATGATATCTTTAAAACTAATTAAAATATCTTAACTGCTATAGTTTTCCTGGAATGTTCATGCCATATTCTTGATTTCTTTTGGGTTGCCTAAGAACTTTTACGATTTATATAGTGTTCCGTTTGAAACATATTCAAGTTTAAAACTTTATTTTTGAAGCTTTCAGATACTGAAAAGAAGATTTTAGAGGTTAAAAAAATAGTTTTTAAGTTGAATATATAAACCACACATAGCTAATAGGTCAAGTTTGGTATCAATTTCGGATAAATCGAGGACGTAGATTTCATTTCTAGTATAAAAAAATGACATTTGTGATGATTTGTTTCACAAAAAAATTAAAAATTAGAATTACGTAACTTAGTTTTTATTGTTCAAATTACTGTTAATTCAAAAATACTAATTTTTTTAATAAACAAAAAATATGTTAATAAAGTTTAG
Organism: Hemithea aestivaria; assembly: GCA_947507615.1. Classification (NCBI taxonomy): domain Eukaryota; kingdom Metazoa; phylum Arthropoda; class Insecta; order Lepidoptera; family Geometridae; genus Hemithea; species Hemithea aestivaria. Next base: position 9,335,111 of record OX382328.1, read on the forward strand.
TTTATTTAGATTAAAAAATATATAATTTTATATTACTTTTCTTAATAACAAACCGCATAAAAAAATCTTTTGCTGTTCCGGGTCGCAATTTTCTTTTTACCGCCATGGTAAGGGTTGTTAGTAAAAAACTTACTATTTCATGCAGAAGTTTAAAACTTGCCACAATTACTATTCCTTATGTTAAAATAAACCGATTAGAATCGGTAGCCGTCGGTAACCAGCCTTCTGACAGCGGGGAGGGGGGGGGGGGGTGAAATGGGCGCACCACCCAGCTTCACTTTAAAAAATCTGGAAGACCACGTATAGCTAATACGTCAAGTTTGGTATCGATTTCGAATAAATCAAGGACGTAGATTTCATTTCTGATATTAAAAAACGCATTTTCTGGATTTTTAACTACATTAAAACACAAAAATAATACTTAGTTTTTTTTTATTTAGAGGCACTTTAATTCTAAATTATAATAATATTTTTAATAAACATAAATATTTTTTAAAAGTTATTTCAAGTACATTAAATAGAATAGAACTTTAATATTATTTTTATTAACATTAACTCGTACAATTTTTTTTAAGAGACTAGAGTCGCTATTTTCTTCTCACCGCTGCGCTGCGTTGTAAACGCCCATCAACTGTAAAATACGACTATGTACATTCATTTAACATGTTATTGATATAAGAACTTGATATTATCGAACATAAAATACAGAAAAATCCTATGGCACATCATAATTTACTCTCCTTGAGACAAACTTTTAAAAAATAGGTGCGATAAAACGCGATCAAATCGCGGAACAGAAACTGCTAAACATTGTTATGAATCAAACTGTTTCAACAAAATTTAATGTAGCAAAATTATAAATACTCCAGGCTTAAAGCTTTTTTATATCAGTATGTTACATTCCAAGACTGATTCTTCCAAAGATAATATTATTATTATCGCTCATTACATTTTAAAACCGTCTTCATGAAGTTTTGCATCAATCTCAGTAATCCGCCCTTTATTTACATATTAAGTCAGTTTCGTGCATAATATACTGGCCACCAAAACGGTGTTAGATCCTTGATTTATTCGAAATCGATACCAAACTTGACGTATTAGCTATACGTGGTCTTCCAGATTTTTTAAAGTGAAGCTGGGTGGTGCGCCCATTTCACCCCCCCTCCCCGCTGTCAGAAGGCTGGTTACCGACGGCTACCAAATATAATCGGCTTATTTTAACATAAGGAATAGTAATTGTGGCAAGTTTTAAACTTCTGCATGAAATAGTAAGTTTTTTACTAACAACCCTTACCATGGCGGTAAAAAGAAAATTGCGGCCCGGGAAAGCAAAAGATTTTTTTATGCGGTTTGTTATTAAGAAAAGTAATATAAAATTATATATTTTTTAATTTACATAAAATAGACTTTATTAACATATTTTTTGTTTATTAAAAAAACTAGTATTTTTTAATTTACAGTAATTTGAACAATAAAAATTAAGTTACGTAATCCTAATTTTTAATTTTTTTGTGAAACAAATCATCACAAATGTCATTTTTTTATACTAGAAATGAAATCTACATCCTCGATTTATCCGAAATTGACACCAAACTTGACATATTAGCTATGCGTGGTCTTCCAGAATTTTTAAAAAAGCCGGGTAGAGCGCACCTTCCACCCCCCCTCCCCGCTACCAGAGGGCCCCTTCCATTAGGCTACCGATCGAAATCAGCTTATTTTGACATAAGGAATCAATGTGCCAAGTTTCATGCTTCTGCAAGAAAAAAACAGGTTTTGCACTAAAGTCCCCCACTAAAAAGACGTCACGGTTGTTAGCCATCTCACTTATCTCATACAAATTAGAAACAAATTACTATCGACTGCTATCGTTAACCTACGTGTACCTATGCAGAATAAGTGAGATGGCAAACAACCGCGATGTCATTTTTCTTACTTCTTTGATGTTCACGTCGCGTCGCAACCTCCATTGGTTCTTGGTTCCATCTTCAAGCTTATTACTTATCTGTGGTCCTATGATTCACTCTGTCACACTTATTGATCTTTCGTTCACGCATCGTTCACTCGTTCACTTTGTTTTGACAGCTTTGGGAAGGCAAAATGGTTTGTGTTTTATTTAATATAAAATCATGTTTTATTTAATAAATCCTTACAGATTTTAGGTGATTTTGTGTTTTAACCATCTATTTATTTTTTCAGTCGGCCCACAAAACATTTATTATCAAGCGAAAGCTTGCAAAGAAGCTTAAGCAAAACAGACCCATTCCTCAATGGGTTAGAATGAGGACAGGGAACACTATCCGGTAAGTGAATTTACAAATTACAATGACTATTACACACACACACATTTCTTACACGTAACTTGTTTAACTTCCCCTAAAATTTTGTGAAAAAAGAACCACGATGGGTAGGTATTCAAATTCAAACTAGCTATGCCCAGCGGTTTTATCCGCTAATAATTAAACTGTATTTCCTTAAATCATTTTGCTTAGAACCTTACTTACCTAATTTCAGCACAATCGGATAAGCCGGTTAGGCTCAAAGTGGCCACAAAAACCTCTATGTGCCCCCCTAATTTATAAAAGAACAAACGTTACTAATTGTTTGACTGATCTTTCAATGCACAGGACAATAAATTTAATGTTGAAAGTTGGCACCTATAAGTTTTATGGGTCTATGACATATTACCAAACCAAAACCATACAAAAAACCACATCACTATAAGAAACCTTCAAATCCCTCTAAGTGCGAGTTCTATCCCTGTGGTACTAATGCCCGTACAAACTTCAACCACTTCAGTTCTATCTTGCCTGGCCTCAAAGAACTTTCACCGCAGTCTTTCACCCTATTAGGGTCACCCATTTTTACCGAGGGACTTTCAGAGGCTATCTCTTCCCGGCGAACGCTTCTCCTCACTGCTCAAGAGCGTCTCAAAGATCTTTCTGCACATGTGGCGCTTATACTACTTCGTATGTGCTTTGCCATCCCCAAAGTAACATATCTCCTGCGGACCGCACCTACGTGGCTTTGCCCTGACGAAATTTCTGCATTCGACGAGAGTTTAAAACTCATAGCCGAGTCGATTATTAACGTCTCCCTCAATGAGTCTCAGTGGAGACAAGCTACTCTTCCCATTCGGGATGGAGGCATAGGACTGCGTTGCGCTCGGGATGTTGGGTTGCCGGCCTTCCTGGCGTCAGCGCATGGTGTAGAGGAACTCGTCGCTGTCATCCTAGACTCTAACGGCTCTAGCGACAGGGTTAACGTGCCCTTCGTAGCCGAGGGCATTTCAGCTTGGTCCGACCGCAGCTCGGGGGAAGCGGTCCCTGCTGTGCCGAGGGCTCAGCGCGCCTGGGACAAAATCACAATAAGACAAGTCAAGGAGCAGTTAGTTGAGGGAGCATCGGGATCCGATCTGGCCAGATTACGGGCTGTGTCACAGGCTGAATCGGGAGCATGGTTGCACGCGCTGCCGTCACCTCATCTAGGCACTTTTCTGGACGATAACTCTTTGCGCGTGGCTCTGAGTCTGCGCCTGGGCTGCAAGGTGTGTGAACCTCATATTTGCACTTGCGGTTCTATGGTGGAGACCGATGGCCATCACGCACTGAGTTGTCGCCGAAGCATAGGGAGGTTTCCGCGTCACCATGCTCTCAATGACATAATTCGAAGAGCCTTTGTTTCAGCGGATGTCCCATGCGTGCTCGAGCCGCCCGGTCTCAGTAGGTCCGATGGTAAGAGACCGGATGGAATGACTCTGGTGCCGTGGAAGAACGGCAAGTGCCTCGTTTGGGACGCTACTTGCGTCAGCACTGTCGCTCCCAGCCACCTCAGTCGTACCACCCTCTCCCCCGCGGCTGCTGCCGAAGACGCGGCATACAAAAAGCGGCAGAAGTACTCGACATTAGAGGCGCAGTACCTGTTCGTCCCGTTCGCGGTGGAGACGTTGGGCAGTTGGGGCGCAGATGCGAAGACTTTGACGCACGAGCTGGGCATCAGAATACGGAAAAAAACGGGTGACCCTCGTTCCCGCTCGTACCTAGAGCAAAGGTTGGCTATCGCAGTGCAGCGAGGCAACGCAGCCAGCGTAATGGGCACCTTTGCCCCGGGTACATTGGGAGGAGGGTTACTTGTTAACGATTAGATTTAGGTTATAATTAGCTTAGTTTGTATTGTAAATAAGATCGTTTTTATATTAGTTAAGATTTAGATTTTAAGTTATTTTGTGTATCTCATACTATGAAGAAATAAATTAATTATGATTTTTACCTCCCAATATTTTTGATACAAGATTAAAACTTGTATTATGGTCTGCTTGTTGTCAATTATCTACATTATCATAGTTCATAGAACCCTCGAAATCCCTTTGTTTCTATTACATCATAATATGCAACCTCAATATTTTATATTTTTTAATAATTACCTAATGGTGGCAAAATCCCAATCATGTAATTGGTACTTACAATTTTCAATTTTTAACTTTGTGTGCTTATTATCAGAGCAAGTTAACCTTATATTTATTAGACACTCGAGACATAGATGTCTGAAGATGTTACAATCCTATTGGGTCCACTTGCACACAATTGGTGTAACAATGTCAAATTCTTATACAATACTACTAGTATTCTTTTATCTGTGACAATACTAAGTATCAAAAACAATTTTAATGAAAATTTGATAACACCTTTGAAGCGGTGGTGGCCAAGGGGTTATGTGGTGTGGATGCAAATCTGGACCACTAACTTCGAATCCCAGATCTGCACCAATCTTTAATTTGTTTTGTGCAGTTTTTCCACTAGCTATTCTGGTGGTTAGGCTTCAGCCGTGGCCTGTTACCACCCACTGGACAAAACAATGTCCGTCAAGTGGTCATTGCAACCTTGTTCGGGCATGATGTTTAGTGAAGCCACTGTCATCTATGGCCGCATTGTCGCTTAACATCAAGCAAGATCATGGTCAAAGGCTGAATAAAAAAAAACCTGTACATGTGCACAAAGTACCACATGGAGGTTACTCAAAACTAGCATGTATTTGCAATTCCAAACATCTGCCCAGTGTGTTCTTAGAATCTAAATGTTCTCTACAACAAAATTAAAATCCAAAATCAGTGATCAATACATCACAACCAAATGCCAGCTCGCTAAATTTGTTCACCTATGCATGCATCGCCAGGTGCTGGCCTAAAAATTTTGCAAAAAAGATGGATAAAATAAATATAGTGGTAGTGCAAAGGATCACTAACATCATGTAACTTTACTAGCTGTGTGTAGTGGTTTCTGTATTATTCTAGGTTTAAAGTTACTGGTATACAAAGTTTTTCCTTAATTGGTTCAGCTGTTTTGATGTGAGTAGATAAAACATGCACATCTATACTTTTGCATTAATAATATTAGTAAGTTTCTCCTAATAACAGTAAGTAACCATCTTTATGTACCTTACCAATTATCTTTTATTTCTCAGGTACAACGCCAAGAGGCGTCACTGGAGAAGGACGAAGCTCAAGCTGTAAGCTTGACATTCTACCATTACTAAGTTAATAAATGCCCTAATAACCCAAAGCACTGTTTTTTTATTATTTAATTAGCAATTAAGAGCCTTCAATGTATGTGGTCTCATGTCCATAATACCGAATATGGAAACTTCAGATTTCTTCAGGCCCCTGACTCACATTGTAGTTCTGGATTAAAAATTGCCAGCAATATTCCCAATGTTGCTTGGCAATTTTTTTTTATTCGTTCTGTGCGAGTGTTTTCACGAAAAGAGTCCCCTAGAAGCTGCGCCACTATCGCACGTTTTAAAGTTACAATATATATAGATTTTTAATTCCTCATAATATTTAATTTCTTTATTAAATGTGTGTTCAACTAACAATCATTGATTATATAATTTAATAATTCAGCGGGACCTCTTTCGTGAATAGCATTATAGGATCACATTTTTTCACAAAATCGAAACTAAACTTCTCACATATAGGCAATCTAGTGGTAGGAATATCAAAATTATTTTTTAAGGATTAATAATGAACCCCGCGCATACGGAGTATTCTCACTATAAGTGGGGATCACAATAGGGCATCCATTTTTTCAGACCCTGGTTACCATGTAGGACCAAAGTACTTGTCAAGACAAGATTAAACGAGTCCAAGCTCGATAGGGTTGTCTTTTATTACAGAGTTCCTATGGCCGATTTCGGTTCCATCATCTCCATGTCATAATAATTTTAAACGCATCTACATGTTAAGCTCAGCTTATGAAAGATTCAGTACCAAACCTACAGAGTGAGGAAGGCCAGCAAAATTAAAAACAGCATCTCTATTTACAATGTCTTTTATTACATACTTTATGTACAAATAGGTAAACATGTAGATTAATCACTGAATGATTTAAAAATACATAAGGTACTGTACTTAAAATGTACAATATCACAATTTAATACTGAGATGGCAATGATCTTAGTCCCAGGTATAGATGTGAGGCCGGTATATAACCAATCTTACCTATCGGTTAGTTACCAAAAAACCCATTTAATACCCAAAAACACCGTAAAACACCATTTAAAACCTTTGGAATTAAAAAACATTTTTTTGTAATTATAACTACATTTCTTGATTTTTTCGAGACGCAATAGGTGTCTTATGTCCATATTAGCTGCCCCCAGCGGTTTTACCCGCTGTTCTATATAATATTATAGTCTATGTGTTCTAAGCTATCTCTATACGAAATTTCAGCTCAATCAGTCCACCAAGAGCAGAGATTACCTAATGTATTTATAAAAACAAAGGAGTAATAAGTTTAAAAGCTCCTTCTTTGAAAAAAATAATATTATCATAAAGAAAATTATAAAACCCTTTAATAAAAACAATCTATTATTACTCCTACTCTTTCAGACAAATCAAATGAACCCAAACTCGTTTGAGCTGCGTCAGCAAGTGGCAAGGTGCAAAAATATTATAATGTTTGCTACGAGAAGTGTGAGTTGAGCTCGCTCTGAACAGTTAAAAAATTCCAATATCCTTAATAACATAAGAGCGAGAAGCTTGCTGAGACTGCAAAAAAAAATTGCAAAATTCATAACTCTAATGTCAAATAAAAGCTTGTAATAATTTAATTCGATAACTAACCAATCTAACAAAATTCACACACTCACATTCTCACCTAAACTACACTCACACAAACGAAAAAGATTTGATTACAGATAGACAGACAACAGATCCTACACCTATCAGTTGTCTGTCAAATAAAAGCTTGTAATAATTTAATTCGGTTTCTAACTAACAATAAAATAATAATGAAATTCACACACATAAAAATAAATATTCACACATTCTCACCTCGCACACACACAAACGTTAAAAATTTGATTAAAGATAGACAACAGACCTTTCACCTGTCTGTTGTCTGTCAAATAAAAGCTTGTTATAATTATTTTGTTCGATTTCTAACTAACAATTTTTTTCAATAAGTATACTACGAAGTAAGAAGACGAGCAAGACGCTCTCCTGATGGTAAGAGATAACGCTGCCCATTATTAATACAGTGCTACTCAGTATTTTACCAAGGGGACGATTCTGGGTGCACTGCGCCAACGCTTCTTACTTGAGAGTCATAAGATGATAAGACTCCTCAGCCCAGTAATTTCATTAGCTACAGTGCCCTTCTACCGAAGCACAGTAATGTTTGCACATCACTGCTCAGGCGGTAGAATAACCGGCACTGTTGGGGTACCCACCTAGTCGACCTCCTGCAAAGGAAGTTTACCCCGGTAAAAGTAATAATAATATTCACACACTCACCAAAGCTACACGCACACAAACAAACGTTTAAGATTTGATTACAGATAGACAGACAACAGACCATTCACCTGTCTGTTGTCAGTCAAATAAAAGCTTGTTATAATTTAATTCGGTTTGTAACTTAACCAATCTAACCAAATTCACACATTCGCAATCTACCTATACTACGTACACTCACACACATACATAAAGAGCAGTGCAGACGCCGCACAATACGGCAACGTCGCATTACATACACACTCGGAATCTACCTATACTACGTACACTCACACACATACATAAAGAGCAGTGCAGACGCCGCACAATACGGCAACGTCGCACGACTAGGGCGGATCCAGGATTGGGCCCTGGGGGGGAAGGTGCAAAAATATTATTATAACGTTAACTACAAAATGTGTGAGTTTTGCTTGCTCTGAACAGTTAAAAAATTCAAATATTCTTAAAAGATATATGCAAAATTCGTAACTCAAATTAAAGCTTGTAATAATTTAATTCAATTTCTAACTAACAATAAAATAATAATAATATTCACACACTCACGTCAACTACACACACATACGTAAAAGATTTGATTACGGATAGACAGACAACAGACCCTTCACCTGTCTGTTCTGTCAAATAATAGCTTGTTATAATTTAATTCAGTTTGTAACTAAACCAATCTAACAAAATTCACACAATCGCAATCTACCTATACTACGTACACTCACACACATACATAAAGAGCAGTGCAGACGCCGCACAATACGGCAACGTCGCACGACTAGGGCGGATCCAGGATTGGGCCCTGGGGGGGAAGGTGCAAAAATATTATTATAACGTTAACTACAAAATGTGTGAGTTTTGCTCGCTCTGAACAGTTAAAAACTTCAAATATTCTTAAAAGAAATATGCAAAATTCGTAACTCAAAAAAAAGCTTGGAATAATTTAATTCAATTTCTAACTAACGATAAAATAATAATAATATTCACACACTCTCACCTCAACTACACACACATACGTAAAAGATATGATTACAAATAGATAGACAACAGACCTTTCACCTGTCTGTTGTCTGTCAAATAAAAGCTTGTTATAATTTAGTTCGATTTCTTACTAACAATAAAAAAAGAATTTTATACTACGAAGTAAGAAGACGAGCAAGACGCTCTCCTGTTGGTAAGAGATAACGCTGCCCATTATTAGTACAGTGCTATTCAGTATTTTACAAAGGTACGATTCTGGGTGCACTGCGCCAACGCTTCTTACTTAAGAGTCATAAGATGATAAGACTCCTCAGCCCAGTAATTTCATTAGCTACAGTGCCCTTCTACCGAAGCACAGTAATGTTTGCACATCATTGCTCAGGCGGTAGAATAACCGGCACTGTTGGGGTACCCACCTAGTCGACCTCCTGCAAAGGAAGTTTACCCCGGTAAAAGTAATAATAATAATAATAAATAATTGGGGTTTATACTCCAACAGAACAGGTTACCCTACTTACACTGTCAGAGTCAAATCACAATTTATAGGTTGTGTGGCGAACCTATATGTTGCAGTTTCAGGTCGCCGAGATTACTGCAGGGCCTGCAACATGACCTAACGACTGCATCCTACATATCTTATAGGAAACAGCCGGGACCCACAGTTTTGCGTGCCTTCCGAAACACGGTAGCGTCCAGGTGAACTTTTTGCCACACACTGAGATTTGAACCCAGGGTCTCCGGATTAAAAGCCGGACGTATGACCACTGGGCCACGGACGCTACAATAATAATATTCACACACTCACCAAAGCTACACGCACACACACAAACGTTTAAGATTTGATTACAGATAGACAGACAACAGACCATTCACCTGTCTGTTGTCAGTCAAATAAAAGCTTGTTATAATTTAATTCGGTTTGTAACTTAACCAATCTAACCAAATTCACACATTCGCAATCTACCTATACTACGTACACTCACACACATACATAAAGAGCAGTGCAGACGCCGCACAATACGGCAACGTCGCACGACTAGGGCGGATCCAGGATTGGGCCCTGGGGGGGAAGGTGCAAAAATATTATTATAACGTTAACTACAAAATGTGTGAGTTTTGCTCGCTCTGAACAGTTAAAAAATTTATACATTCTTAAAAGAAATATGCAAAATCCGTAACTAAAATAAAAGCATGTAATAATTTAATTCAATTTCTAACTAACGATAAAATAATAATAATAATATTCACACACTCTCACCTCAACTACACACACATACATAAAAGATTTGATTACAGATAGACAGACAACAGACCCTTCACCTGTCTGTAGTTAACATTATAATAATATTTTGCACATTCCCCACAGGGCCCAATCCTGGATCCGCCCTTGTCTTAAGTGCGACGTTGCCGCTTGGTGCGGCACCGGCACTGCTCTTTATGTATGTGTGAGTGTACGTAGTTACAGGTAGATTGCGAGTGTGTGAAAATGCGACGTTGCCGTTTGGTGCTGCGCCCGCACTGCTCTTTATGTATGTGTGTGAGTGTACGTAGTATAGGTAGATTGCGATTGTGTGAATTTTGTTAGATTGGTTTAGTTACAAACTGAATTAAATTATAACAAGCTATTATTTGACAGAACAGACAGGTGAAGGGTCTGTTGTCTGTCTATCTGTAATCAAATCTTTTACGTATGTGTGTGTAGTTGACGTGAGTGTGTGAATATTATTATTATTTTATTGTTAGTTAGAAATTGAATTAAATTATTACAAGCTTTTTTTTGAGTTACGAATTTTGCATATTTCTTTTAAGAATATTTGAAGTTTTTAACTGTTCAGAGCGAGCAAAACTCACACATTTTGTAGTTAACGTTATAATAATATTTTTGCACCTTCCCCCCCAGGGCCCAATCCTGGATCCGCCCTAGTCGTGCGACGTTGCCGTATTGTGCGGGCCCGCACTGCTCTTTATGTATGTGTGTGAGTGTACGTAGTATAGGTAGATTCCGAGTGTGTATGTAATGCGACGTTGCCGTATTGTGCGGCGTCTGCACTGCTCTTTATGTATGTGTGTGAGTGTACGTAGTATAGGTAGATTGCGAGTGTGTATGTAATGCGACGTTGCCGTATTGTGCGGGCCCGCACTGCTCTTTATGTATGTGTGTGAGTGTACGTAGTATAGGTAGATTGCGAATGTGTGAATTTGGTTAGATTGGTTAAGTTACAAACCGAATTAAATTATAACAAGCTTTTATTTGACTGACAACAGACAGGTGAATGGTCTGTTGTCTGTCTATCTGTAATCAAATCTTAAACGTTTGTTTGTGTGCGTGTAGCTTTGGTGAGTGTGTGAATATTATTATTACTTTTACCGGGGTAAACTTCCTTTGCAGGAGGTCGACTAGGTGGGTACCCCAACAGTGCCGGTTATTCTACCGCCTGAGCAGTGATGTGCAAACATTACTGTGCTTCGGTAGAAGGGCACTGTAGCTAATGAAATTACTGGGCTGAGGAGTCTTATCATCTTATGACTCTCAAGTAAGAAGCGTTGGCGCAGTGCACCCAGAATCGTCCCCTTGGTAAAATACTAAGTAGCACTGTATTAATAATGGGCAGCGTTATCTCTTACCATCAGGAGAGCGTCTTGCTCGTCTTCTTACTTCGTAGTATATTAAAAAGAGTTAGAAATCGAACAAAATTATAACAAGCTTTTATTTGACAGACAACAGACAGGTGAAAGGTCTGTTGTCTATCTATTTGTAATCATATCTTTTACGTATGTGTGTGTAGTTGACGTGAGTGTGTGAATATTATTATTATTTTATTGTTAGTTACAAACTGAATTAAATTATAACAAGCTATTATTTGACAGAACAGACAGGTGAAGGGTCTGTTGTCTGTCTATCTGTAATCAAATCTTTTACGTATGTGTGTGTAGTTGACGTGAGTGTGTGAATATTATTATTATTTTATTGTTAGTTAGAAATCGAACTAAATTATAACAAGCTTTTATTTGACAGACAACAGACAGGTGAAAGGTCTGTTGTCTATCTATTTGTAATCATATCTTTTACGTATGTGTGTGTAGTTGAGGTGAGAGTGTGTGAATATTATTATTATTTTATCGTTAGTTAGAAATTGAATTAAATTATTACACGCTTTAATTTGAGTTACGAATTTTGCATATATCTTTTAAGAATATTTGAATTTTTTAACTGTTCAGAGCGAGCAAAACTCACACATTTTGTAGTTAACGTTATAATAATATTTTTGCACCTTCCCCCCCAGGGCCAAATCCTGGATCCGCCCTAGTCGTGCGACGTTGCCGTATTGTGCGGCGTCTGCACTGCTCTTTATGTATGTGTGTGAGTGTACGTAGTATAGGTAGATTCCGAGTGTGTATGTAATGCGACGTTGCCGTATTGTGCGGCGTCTGCACTGCTCTTTATGTATGTGTGTGAGTGTACCTAGTATAGGTAGATTGCGATTGTGTGAATTTTGTTAGATTGGTTTAGTTACAAACTGAATTAAATTATAACAAGCTATTATTTGACAGAAAAGACAGGTGAAGGGTCTGTTGTCTGTCTATCTGTAATCAAATCTTTTACGTATGTGTGTGTAGTTGACGTGAGTGTGTGAATATTATTATTATTTTATTGTTAGTTAGAAATTGAATTAAATTATTACAAGCTTTAATTTGAGTTACGAATTTTGCATATATCTTTTAAGAATATTTGAATTTTTTAACTGTTCAGAGCGAGCAAAACTCACACATTTTGTAGTTAACGTTATAATCAGGGATGTAACGGAGGTAGTTTTATCGGAACCGAAATCGGAATCGGAGTTTTCAAATTTGATTTATCGGAATCGGAATCGGAATCGAAATCGGAGGCAGGGTCAGTTTGTTTAAGGACAAATAAAACATGATTTAAAGTCAATTCTTTTCATTTTTATTTTTTATAATAAAATAAAAAATAACTGTGAAAAAAAATTGGCATAATTCCAAATAAAGAAAAGATAAAATTAATGAATTTAAAGTTTAATTAAAATTAAAACTATGAACCTGTTCGGCACAGGCCGTCGCGCGCCGCCCGTTTTGTTTCGTTCGACCTCCGATTAACATCCGATACAAAAGTATCGGAACCGAAGTCGGAACCGAAAGTGTAATTATAATCGGAAGTTCCGACTTAACGGAACCGGAATCGAAGCTCCGTTACATCTCTGGTTATAATAATATTTTTGCACCTTCCCCCCCAGGGCCCAATCCTGGATCCGCCCTAGTCGTGCGACGTTGCCGTATTGTGCGGCGTCTGCACTGCTCTTTATGTATGTGTGTGAGTGTACGTAGTATAGGTAGATTCCGAGTGTGTATGTAATGCGACGTTGCCGTATTGTGCGGCGTCTGCACTGCTCTTTATGTATGTGTGTGAGTGTACGTAGTATAGGTAGATTGCGAATGTGTGGATTTGGTTAGATTGGTTAAGTTACAAACCGAATTAAATTATAACAAGCTTTTATTTGACAGAAAACAGACAGGTGAAGGGTCTGTTGTCTGTCTATCTGTAATCAAATCATTTACGTATGTGTGTAGTTGAGGTGAGAGTGTGTGAATATTTTTTTTTTATTGTTAGTTAAAAATTGAATTAAATTATTACAAGCTTTTATTTGAGTTACGAATTTTGCATATAGTACGGTCCCCAATACAAAAAAATAAAATTTCCGTGGGACACATCTCCGCCATACAGATTATTGGTATGTACTTATTTGTCATATTTTCCTGAACACGAAAAGTGCGGTAGTCACTTCCTAAGTGTATAGAGGGGGTAGTTATGACGTCACAAAGATGGCCGCCAGCCTATTCTATTGTGCGGGTTATTTCAATATCTACTAAACCGATTTACTTAAGTAGGGTGTCAAATGAAAGGTTATTAAATAAGCATCATTTTATTTCTAAGAACTATTAATGTGAAGTAAGTAAGAAAGGAAATAATTCCAAAAAACATAATTTCTAAAAAAAAATTTCTTCTTATGTATATAACTTGGTAAACGTTAGGATAATGCAAATATAGGTTATTATAAAATATTTAGTTTCTTTCATCAGCTTTCTAAAAAATCTTTAATCATTACAATAAAGCTATATACACGGAACTGCAGCCGTTTGAATGAGCATCGGTAGCGCTGAACTCATAGCGGTAGCTAAGCGATTAGACGGATTTTCTATAGAATGATCATAGAATTTTGAATAAAAAGCATGTGCGATAGTAATGAAAATATATAATAAAATTTAAGTAAGCTGGTACGTATTCATAAGTTGTATTTACAAGTTTTTTTCTGATGTGATCAGCATAATAATAGGTAGGTGTATGTGTTGTACTAAACTTACTGATAAAATTATTGAAAATAAAACATATTTTTATCTAATTAATGTCTTCAACGTAATCTGTATGTTCTGAATAATTATACTGGTTGTAACATTTGTTACCGACATGATGTATCCCTTCTAAGCACTTTTGTTTTTTGTCATTACATCCATAACGGGATGAACACTTTCTTCACATTTTCACCTAATTCACACATTCTCACCTAAGCTACACGCGCGCAAACAAACGTTTAGGATTTGAATACAGATAGACAGACAACAGACCATTCACCTGTCTGTTTTCTGTCAAATAAAAGCTTGTCGACCGAGCGAAGCGAGGTCTTAGAGTCGAGAGCCGCGAAAAGCCTGCGTATTGACCAGTTTAACGGTTGACCTCTGGTGATTGAGTTCGATCGACATTTACTCAAAAACGGTTAATCCAAATTAAATGAAACTTTGCACACAAGTTAAGAAGGGTAATTGGATAATTTTAGTAAAAAAAAATAGCCAAATAGGCTCCAGAATTGCAGAGTATAGGTGACTTAAAGTTTTTACGATAGGTCTAACGATAATTTCAAAACTGGTGCGCTGATAATTTTTTTTTTAATATATAGACATTTTTTATAACCGACATAAATATATTATCAAAAGTGTATGTTTGTATGTATGTTTGTTACGCGATAACTTGAAAAGGGATAGTCCAATCTTTATGAAACTTTGCAAACACGTAGTATGAAACAATAGAATTTTTAAGTTCGAACATGAGCCAAATCGGTCGAAGAGTTTTAGAGTTATAGAGATTCCTTGATTACAACGTTCCCGTTAATCCAATCTTGATAGAACTTTGCAAACAATTAGTACAAACTAAGATAATCCTTAAGTCCAAATATAAGCCAAATCGCTGTAAGGGTTGTAGAGCTATAGAGATTATTATATTACAATGTTTACATGAGAACTGACATATAATAATATAAATTTAAATGATCGTAGAGTGCAAGATAGGCTCAGAAAGTGGAAGTAGGCACCTAATTTACCTATTTTCAAGTATTCACATAATAGCTATAGTAATATCCAAGCATTCGAGAGTTCAGTATTATTTTCCTTAAATTTAGGTATACTTCATAGTACTATTAAAATTATGATGATCTGAGGACTATTAAAATGACTTCTGATGACTACATATTATGTAATTAATTCATATTATATGCTCAAAAAATGGCTTTATTTAAAAGTACGTAATTATCGAAGTGAAGCAATGTTATGCGCGTACGTATTTAGATAGGTGACCTCAAATTTTGCTGACTTTTTTGAACAAAAGAAAAAGCGGCAAGTCCAACTTGCGCTTGTTAGGGTTTATTTAAAATATGAATTATAATTAAATTAAATTTTGTTCTTTGAATGGCATACCATTAGAGATCACAGATTAGATCAAAGATAGGTACTACGCTAAGCTACGACAAAAATGTTGAAATTTGCTACAATATATCAATAATAGGTAGTATAGTCGTAAAGTCGCGGTATTGATTTGTTGTAAAACACAAATAAAACTAGATATTTTTTTCAGGGTGATGTGATGTTACTAGTAGTTATTATTAGTAATATCAATCTTATATTTAGCTCATTAAAAACGTTTAAAAAATCTGATAGAAGCCATTCCGATTCTTCTAATGCAGTGGTTGTAATTTTTTTTCTATACAAGAGCTACAACTACGGGCCGCAGCCCCATTTCATTCGTCTGTCTGCACTAGGTAGGTACTAACTCTACATAATTGAATGCTAGCGCCTAAAGCCTAAAGTAAATGTATTCTTTTTATCTATAATTTTCTTAATCAAGTGAATACGAATATCCTTTAATAATATTAGATCGCTCTATTATATTATTATTATTATTGAAATTTTGATCACAACAATAGAACAGTGATAAAGAAGATCATGTTAAAACATTTCCGTTACGTAGGTGTTTTGAGTTTCAATTACTTTGAATTTTGGTATTATTAAAGTTAAAGTTTCCATAAATGTATACACATTGTTAACCCTATATTTTTACCTTTAGGTAGGTATAGGTACCTAAAAATCTAAGGTTTTAACATTTCCAATGAAATTAGGTCTGCGAGGTCCCAGTTCGAGGCGAACTACTAGTTATAATTTAATTCGGTTTGTAACTTAACCAATCTAACCAAATGCACACATTCGCAATCTACCTATACTACGTACACTCACACACATACATAAAGAGCAGTGCGGGCGCAGCACCAAACGGCAACGTCGCATTTTCACACACTCGCAATCTACCTATAACTACGTACACTCACACACATACATAAAGAGCAGTGCCGGCGCCGCACCACGGTAAAGAGATACTCTTTACCGTGTATGTAGAGTTGAAAGCTGGCAACGTCGCATCGAGATTGAGTACTTACTGATATTAAATATAGGCGTTACAAGTAGGTACCATAAGTTCAGTTAGTTTGGTCCGTCCGACCAAGTGGAGAGATAGGAATTAGTTATAAAAACTACATTGATACGGTGAAAGCTCTGTGTTCGTAATAAAAAACTATAGGTTGAATAGAATTAAAAACTTTTTTGATAACCACATAATAAATATACCTACTTTAGGTATACCTAATAATTTTAATTCGGTTTTAACTAAACTCACACTCTTGCCTCGTTACGATATCGTAATCAGTTGTAGGTATCTCGACAATATTGTAGGAAATAGGTACTTACTCTCTATTGATATTCTATAAACTTTTATTAAAATTCTATTAACTAATATTTTGCTATTGTTGTTTTGAGGGTGATTTATTATATTAGTTTTGCTTCTTTTTTATTAATGTTGTACCTATAATATTTTTACTATAGGTAGGTTTACTTACCTACTTATTGCAGGGGTATAGGATTTTTTTACTTTGGCGACATGGCATTGCTGTAATGTTAACGTAGTAGGTTTTAACTCAATAATTGCTCAAAATAACGAAGAATAAAATATTTTTTTTTATATTTGTAGGAGAGTTTTAAACTGTTTGAAATTGTGTATTTGGAGTATTATACCACAAGATTTGGAATATAACGTTTTAAATCGGTGTATTTACATCTGTAGTCCCAGGGGAATATGAATATGTTGTGTCAGGTGGTGTCTTCCTTGAGAGCGTCTTTGGAGTCTTCCTTTTTGAGAGCACCGGACTGCATGAGCAGGTCTTCAAGGAGCAAGTCGTTGTCGATTAGTTCTGTACTGCCCGTACGCTGGAAAAGGTAATATTTCAGTTAATGATACAGTGCTATCTAAGGTAAGAAACTTATTGCTTGAGTTACAGTGGCTAGATAACTATCACTAATATTATAAAGGCGAAAGTTTGTGAGTGTGTTCGTTACTTCTTCACGTCCGGTTAAGCTGAAATTTCGTATACACACACATAACTTAGACCCTGGAATATAGGTTACTGTACAGCAAGTAAGACTGCTGGGCGCAGCTATTAAACTTACAATTACTACATTAATTTATTTGTACCTGTCGGGAATTCGAAGGATGAAAATCATGTGACCAAAAAGTCCATGAATATTGTAATAAGTGGTAATCCGGGAAGGGGACGCCCGAAAAAGGTTTGGATGAACTGTGTGAAAGAGGATATGCGTGCTAGGGGAGTGGATGCAGACATGACGGATGATAGAGCAGAATGGAGGAGAAAAACGTGTTGTGCCGACCCTACCTCGTGTAGGATAAGGGCAGGAAGAAGAAGGGAATTGGAAGGCAAACATACACTTGTCAACTTTGTGTAGGAGTAGGCAGGTACTTGTTTAGAAGGTAAGATTTGTTTTTAGCCTATTATAGTACATACATTATAACTATACTTTTTTTACACTAAATAGGTCTATGTTAGACCACATCCCACCTGTTGGAAAGTGCAGAAGCGGTCGATAATGAATCATATTAATACATACAGATGGAATTGAGAACCTCCTTTTTTGTTACCTACCGGTAAAAAAGAAATAAAAAGTGCGATGTAGGTACCTGTTGTGCGCTGACTGATCGAGCCATAAGTTTCTGTTGGTATCGTTCGCGGCGTTCCTTTTCCCGTTTGCTGCGAAGTCGCTCGAAGTCATCCAGCATGTCATCGTTTTCACCGTCTATCTCGTCCACTGTGGAAAATAGTAAAGCTTATTAATAACAAGAACTACAAATCAAAATCGCACCCATAATGGGTATATTCCTATTCGCCACACATCAATTGGCCCCAGGTGGCAATTACTACTGAATGCCAACTGAGTTATTGTTCAAATTTAAAGCGATTTGAAGAACAGTAGTTTAAACTGCTGTGTAGTTTACCAATCCCTCTTCTCAACTGGGCATTTATTCCCAAATGCCACCTGCGGGTAAATGGCAATATACCCGCCATATTGACACTTTTACACTCGCAAGATTACCACTAAACTGACGCTGAAAAAGTGCTTACTTACCGCTGCTGCTGCTGTGCTGGTCTGTGCTTAAGCACTTTGATATATTTGATCCAAGAATAAATATACCAGTCAGTCTAAGACTGATATTTCAAGCCTAAACGTCTAGCAACAGGGCTGAAATGTGGTACATAGATAGTGTAGACTCAACTAACATTTTACAGGATACTTAAATATAAAACTGAGTTCCTCACATATGGTCTGGCTGCCGTCTGCGCTCAGCTCAGGACCGACGTCGCTGTCGAGGTGGGGTTTAGGATCGTCCGCGTCATGGCAATGATGATAGCGTAGCGCAGACTCGAATAACATTTTACAGGATACTTTAATGTAAAACTAAGGTCCTCACATATAGCCGCGGATGAGTGCCTTGGCGTATCCGTTGCCCCGGAATTGTCCCGCAGGAACACCCCCAGGTTTAGTGGGTATCCCCGCCCCATCGTCTTCGGCGGGGGAGTCCCACATACCGCCCCGCACCCCCCGGTGTAGGGTGATGATGCGTAACACATTTTTCCTGAGTCAAAAAAAAGGTCCTCACATATGGTCTGGCTGCCGGCCGCGCTCAGTTCAGGGCCGACGTCGCTGTCGAGGCGGGGTCTAGGATCGTCCGCGTCGTCGTGGCTGTAGTCTGCGCCGAGCGACTCGGCGGCGGGGCTGCGGTCGCCGGCCGACGGAGCCCGAGCCTGCCACGGGTTGGGCGCTGATGATGATAGACGGGTACCTGCAATTAAAGAAACTATAAGAATGCTGGCAAATATATTAACGTGACACTCGTTTCTTCTTTCTTTTATATATTTGAAAGCGGAGTGAAAATCGTTATGTCTGAGGGATTCATACAAATTTGTAGGTAATAGTAATTTTCACAGAAAAAACTGCCTTAATACTTTTTTACATTAACTTTGAAATCAGTTTTGTTTCTGCTTTAAAACCCTATACCTGAGTAGTATGTATGATTGGTGTTAATTTCAACTCTATTCAGAGTTAAAAAGTTAAGACAGTTTAATGAAGTATAACCCTAAAAATGTAACTTACTTGAACTATGATAGGAATTTCTTGTAATATTGACTGGATCACTCGGCGGTGGAGGTTTTTGGAATAAACTCATCGCCGTTGGTCTGAAATCATTACACAAAATATATGTTAAGTATGAAATTATTATAATATCTTGAAGTACATAATATGTATAAATATCTATTGTTTATTTTATGGTTTGGTTTGAAGCCCGTGAGAATATAATCCGGATGTATGTAGATTATAATCCGGGTTACCTGTTATCCGGCCTCCGGTTGGCGAGGCTGGTGATGGTGGGCTGCTCGTCCACCTCCTCGATGCCCTCGTTGTCTATCTTCATGTACCCAGTCAATCAAGTACATCACCTGTTATCCGGCCTCCGGTTGGCGAGGCTGGTGATGGTGGCCTGCTCGTCCACCTCCTCGATGCCCTCGTTGTCTATCTTCATGTACCCAGTCAATCAAGTACATCACCTGTTATCCGGCCTCCGGTTGGCGAGGCTGGTGATGGTGGCCTGCTCGTCCACCTCCTCGATGCCCTCGTTGTCTATCTTCATGTACCCAGTCAATCAAGTACATCACCTGTTATCCGGCCTCCGGTTGGCGAGGCTGGTGATGGTGGCCTGCTCGTCCACCTCCTCGATGCCCTCGTTGTCTATCTTCATGTACCCAGTCAATCAAGTACATCACCTGTTATCCGGCCTCCGGTTGGCGAGGCTGGTGATGGTGGCCTGCTCGTCCACCTCCTCGATGCCCTCGTTGTCTATCTTCATGTACCCAGTCAATCAAGTACATCACCTGTTATCCGGCCTCCGGTTGGCGAGGCTGGTGATGGTGGCCTGCTCGTCCACCTCCTCGATGCCCTCGTTGTCTATCTTCATGTACCCAGTCAATCAAGTACATCACCTGTTATCCGGCCTCCGGTTGGCGAGGCTGGTGATGGTGGCCTGCTCGTCCACCTCCTCGATGACCTCGTTGGCTATCTTCATGCTTCCACCCGTCGCCGCCGGTTTGTTC
The DNA here is from genome assembly GCA_947507615.1 of Hemithea aestivaria. NCBI lineage: Eukaryota > Metazoa > Arthropoda > Insecta > Lepidoptera > Geometridae > Hemithea > Hemithea aestivaria. Next base: position 9,355,700 of record OX382328.1, read on the forward strand.
AGCGCAGGGTTGCTTGCTGATATCGTGAACCGGGACGCTGGAATATTACAATACAAAATTATACTTAGAGACAGACTAGACTTTGTACTTTGTAGTGGTAGGCATCTGACGCAATGGTCGCCTGGGGCAGTAGCAGTACCTTTGCCAGTTTTCTTCGTTGTGAACAGGGAGATTTTTTAATTTTACTCCCCATGCCATTTTTTAAATATCAAACTAAATGCAAATTATAAAAATGTGCGCAATAATGTTGTGCAGGGCTTCCTTTGAGGAATTTTCGATAAGTTAATTCTATGAATTTATATTTCAAAATGTATCAAATAGTGCGAGCGAGAGAGCGTCAACCGTTATAAACGCTCTTATTTTTTTTAATATTTATGTGTCTAGAGTCTAGACACTGAAAAACCAAAATAGCGTGTGAAGCAGTGAGACATAGAAAAATCTGGTAATGATAACAGATGATGAATGAGTGTTTTAATCAGTTGATATAATTATTATTCGTCAGTATTATGAAGCTCGTCCAAACCAGTTTAAAGGCAGTTTAGGATAAAAACGGTGTTATATAAAAAGTAGATGGGAAAATGTGCACCCACTACTTATTACTAAAACCGGTATAAACAAAAAACTACTGCTATTATTTTTTACTAACACCAATGAATAAACCTCATCAATTTGATTGCATTAATTCTTCGTTTTCTTAACAACAAAATCCAATAGGTAATAGGATATGATCCTAAAGTCGATACTCTTAATTAAATTACGTACCTATATGAAACGATTTCTTTTTGGTTTAGTCTTATTTCTCAAGATATTATTTTTGAGGTTTTTCTATGTTAAAATTGGATTGGAATTAACACTAAATATTAATATTTAATCCTACTATTATTATAAACGTAAAAGTTTGATAGTTAAGTTTTAAGCAAAATTATTTTGTAAATATAATCACAATAGAGTATTTTTATTGTATTGATGTCTAGTTGAATATTTGTTACTCTTTCACGCATAAACGGGTGGACCGATTGAGCTGAAATTTGGTATCCTACTAGAGAAATAACACCTAGGTAAAACCGCTGGGCACAGCAATAAAGTATTATTCTATTCTATTAGGAAACTGCAATCTCATTGTAAAATAGCGTAAAGAACACAATGCTCAACAATCAGCCTTCAATGTTATCTAGTGGAACACTCATTTGCAGTACATTGATGAAGCAATGTTGGCCGACCATAAATAACGTACCTACTCACGCGCTAATTAAACGTTAATCAAACCATACCTATTACAATATGCACTACAATTTGACCCGAACATCGTCCGCCTAACAGTTAGCGAATGTAGTGATACCCTACTATACTTAATTTACGGTTTTATTAAACTCAAAATTCATTTATTCAAATAGGCTACAATGGAGCACTTTTACCGCTCATTCGCAAGGCACCTCTATGAGAAGAACTAGCAAGAAACTCATAGGGATTGCTTTTTTTTAAATATGTGTTTACAATGTTTATCTTGGTTCCATAATTTATTTACAGGTGGTTGCAGAGGTTTCCAGGCATCTTTGTCTTAAACGTGTAATAAAATACAATTTTCATATTATTTATCTATCTACATATTATATGATCTAATTATATATGTCACCGGAAAATAACAAGGTTCGTAAGTTTATAAATTTCCTAAATTTTTTAGGAAATTTATAAACTTTCGTAGGATTTTTTTTTATGTGATTAAGTAGAAGACGAGCAAGACGCTCTCCTGATGTTAAGAGATAACGGCTGCCCATAATCAGTACAGTGTCACCTAGGATTTCACAATTATGTGAAATTTTAGGAGCACTGCACCAACGCTTCTTACTCGAGAGTCATAAGATGTTAAGACTCTTTAGCCCAGTAATTTTACTAGCTACAGTGCCCTCCTACCCAAACAAGATAAATTGATTCTAAATGGATCGACCAATCACAGACGAGCTTTTAATTTTACGCTTTTTTAAAATACGGAAAATAACACACTGGTCTCTGATTGGTCGATGTTGACAGTGACAATGCTTGTTACCATAGAGTTAGGTACAATTAGACTTGCCAACCTATAAACTTTAGATCCGGAAAATCCGAAATCTGTTGGTTAGGTTAGGTTTGAACAGTGACCACAATGCGCGAGCCGAGCGAGCGAAGCGAGCGTGCCGCGGCAGCGGCCGGCGAAGCGCCAGATACGAGTTTATTTTTGATACCTAAATGATTTATATTTGTAGATATCCAGAGAGTTCATGACGCGTCCACGTCTCTGAACATCTACAGATAAAAAATATTCAGTAAAAAAAAACTCGTATCTGGCGCTTCACCGGCCGCTGCCGCGGCACATGGTCATGGCCACTTCAAAACTTTCGTAGCTCTATGGTATTCACACTTATAATTTTACGAGTGAGTTCAGTAAGTTTATCAATTTACGAAAATGTGGGCGTAAAATAATACAATCTATCTCTCGTTGGGAATCCTACGAAAGTTTATAAATTTCCTAAGAAATTTTAGGAAATTTATAAACTTACGAATCTTGTTATTTTCCGGTGACATATATAAGGTACTTACTAGCTGCGCCCAGCGGATTTATCTGTTGTACTGTAGCCTATGTCTTATTCCAGAGTCTATCTCTATACCAGTGGAACACTCATTTGCAGTACATTGATGAAGCAATGTTGGCCGACCATAAATAACGTACTGACGCGCTAATTAAACGTTAATCAAACCATACTTATTACTTACAATGTGCACTACAATTTGACTCGAACATCGTTCGTCTAACAGTCGGTAAACGTATGTCATGATAAACTTACCTAATCAAATATAATTTTTACGATTTTATTAAACGTGTAATCTAATAAATATAAATTCATAATATTTAATTTCGGTATACTAAAACGCGATAAAATGGATCTGATTATAAACCTGCTTTAAATTTTCTTTCTTATTTTGGTTAAAAAAATACTCTTCAAGCAATTCGAAAATAAATGTTATTTCTTTAGCGTAAAAAATATTACTTATGTGTAGGTAGGTACCTACTGTATGTAATATTATAATTGGTAATTGGAACTGCGAGATATTTTTAATTTAAAAATTAATTATACAAAAAAAATATGTCTCATTTCCTTCAAGATTTTAAATTAAAACATACAAGGAATATAATATAAAAAAATTTAATGCATATAATCCATGAAAAGGATTGTAAACTTTCTTTCTCATTCTATTTCATCACAGCAAAATAACTATCAAAGAAATCGCTGTAAAAGTACACTAACAAACGGTATAATGATAACATCTATCGTTAGGCATTCAAGTACTTTGTCTAAGTATACATTAAACACATTTCAGTCAATAAAGGAAAGCTTCAGTAAGATCTTATAGCGACATGGTACTACTAAGGTGTTTATTTGTTTGAGAGATGTGTCACGCAGAGTCATCACAGGATATATGCTCTAGTTTCATAACTAGAATGTACTTTAGGTAATAAAGAGACGAAACTTGTTTTGGAAGTGTCCTAGTTTACCTAGCGCACAAGGTTGCTGATATAATTTTTGGAAGCATTTAGACTTTTTCCTCTTTTTCTATGATTTTCTTGCAAACTAAAATAATAATTAACCTTTTGACCGCCAAAGTCACCTATACTTGACAAGTACTTGCGGGTCCTGTACGCCAACGACGTCTATAGACGACAAAAAACCCAGTCTTAATAAAGTGATATAAAAATATTTATCGACTCTTGGCAACACTAGTTCTTTCGTAGGTAATTTTTTTTAAATTGTGCCTTGGCGTACAGGGCTTGAAAATGCGTTTGTGCCGTGGCGTTCAAAAGGTTAAAAGAAATATGTGACAATCCCCCAAATGATAATATCTATATAGAAAGAGAATGGCTGTTATAAAATCCGATTTAAATCCAGTATTTGACCACATTCGGCTGATATAAAAGTATTGAAAGAAGATGAAATAGAACGAAATCTAGAACATAGGATAATTTCCATTTAACTTCAAAGACAAATCGTTGCTTATATTTAAAGAGCGACAAACAAGCGGTCCCATTTCTTATCGAACGATAGGTATCGACTTACATTTATTATTCATACATACAAAGTCACAAAAACTATACAAGTGAACGTATGGCGCCCGTGCCAGGATCGCAGACCATTCTCTTCCCAAACAGAAAATTAGTATAAGTTAGTACACAAAACGAGTACGTACTACCGTCAGTCTGCACAACAGGCACATTCCCCGCCCTCTGGTCCTCCTTCGAGAACAGTCTCTTCAACATGGAAGTGACAGAGTTCGTCCTGGCTATAGGAGTTTGGTTCTGTTGCTGTAGTGAGGCCATGGAGTTGGTCGAGCCCATGGAGTTCCTGTCATCCTTCTTCCCTCGCTTGCTTCCGCGAGACACTATGAAGTGGATGCCCGATACTGCGTCGTCGTTCATCTGTAATTGCTGTTAGGGAAACACAAGATTAGAAAATAAATAAACGTATTTGCCACAACACTTAGGTACCAGGCACATACAAGAATTAGTACCATATATTTAAGTGTGAAGTTACGATCTGTATTATTTTTAGATAGAGTTTGCTGTAAAATAGGAGGAATACATATTAAATATACTACAATGAATCGCCACTCTTAATATGGCCCGAGTGGTATCTTCTTTTAAGAAACACGCAACTAAAACTAAAACTTTACACAAAATAATAAGGCACTTATTACTGTGACATAGTAATAGGAGTCTGTTTTTATGCTCTAACATAATAAAAATACCGACCTAATCTAGATTTATTGTATGTAGACTCTTTGAATTTGATCAAATTTCAAAACATAATTATAAAATTATTATATTAATATTTGAAATATTTAAAATTTGGCATATTTTCAGGGTCATCTGTTATACAGGAAGAAATTTGATATCAAAGCTGTTAAATAATATTAAGATACGACAAAAAATTAGATAAGATAAATTATTATAGATATGACATAAAACGCAGCCAAAGCGAAGAATATATGTTTACAAAATATGCAAGATTATTTACAGCATTGAAAGGTTTGCGAACAATTAGTTAAACAAATTGAGAGTTAAACGATAACAAACAAATAACATTAATTGTGAAGATTTCAGTACAACATATAGTGCTCACAGATTTACAACACAACATTACAATATACATGAAGTTTTAAAGATATACTGTATAGTATCAGTATAATGCGAAACGGTATATTAATTTTGAAGATTTATGTTTTACCTCCTACGACATAAAATATCAAACAAATAAGGAGTAAAAGCATAAACCCATGATGATTGTACTCCTACACAAATAAAACTGAATAATCCACTTTAGATTCCTACAAATCTACACATTCTTGGAATATAACTCTGCGAAGGACTTAACTTTTAACGGTTTAAACGCAGATTATAAATTAAAAAAAAATGTTAATGTTTATACTCCTTCACGCGAACATAACTCCAAAACGAAAATAGGAGGACTTTCATTAATAAGCTACGAAATAAAACATTATTTCATTTGTGTTTAAAGTTGCCTGTAAATTTAATAACCGAATGTAACAGACATAACATTTCGGGAATTATTTCATACTTAAGTCAATCACTTATAAATATTATCAGAAGTACGTAATCTTTAAATTAGTAGGAAACGTAGTAGTAATATATTACCAATTTATGATTATTGTTAAATTATGATTAGTAGAATTACAGAAATATAATTATTAGTAATAGTTAATGATATCACGCTTTTACACACGAAGTTACAAAAATGTGTAGCAATATTTAAGGGGAAACCCACTTGCATTGAACATCTATGAGTCAAGATGAAGACATACAAGTCGAACCTAACTTTTCTATTAAGTACTGATCAGTCCCGCTAGACAAATGCTAAATACTTGTGGCTATAACGACTAAAAATGTAGTTACTCAGATGAACATAGTTGACTAGCTTTTATGGTCGCGGCTATGCCCGCGTGGTCGAGTCTACGTCATAAAACCTATGTGTATTCCAAATTATAACCCAATCCGTTCAGTGGTTTGAGCTGTGCGTTGATAGATTAGTCAGTCAGTCTTTCCTCTTTATAAATTTAGATGTTCGTTATTTGTTTTACCACAACGTCTGTATTATTTAATTAGCTTAACCCATTTACAAGAAAATCAATTTTTCTCGTTTTCTCTTTAGTCATGAAAGTTTTTCAATCGTCCAATTTAAAGGTCTCCCCTTAAATATTTAAAAACATTTTGGTAATAGCTCGTGTAGGTATAACTAAATTAGTAAACTCTATGTTAGACTCTTACCCAAGGCGTCATTCAAAAAGAGCTGCCAAATGCATTATCCAATAAATAAAAATGTTACCGCGGTCGTAATTGCGGCTTCGGGAATATATGAAATAGATATTAATTTATATCAACTGTTTAAAGGCCGGTTCACATTTGGCGAAGCCCAGCGCAGAGGACTTTTGGGTGCCAAAGCATTGTCGTTATTCTGTTAGAAAAAGATCGACTACAGATTGAGCAAACTTGAACTTGACAAAGAAAACTTGACACTGTACGACATAGAATAAGGCGTTTTTACAAGCTTTTATTTACTTTCACTTGTCTGTTGTCTGTCTGTCTGTAATCAAATCTTGCAACTTAAATTTGACCCACTTCCCGGTGTCCGATTGAGCTGAAATTTTGTATGCATGCATAAATCGGATGACAATGCAATATTATTATGACATGGAGCTGATCTGATGATGGAGCTGGGAGGTGGTCATAGGAACTCCGTAATAAAACGACGTAACCCCATCGAGTTTAGGCTCATTTGATTCGTCTTGACGAGTACTTTATGGTAATAATAATAATAAAAGCTTGTTTTTAAAAAGTTTTTTAAAATTTCACTTGTTTAAACTTAATTGTATAATATTACGCGACAAAGATGAAAATACGAGCAAATTTCGCTTTTGAAATTTCATTATTTCATATTTCTCCAAATTAAAAATTTTCTCCGCTTTTTTTCGCTTAAAACTGTAAAGGTTTTTGCTTATATTAATGTTTCGGCAGTGAAAGCTCTGCGCAGCGCTTCGCCAAATGTGCTCCGGCGCTTGAACCCCATTAGCCACAGAAATGAACCAGATATAACCGGTCACCGAATAGGAACATGTAAAAGGAACATAAAGTTATGGTTATACTTAAAAATGTGCACACGAACCAATAGGTAAAGTTTTTACATTGAAATCGCAATACAAATTTAATTTAATTTTGTATATCAAGGGCACCCCGAAATGAATGTAAATAGTACCCCTTAATAAAAATAGTATAAAATTAAGATGATATAAAACAAATTTTAAATAATATTAAGGCTTTAAACTAGTAGATTTGAAATTATACGGAGTAAATTATTCATTGTTTTTTAAGGAAATCAAACATAATATTATGTAAATAGGTACTTATATGGCGATGGCCATAAAATTGTAATGTTATTCTGAACCAATAACATTAATATATTATTTTATTCCACTTCAAATTTATTAAAAAATCTGAATGTATCAGCAAAAGGAACTTGTAGGGCTTCCTTATCTATTGCTCATTTCAAACGTAGAATCAGTTACAAAAATACGATTTCAACGCAAAAACCCCGACTGATTCAAGCACACAAGCATAACCACGACTATAATATCATGTTGGCAGCACCCTATCACCGCACACTGCAAAGCTCCGTGCAGCATGCTATATAACGGGCGGGGTCTAACCTCGGGCGGCTCGAACTTGTAACTCACGGTGTTGGATGGAACCATCTCGTCTATCTTCACTCCAGAAGGCGCCGTCATCACCATGCTCCTCTGTCTCACCGGCACGGCTATCCTAGCTGTGGAATGTTCCGGATGCTCCTCCCTTTGGTTCTCAGTCGCTATCGTGTAAGGCAACTCTGATGGGAACACTTCGTCCCAGTATTGGTCTTTGATGAGCTCGGGATGCTCGTGGTGCATTTCGTCTACTATCATGTATGATACCTGTTGAATGTTCCTATTTTAATTGTTGTGATACTATTGGTATGTGAAGCAATAGAAAAAGTGTCGAAGATATGTTTCTTATAGACTTTTTTGCATTGATGCCGTGGCGGATTGAGGATTTTGTTTTAGGGGTCTTTAATTGGCTTAAATTCGTTTTGGGCTCCGAACCCTAAACCTTGCTTATAGTCACGGGTAGAGTACCTAACCTAAAGATTTTTGTTTTTTTTTTTATATGCTACGTGATGTGGATAGGATTTTAGGGGGTCATATTTACAAAAAAATGCCATCACTTTGTATGAAGCAAAACAAATCTCAGTAACACTGCATATCATATGATATTTTTCTGATATTATCAACTGATTTTATTAATGGCTTCACAAATTGATGTCAAGCTGATTTTTCATGCAAGTAACCTAAACATGTTTTTAAAGTAAGTTTAATATCTTAAAACTATGTGTATTTTCTTAAAAGTAAGTATAATATAAGTAGAAGAAAATCAAACTGACCTGTAAATCTCTGTCAATTAACCAATTAACTTCAAAATCATCGTCGTCCTCGCCGAAGGGATTGATCAACGACTCAGCCACTTTCAACCACCCCATGTAGAAGAAAAACTCTAGAGTGGTGAATATCGGGAAGTACAGATCTATATTACTGATGTACGCCTCACTGCTACCCGATGTTTGCAATTTGTTGTCTACCCACTGACTACCCAGTGCAGAGGTTATAAAATATGAGTATACAGCTATTGTTACTACCTGAAATTAAAACAATTTGCTAATTTGGATTCTACATTAAAATTTAATAACGTCATAACGTTTATTACCAGTAGTTCTTTTAGATTTAGACAGTTCGTTTAAAGGAACTAATAGAACGTTTTCTTTTTAACCCCCGACGCAAAAACGACGGGGTGTTATAAGTTTGACGTGTCTGTCTGTCTGTCTGTCTGTGTGTGTGTGTGTGTGTGTGTGTGTGTGTGTGTGTGTGTGTGTGTGTGTGTGTGTGTGTGTGTGTGTGTGTGTGTGTGTGTATGTGTCTGTCTGTGGCACCGTAGCTCCCAAACGGATGAACGGATTTTGATTTAGTTTTTTTTGTTTGAAAGTAGAGTTAGTCGAGAGTGTTCTTAGCCATGTTTGGTGAAAATCGGTCCAAGATGGCCGCCGCTACAAAATGGCGGATTACTTTTTTCTTCCACGACCCCATTATGGCTATCAAATGAAAGGGCTTAACGAGTAGAATACTGCCCACTATATAAAATTTAAAATCCAAGATGGCCGCCATCAAAAAATTTTGAATTACGTATTGCGTTGGGGGTTTTTTTAATTTTTAATTTAATTCACTTGTTATTAGTTCGAAAAAGTCCAATTAGTTCCTTTGAAGAAACTATCTTAAGTTCATAGGAACTATTGGGAATAAATATCATATAATACACAAGGTGTAGAAAGGTAAAAGCGAAAGTATGGGTACCGGGTATTTATGCGTATGTGTGTTTGTTACTTCTTGACTTCTAAACGACTAATGACTGAACCGATATAGGTAGTCATTTTTAGCGTGTAAAACCGACAGGCACAGCTAGTTGATTTATAAACTCAGGTTGATTAATTTTCATTGTCAGAAAATGCGTTATTGACACAAAAACATTTCAAGGCTCAAGAGATAAACATTTTAAATTAAATACCTACTAGGTATACGATATATTTATGTAAATATACATATGTGTAATTACCTGAGTATATACTAATGGTACACTTATAGTATCATAGCTTAGCAGCAGTCCAGCTTGTCCTCTAAACTTATTCAATTCGTCTATAATAGTTTTTACTGCAAAATCATCTCTTATTCGTCCCTCTTTGCGGGCTCTTGTCACTATACTTGTCGCCCACACGATTGGTAACCTTAAAATGAAAACCACTCTTTAGTTGCAGGTCGATTCCATAGACTTTAAGAACATTTAGTTTCACAGGCAACTTCAAGATAAAAATGGTATATCTCCTTATGAATAATCAGGTTTATAATATCGATTTACAAAAAAACGTAGTCATACCACTAAGTCTAATCTATATAATTACTTTAAACAATTTATTTCTACTGATTGGACCATATACCGAGTAGGTCTATCTACTAGTAGTTACGAGTATATAATAAGGGGAAATATGATTCAATCAGACTACATCCGTTGATAGCGAGTCCTTTGTTCTTTTGTTGATATCTTCTCTACATTTTATAGGACAAAGTATTCAATAGTAGATAGTTACAAAGTTCTACGCAACACTGTCAGCACTCGTGATCTTAAAACACATGCAGTTAAATTTTATAAAACCCATATTACAAGCTTTTATTTATTTACACCTGTTTGTTGTTTGTCAAATCTTGGAAGTTTAATTAATTCACTTCCCGATTTCTGATTAAGCTCAAATTTGGTATGGATGTATAAATCGGATGACAATGCAATATTATTATGACATGGAGTTGATCTGATGATGGAGCAGGAAGGTGGCCATAAGGACTTCGTAATTAAACGACGCAACCCCATCGAGTTTGGGCTCATTTGATTCGTCTTGATGTCGTTGGTGCTAGATGGTAATAATAATAAAAGCTTGTTATTTAAAAGATTTTTTTTAAATATTTCACTTGTTTTAGAATAAATTAATATAATTTTAATGCACAGTCATATAAGAGAAGTATAATTACATTATGCACAATCTAACCAGTTTTAATTCCAGCTCATGTAAATGTTAAAATACATTTTATAATTATTGTAGAGCATTAAGTCATCGAACCGCGACGGATTCTCAGCTGGGCTTAGTTTCCCTGTAAGGAAAATTGCGGTTTTTACTACCGACTCACAGTTTATTATACATATTATAATGAAGATAGTCATTAACTGAAAAAGACGTTGAAAAAAGAAGCGTAACATCGACAGACTACATGCTCGATGAGCTGAAGGAATTGAATAGTGAAGTATGAAACACCTGGATACGATTCGTATAAAACTGTTTTTTTATGTCTGAGGTGGCAAACAAGCAGATACCTGATGGAAAGTGGTTATCATCGCCTAAGGATACCTGCAATACCAGGTTCGTCTCTCATTCAAGATTTTTCACATGCATTTTGAAGAGTCCTATGTTGAAGCCGCAAGCTCATTTCATTGAAACTCTACTTCCAACTATGCGTAACTACTTAACTTTTTCCTATGCGGATGATATTCTTCTTTGTCATACCAAAGAGAATACAAGAAGAGACCTAAGTCTAGCTATATGCTATGACTATGATAATGCTAATGTAGGTAGTAAACAAAGAAATTAACTCCTTTTAATAAAGTGCTGGAGTTGGAAGAATGCCGCAGAAACTACCACAGAATCTACTTTTTTGCTTTTGGCGCAAGTCCACTTTAATTTTAGATTAGAAACTGAACAAAGATTCATGTTAAACAAAGACAGAAAATATGATTGTTTCAACGCATTTGCATAAATTTCTCTTAAAAATATGAGTTTTCATTTTACTCGACGGGGAATAACATTAGCTGGAAAATATGAGGTTCTTTGAACACGTATAATAACTTCTGACGTAAGCAGACAATATTTTGAATTCAGCAAAAAACCTAGAGATATCCAAGGTGGAATAAAAAGGTGAATTCATTAAATTAACGAAATCAGAAAGATAATTTCGAAAAAAGATGACACGACTTAATTTTTAAAAAGTACTATGATGATCATTCTTTGAGTGTGTAATACAAGTCATAAAAGTCATAATGTCTATTGAAGGGCAAAAATTTCCTTGCTCTTCCCTTTTTTTTAGCCTTTTCTGGATCATTTTTTTAAGTTTTCAGAGTTTAGTTAATTAAGGTAATCTCGCTCTGACGCAACGTACGCGCTGATTTGATATTATAGAAATATAGACTCGATATGTGTGGGACCCAATAAGAAGTTATTTTAACCCAATGTTCATCCGGCAGACATGTCCAACCTAATCCCATTTTAGCATCATTAATTTTAATAGGCATATTTGTTCCCATGAAACTGATTTAGTTCAAAGTGGATTCATTTGATAAAGTCAGATTCATTTCGTTAATAAATAAAATTATGCATATGTAATATCATTATGTATGTGTTTTTACAACACCATAGGTACTATAGAGTTTAAACTAATAATTGGGTTTATACTTCGAAAAAACATGTTACCCTAATTAAACGGCTAGATTCAAATCAGAATTACCTATAGTTTGTGTAGCTAACTTATATACTTATTTACGTTCAAGACTTATCACACAAAAAATATCTCTAGCAGGTGCTAAGTCAGTTCTCATAAATATGCAACACATATTGTAAATAACGAAAACATGAATCATACGTCAGTGCACGAAACTCCACTGGTCTGATAAGTTTCGTAGAAATTGGTAATGAATCAACGTACCAAGGACTTTGGAAAACACACGCTAACTTTTAAAACTATCAAAGTTTATTCAGTTCATGTCATTGGAAAGGTTAACGATGAAACCCAATACACTATTTACATAGTCAATTTTGTAAACATAATCAATAAAGTGACTAGGTATTTATTCAAGACTCACGATAAATACACGGGCTAGAATATTTAGACACTGGAAAGGCCATTATACTCGTCTAGGTCTTATTTTTATATCTATCTATCTTTTAAAAGTACCAACCTAATTGGATATAATGATCGATTACATTTATCATACAAATGGCTCTTTTATAGGAAATCCAAGCTTAAAATATTGTTGTTAAGGCATTATAGACATGGATAAAATGTATTATTATTTTATGTTGATGTATTTTCCCTTTATAAATAGACATCATTATTCATGTTTGTAGGGACATTAACGGCTAATAATCCTTGTTCTTTTATGTCCATTATAAATCTTAGGAGAATCGTACTTCCTAATTAGTAGTACCTACCATTATTAGGTACCTCTACTAATATTATGAGTTATGAGAATGATGTCTCTTCTTTACACCAAACGTCTAAATTCTGAACCGATTTAAATAAAATTTGCTTCTGAGATACTTTTAGAAGCATTTTGTCCTATTTATAAGTTCCTCAATTCTTATAGGGTCACTTTTTACCTCGAGTCCGTCGCCAAGCATGAAAAACGATTTTTCGTTTTGCTCATTTATTCCACCACGACCATCATAGTAAATTTTTGGAGTCCCACATAACCCTCAACCCTCCTATATACCCCAATGGCAGGAGCGCGTAAAGAGATTATTCTCAGCTTCAAAAAAGAAAGGAAGTTTCAACAACACAAATTTCAACTTACCAATGTTTGGTGGGCTTAGGGAACTTCATGTTCAAATTGTCTAAGATAGTCTTCTCATTGTCCAATAGTAGACCAGCTTCAACTAAGTTATTGAGCGTGGGGAACCGTTTCTTGACTCGCGGTGAGATCATTGTTAGCACCATAGTGAGGCAGAGGCACACGTAACGAACGATCGTCCGCCGCATCAGCCGCCCACGTTCGTCCTGTCGGCAAACATTGCACTTGAGAACAAAGATCTAAGAACGTGTCATTAACTAGAACTTTTTAAATTGGATGTTTATACTCCAAAAGAACGGGTTATCCCCTTAAAACACCAATATAGTATTTGTGGTTAGACAATAGGTTGATAAATGAAAATACGTAGATAAAGGCATCCTTTATTAGGTAGTTTTATGAGTGAATCGGTAGATGTCTAAGTATCTTACGAGATCCATCGTCGACATCAAATCAAATTATAATCTCTGGCAGAAGCATCCGACAAATGATTAAGTGTTTTACACTTCAGGGGGCAATGGCACACCAATGGGTCAGGATCTCATCGATATCGACTAGATTCCTGGCACAAGGAGATAGCAGGTGGTACACGAAGATACTGATTTGAGTCCAACGACATTAATACATTTGAACAGGAATCCAAAACCAAGGTAGCTTATCAACCCTTCAAGGCTCTACAAACTCTACTTCAATTTATGAATAAGTAAGTAAGCAAGGCTAAAAATGTAAATCAAGGAAGTAAGCAGGGAAATTTCTAACAGACTATTACAGATACGTCGTAAATTTAAAAGATAGGTAAAGAGTAGTGTTCATTGAAAACAACTAGGTACTTAGGTAAAGTGGTGATGCGCATTTGTGAGACTATTTCCATTTCAAAGGCTAATAGGTGTCTGATTGTAATTCTAATGTTGCTCACAGTTTAAAATCAATGCTACTGATAGTCTTCGAGATGGCCTTACCAAGTGGATTTGTACGGTCCTTTATAAAATTAAGACTAGGTAATTAAAACAAGGTATTTTAATGAACAAGATTACTTAATAACATGCGACCTCCAAGTTATAACCATGCCTTTGGACCATTGATCATGAATTAAAGTTCGTTGACCAAATATGTAGTCGCCTACATACCCATTATGGCGGTCATAGAAATCATAGAACTTTCAACTACAGTATCATAGATGGAGTTGACTGTGATTAGGAATATAACCCACTTGCCATTTGCAATAACTAGCTAATATTTAACGCACATGCACCGGATTCACACAATCATCTCTTTATCTGTGCCACGGTCGGCTTTCAGGAAATTGTAACAAAAGATGTGCATCATATTTATAGTCAGTAGGTATTCTATTTTTATATTAGAAATACAGTTTCGCCTTTATATGTGCTCATCATAATCAACTGGATATATGCCTCTTCTTCACTTCTGTGACGCCCACTGAGAGCGGTCTCTCGTCTTTTCTATCAAAAAAAAAAGTTTTGTTCACATTTAAGCGGAAATCGATAAAGTTTTTTATCACAAGTGTAAATCTATGTTAATGGGCTAGGGTCGCTGACCATTGCTATGTTAAAACTTTAATCAAGGTCATTGTCGAAGGCTACAGGTTCAATGTTTATAGGTATTTAGGAATTTAGAGGTTGTTCTGTGATGTAATACTTCCAATTTCTATTATAATATAATATTATATAATTCTTCATAGATTTGGATCCTGGTCAAAGGAATTATTTGTAGAGCAGACGATCAGACCCCGTGTGATCTGTTACTACTGTCGCCAGATGATACGGACAGAACCAAGGAAGGTTGCTAACTATACTAGCTAAGCATATTGCTTTTGTTACCGAGTCAACGAGATTATTGCTAGTAAGCCTTTTTAGAATAGGTCTTGTTTAAAACCGTAATCAACCTGCCTGGAGAATCGAATATTTGCTACACAAACCAGTAGGCGACTTTTGAGAGAATATTATTGTCTTAAGCGGTAATCTGAAGGAAGCTGATACATTTATCAATAGCATAAACAATGTACGACCATTAAAAACTTAATTGATATGATTGTAACATTATACTGATAACAAATACAGTGATGTTATAAATTCACTATCAATGAATATTACGTACCGCTTATCAGCATTAAGGTATAGAATTTAAGCGATCTCAATTCTGATACCTAAATGACTAATGAATTAACTCCATCATCTATTAAAAGCACATGAGCACGGCGTTTCATTTAATTATGATTCATGACTGATTAAACATTATCATATCTATGAACTGTATCCGGAATTGTACGAACAAACTTAAAAACTCGATCACCGGTCAGAGAGCCGAAGAAGAAGAGCACTAAGAGAGCCAAAGAATAATAGCACCCAGAAGAGCCAGTCAGATCAACTGTCATGATTTGAAAGCACAGAAACCGACATAAAATATTTGAAGTCAAATATGAATATAACTTCAAAGAAAGCGCCATGCGGGAGAGTTACAATTTTAGATGCCCGAGATGTCCATACGTGATGTCCTTCAATTTTACAGGGAAATAAGGAGCGGTACGTCTGTTATTTTATCATTAACTTTTCTGTTGTGTAATCATTCTTTGCTGGAAGTTGACGTTATCATTAATTGTATAACAGAGATATAGTATATTAATGTACACAGTTCAGGAAATGATAAGACACTCAAGATTGTCAGTTGCCCTTGCAATTTTTAAATAGCAGCAATTCTTCGCGTCAGACTTAATAATGGTATTGTGGAGTATTTTCTAGATGATTAATGTCTTCTTAGAACTGCCTTATTAATTGCGGACTTTACCAATAGACGACGTATTTTAATTATACCTGTAGGTTATAGAATTAAGTCCATTCAGCATAACTAGTCGGGACAAGTCCTATATAATTATTGTGGGTTGTTGGTAGCACTGGTGTCATTGCAGGAATCAAATAAGATCATGCAAATTTACTAAAGAAGCAGAAGGAAGATTTTATAAAGAAGGAAGAGGTGTGCGGTTTTAGAGATAAACGCTGTGTTCAAGGCAGCCAACATAAGGACTATAAGTTTTACCAGTAACTCGCCTTATGTCAGGTGCGGTTGAAATGAAATGAAACCTTATGCGAGGATACGGTTGAAAGTAGAACTAAACTGCTGATGTTAGAAGGAGGGAAATATCTAGATTTTACACTGCATACTGTTTTTTGTGTTCCTTATTTATGACCATATTCCGTGATTACCAGTCAGAGTATGTAGCGAGGGGTTTACGGTTTGTTACCAGTGTCGAGCGATTATGTTCAATTATCATGCTATTTAACAATGGAGTCCAACTTCTATTCAGAATTGTTAATTGACACGCGAAAACATTAACGGGCAGCGTACTTTGCTAATTAAAAAAGGAAATAGAACAAAATACTTTTCAATGAATAAAATTACCACTGTTACTAGCGCTCTATATCAAATTTTAAGTGATATTAACCCTTTAACCGCCACCGTCGGATATATCCGACAAGCCTGTTCTGTTACGTAACCGCCAGAGTCGTATATTTCCGACAAGTCGTATTTTTCCGACTGCACTTTAAATCTACATTTTTTAAGTCATAACACTGTATTTTATAAAACTATACTCGTAATTAGATAAATAGTGAATAAAGTTATGATTTACAGTTGGTTTTATGCTTCTCTCCCAAATAGAATAAATATTAGACATCACTTTTATTGTAGGTATTTATAATTCAAAAAACTTGCCTGGCGCTAGGGGCACGACAAGTGATTTTAAGTCTGGCGGTTAAAGGGTTAAAAAGTAAAGTATGCAATATGCCTTTATTTCATACAACAAAGAAAGAACTTTCATCAAAAGACTTATAATATAAAATTAAATAGTATATAGTAGTATCATTCAAAAAGTCACTGACTAAATTACAAACCATGTGTTATTTATTAAGAGCGTGTATATCGAGTGACGCTCTCTCGCTCGCACTATTTGACAGATTTTGAAATATAAAATCATAGAATTAATTTATTGGAAATTCCTTAAGAACAGCCCTCCATAATATCATTGCACACATTTTAAAAGTGTTTCCAATTTGATATATTTAATAACAGCATGAAAAGAATTTTAGAAAGTAAAATTTTTTTCAAATTCAGCGAGAGTGGTTAGGTACTGATGATAACATTAGGGTATACGAGTATGAAACTCAGTAGATAGGTAGGAACGTCATTCTTCTCAATAAGAGCTACCTATATTGATTCAGAATGCTTCAGAATTCAAGAAGCTATATCTCTTTGTTCACAAGTCCATCTTAATCAAAGAAATAAAGTATAATACGCACTATTCACTGCACATTAATCAATGCACTAGACTTGCTAGAACAATGAATGGCATTTAAAGAACCCAAGGTCTTCTTTATGACGTAGATCATAAAACGAGTTACTCTAAAAATCAATACCAAAAGTTCAAAGCTGCCAAAATCACTTTAATTATTTTAACCTTGAAGTTAGTGCCTAGTGCCTAGAGGCTCTGCCGTGTTTTAGGCTGAAAACTTTTGTTGGAGGATTGCTTAATAAAGCTAAGTCCTTGAATACCCAGGTACATATAAAAAAAAAATAAAAAAATCATACATCTATAAAAAAAAATCATATATATGAGATCTATAGGTAATGTGATGCAGTTTTGGTTAATACTTGGGCACTACCTTGCTTGAACTGTAATAAGTTCTATTAGCGGTCTTAATTTTCGCGAGAAGTGTTAATTCTCAAACTAAACAAAATGTCAAAAGCACTTCCTGAATAACAATAATAATTTGACACTTCACCCGAACATTGGCCCGACGTGGAACGCCGGCTTAAGATGTTATACAGACTGTCGTTACCTATATTCATTAGTCGTCAAGTCATGTCCAAGCCTTCAGGCGAACCGAAATCTGTTAAACACAGTTGGACTCACACCAACTAGATAAAAATATTCTTTTTATTTACCTGTCCATGTATAGTGGCAGAGACGAACACAGCTATAGAATCAGGCCAGGGGATGGTTGTGTACTGATTCCACCATCGATTCATCACGACGGTGACGTAAAAACCTAACACGAACGACAGGGGGATCACGTTCCCGTGGAAACTGCAGTAGTTTACCACGCCTTCGAACATCCTGCAAAGGAAAATCGTGTAAATTACAGGGAATTATGTAATGAGAACCAATTATCCTGTTGTATTACGTGTTCTACTTTACCAACTATTTGTATTATATCAGAGACTTTACAGAACATTCAATCTATATTGTAATGACTAAAGGGGAAACACATTAATTAAAGTTTAATCAAGGTTAACCCCGGTTAGCAGAAATATTTGCTTTCAGAGGACTTTACGCAAGGATGGTTACCAATTTCTGTTACATCTTCCATTTTCCTCGCAACTCGCAAGTATAGCTAATTAAACTTTTTGATGTTTTGTGACTTTGAGTTTCCTGCTAGATTTATTTTCAAAATACTCATTTCACACATGTTTTATATTCTCTGTATTCTACCTAAGTATAATGCTATATATTAGGTTTAAGTCTAGGTGTCGATTTTTTATATATTTAACGTCCTCGGCTAAGGATTTGATCCAACCAAATCAGAGTTTGGGAGTGCGCACTTACCATCATTTAGTTATCTCCATTTGACATTATTATCTGCAGTTATCTAATGGTTTTATTACGTTATTTTTGCTTTCATTTATTAAATAACCATGTAGAAATACAATGGAACGTCGACAATGGAGGTAATTACTTGTGTGTTCATGACCGTGTAACCATTATTACCGGCCTAGGCTATACAGAGAACAATATTATCGCATACTCTATATATTTCCCTACTCACATGTTCTTCAACTTATCTACCGATCACTACCAAAAATAATAATTGGCATATTTTAGAATGGAACGACGACGAATATCTAGCATAAATCTTCTTTATGTTTTTTCTGTTTTATTATTTTGATTCTTGTATCCCACTGCCAGACAACAGCCTCCCTTTTCACTTTTCGCTCTTATCTCTATAGCAATTTTGTCACTTATGTTTTCTTTTTATTTTTTGTCGGTACGATCTACACTTGACTCCAATCATTCAAATAGGAATTCATTTCGCTTTGCTATAATGGAGATCCCATTAGAACAAAGCCACAAGCTACACATATTTTCATAATATTATTGAAATTACACGCAAATTATTACATTAATTCATTATTATTCCGCAAATTTGTATAAGCAACATATTGTAATACCACTAATTTTCCTCATCATACGAGTATATTAAATGAGTGTCTTGTATGGATAAAGGTCAATCATGTTTTAAATAATATAAATTATTAAACTAATAACTATAAAACTACCAATTTACGCTACAATGTGTGATCACAGAATAATAAAACAGTGTTGCGGAAATGTTGCCGAAGATAGCATTAGACTTTTTGGCTCTATTTTATCAGATAACAAAATTGAAATTAATGGATAATTGCTTATTATGATTGCTTTACTTACTTTTTTGCATTTTCATCTAAGATCAAGCGATAAGTCAAATTGAGCACGTAATAAAGCATCAAAAACATCAATAGGTCCAGCCACACCAACTTGTAAATGCTCCCCCGCCATCTGTAACAAAATAAAGTTTGTTGGAGTGTGTTTGTGATTTGTTACATATTCACCAAACTGCTGAAATAATTAATCCGTTAGAAGCTTAGATTATGGAATAACACAGTTGGGAATGGGATATGTATGGGTAGACCCATACATATCCCATTCCCTACTGCATGTTCCCACTGCAAGTGCTCTATAATGAACATACATTACATACCTACTCAATGTAAAGTTATTAAGTATTTACATGTGTACAAAAAACACATACGATTGAGATTTGGAACCACGACGCTGATACTGACGCAGTGCCATGCTAGAATCAACTGCAGTGAGAGTGAGGACAGTGCAAAATTCAGCAATGTCATTTTAGAAGTGCCGTCAAGTAATTTGTTAGTTGCAATATATTGCATCTCTCGCGTAAATTTTCCACTGTGTTTTCAAACAACAAACGAATGCATTATTCAACAAGGCACATCAATTTACATAGCGGTGCAGTCAATGAAAATTCTGCAACATTACCAGGACGAGGACAAGTGCCGTCACGAAAGTAACAAGAGCGAATAAAAGTGGCAATCTGACTACTAATTTCAGGACCATTATTATGCGAATGACAGTCTGCCGCCACATCCGAGTGTGGATTACGTCATTATGAGGAAGACTGTATTTTAGATCCCTTTCACATTGGATTAGAAGCCACACACATATAGGGGTAAATCAAAAATTGTAATACTAAATTTATTGCAAGGACGACGTTTTGTAAACTCTGGGTCCTGGTTTTCTTCATAAAATATGTACCTAATTCACTAGGTCCTATTGTGGGCCTTTCAGGCCATATAGGTACAACATTTTGATCTCTATAGGTATTATACATGTAGGTCGTAGGTATAGAGTATAGAGACTCCTGTGTCCTGAGTCCTGTTAGATGTTTCAGGATGTCTAATGTCTAAACAAGTTTTAATAAATGTGATTAGACTCTATCAGTGTAGTTAAGGTATCATGCTGTTTCAGAAAAAAACCCAATTCCTACTTTATTTTGACATTATTAGAGCAGATAAAATTGCATTCTATGCTGCCAAGGGTTAATTCGTTGTAAAAAGTGGTTACAGCGCAGCAGCTGAGATGATTTTGACACAACACAGTAGCGACGGACTAGCGAACGCAGCATAGGACGTCCACCAACAAAGTGAACAGACGACCTTATAAAGGTCGCTGGAAGACGCTAGATGCAGGTCGCTTCCAACTGGTGTATTATGGAAGTCCAAAGGGGAGGCCTATGTTCAGCAGTGGACGTCCTATGGCTGTGATGATAATGAAGACAGTAGCACTGCTACTACCTAGTGTGTAAGAGCTATTATATTAGAGTGTTAGAGAGCTATTAGAGTGTGTGTGTTAGAGCTGTTTTAGTGGTCGAATAGCCTATCATGTACACAAGTATTGGGTAATTTACTCCTGTAGAGGACAACAAATCCATTAGGTACATTTAAGTGGCAACTGGTTGCAACTAAGTGCTTCATGTTAGATAAGGTATCGGCTGGTGCAGTTTTCTTTTCTTATCCTCTATAATTTTAAAGTCAAGCAAATGCATATTATTAAGTAAATAGTAGCTAATGAGTTCTGACTCTCTGAATAAAATACAATAGGTACTCTTTTACATGTTACATGGAGATATCAGTTCTTTTTAAACACACACACAAAATAACGAATACAATTGAGTGAAGATTACACTATCGCAAAAAAGACAATGAAATATTCATTCATTTGAACCAGTTCGCATTTTAACATTAAAGTATTAGATAACCTTGAATTCAAAGTTAACTGCTATATGGCTAACTACAGCTGTGTCGTGTTGATGCTATTATAGTTACAATTTTAGTACATAGATAGAGTTCAATCGTTTTTAAATTGCACCTTTCAGTCAAACAAAATATTCCTGAAGATAAGGAGTATGAACCGCAATTTTATAGTGGTCGAGCTTTACTAGGATCGTATAGGTACGTAGAAAGAAGTTAGCACGCGATTTAAAATTACGTTGTGCCATGTCTCGTATCGTTCAATGTGAAATGTGGAAAAACCTGACTTTAATGTCAACGTGCTGGCTTAATAAACTAAATTATATTGACCTGCCTGTTTATCCATGAGCCAAAAGCTGAGCCGTATGCCTTATGTTAATATAGGTAATAAATATGTACAGTGGTATGGTTGTTCATTTTTTCAAAACTACTAATTTTTTACATTATTCACAAGCGTTTCGCGATTAGCTAGAGGAGCTGATCAATTTTGAAAGACTGGCTTTCAGCTTTAATTGGTGGGACCTTCAAGTATTTTATGAACCGGAGTACCTCTATAGTCCCGCATGAGTATAAATTTGTAAGATTTGCATCTAGCGAAGGCAAGCCTCCATAGTCGATAAACATTATAATAATAACATTGAATTAGTATTAATTACAATTAAACTATCATCTTCTGTTTTCCTCTAGTCGACTTTGAAGGTGAACGAGTGGAATAAATAATATAGGTACCACATGATAATCTTCTTTAGAATGTTAATTAGAAACCAAACTAGAGTTACAAGTAGATTACAAACACTAAATTTTAATGCATTATGAGGTGATGATCAAGATGCGCATAAGGATTAGAAAGAGATGGCGGGACTAAATATACCTAATAACGACTGATAACGACTACCCCCAGAGGAGTGGTTTAAGATTAGAGAGCACTTTGTCCAGCAGTTGCATATTACTCACAAACAATAGCAAGAAGAGCACATATTACGTCACACCTCGCTAAGTATCCATTCAAGCCCGGTGACGTCACCGTTATTTACGACGGTAACTTGCCTAAACTGACCGTCTTAGATATTCACTTCCTCTCAAACCTTAAAGTTTGCTGCGCCTATTTAGGTGTGGTTTTAAATTCGACTGAATGAGCAGCAGTGCTAAGGAGACGCTTATTCGGGACTATTTAGAATATAGGGTTAATCCGTTCCGTTCATGATGTTTTAACACTGCAACCTAGGTTATCGATCGATTTCGCATATTATTATTTATGAACAATCTCTCACTTTCCATAACTCTACTCATCTTTAAGGTCCTTTAACAAATAACTCTACAAAACGACTAGTTATACAGTCGCAATAAAACAGCTTTATGGACTCTTAAAGTAGTGCAAACCAACTAATATAATTGCTCCATTTTATGGCTGTTGATTTAAATAATGAAGTGACAACATTAGCTCATCACGAGGGCAGACTGAACGAATATTTTGCCATTCTGTCACCATATCTTACGTGACAAAATTTTGAAAAGCTATTGCACGTGTAAACCGAGATTCAATAGGCATAGTAAGTGTGGTAGTAAATGTATCAAGAAGTTTGATGAATTGCAAACCACGACTCATCCTGTAAGGTCATTGAGCTACTTGATAAGCACACACTTTTATCAGGAAACTTTACTCCAAGAATGATAAATTATTCCTTGTCAATAATACGAGTGATCCAAGATCCAATCACTCCAAAGAATCTTTTAGAGAGTTTGCAGATTGAGTGCTACAAAATTTAGAATTCTCTGTGTAAATCTTGGTCTTTTAAGTATGGACTCGTAAAACAGCATATACGTGTTTTCTGAAGCAGAAAGACGTAAAGTTATTGGAAGTGAAAATTATTGCGACTTTGCTTGACTAAGCTCAAATTTGTCAAATAATGTATATCAGGACCTTTTCAGAGTGAAAATGTAACGCAGGTGGAATTTCTCAGAAAGCAGGGATCGATAGAGGAAAGTGAGTGCAACGACCTGGCCAGTGGGGCAAGGGAAGTGCAGTAATTTGAGTGAATAATTTATATCCCTTGCCTGGCAACTGTTATAAGGCTGGTCATGTGGAGACGTCGATAGCCCTGGACACTTCGATATCGACTAAAGAAACTACCGAGCAGCTTTTATCAAGCCTACTTTAATAACCACACGAGATTTTTACAAACTGATACAAGCAATTTTCTTGCACTTCTGAGCTGATCCGATGATGATGCCGATACGTAGCTTTGAGATATTTTTAAATAAATGTTTTTCGTACTATGTGCTAAGTGTCCCTGCCATTTCAGCATAGAAAAATATACGAACAAGCAAATTAGTGCCAACATAAAATATGTTATTTGTAATACTTTCAAACATCTGCAAAGTATCAAAGAAACCGCAAAACTGTAGCCACAGAGATATAAATAAGAGATTACGTAATGTAGATCATCTGCAATTAAATTCTTTAGGTAGGTTTTTACATAATGGGAACTAGGAAGAACTAGTTTAGTAGATATTATGTATTTAATAATATTGGAACTATAATGGTCCGCAGCATTGCAAACGCCTGTTCTGCAGATTCGTAGTTTGCAAAAAATTGACCATTTATCGTGGGAACGGATTGTTATTAGCAGACAAGAGCCAAATCGATGTTTAAAATTTAACGGAGTTTAATCAGAAGTGCTATTAGTTATCGATGATGATAATAGGTTATGAGAATGTTAGCTCAGATTGCTTCCTATTGAAAAGTACGTATACGAGTACCTACCTTATAGACCTTTAGATAGTTACATATAAATAACTATCTAAATTCCAGGGGCTATTGGTTAATTCTCACCCACTACGATTGATGGCAACTTCAATATACATTGCTGCTTTTGTTACTTTACTCATATTAATAAGGACGTTTAAGCACGTAATGTACGCAATTTTGTCTATGGATTCTAGTGTTTTACATGTCGTTTTGCGATAGCCAATAGGCCCTCAGAACTACACGTTAGACAGCTCAATTCATGATTTGATCTCATCATCATCTTCGTATCAATGTAAAGGTATAGGTAGGTACAAAACTTTTCCATACAATAATCCATCCAAATGGGGGGAAGTGGGATAAAGAAAGTAGAAAAACAGTATGTTTGATACCAAGCCGCACCGCGCACCTCTTTGTTCTAGTATAATCACGTTCGTCAATCCAGTCAAAATTGTGATTCTTCTGCGAGTGGCACAAGACGTAGCGCAAGACGCGAAAGTAAACATTAACACAGACATTTGTGATGAACATAACAATCAATTACAGTTTCACTGACTCAATGAAAAGATAATGTGCGTCAAGTTGTCTGGGAGAGTCGTTAGACATAACATTGAAGAATTGAGAGGCGTGAGGCTTCAGGTGCATAGAAAGTCGTAATTGAATTTAATGTATGAGAGTGAGACAACAAAGAATGCAGATCCAGCCAGACAGAGGTGGGTACTGCGACATACTCGTAATGTACAGTATCGATCCATTTATTGCTGGTGCGTCGACCTTTAAAAATACTTTCTGAAATACATATAGGCACAAGCTCGTAGTTTACGTTAAAGAGGCACATAATTTCTGATACTTTTTATGCAATTAGTTGCTGGCCCTGGCATAAGCGATAACGACTGCCGATTTCAGTCATCAGTGTTCCAGTGATTCAGTAGTAACAATGTCCCATGCAATAATGCGCTGTACTCGTAATTCAGAGACATAAGATGCAAAGTCTCTTTAGCCCGGCAATATCCTTGGGCACCTTACTCTTCTAATAAAAGTGATTTGCGGTAAAATATTGGGTAAGGTCGTGGTCGTAAAGCCAGACGGGAATTGACATTGAGCTAAAATCTTTGTCATCAATAAATATCTTCTCCCTATAATCTCATCTTCGTGTTTTTATACACTTTTCTACATTTCTACGCTTCTCAAATTCGTCATTTCTGCTTTACCAAACTTCTGGTGTTTGGGCCTGATAGAGATACATATTTAAACAGCGCACGCTCACACACCTTTTTAATATTTTTATGAATTTAAAATTAATTATCATGGGATTAGAAACATGTTTTCAAGATTATTATTTTAATCTGAAATATCTATCCTTATTACTCTATAAGTTATTTATTACTTTACGCACAAAATTTTAAATTAAAATTTTGTGCGTAAAGTATAATTCAAACAACAAATAAATCACGTAAAACTTAAAACCCTTTTTTAACACAGGAAAATGCGTTACGAGTTACGTATTGTCATCCAGCGTGACATAATAATATGAGGGATGTGGGATAGGGTGGTATGTGGGACTCCCCCGCCGAACCCAAATAGCATGTAAGAAAAGGATACCCACAAAAATACCTGAGGGTACTCCTGCGGGACTCCAAATTGCCGGGGCAGCGGGTATGCTGCAGCACTCGCCCGCGGCAAATTATCCAATTAAATACAAAATAATAATATACCTACGTGTCGACTTGAACACCTCTTCCGTTTTTTTCGTTGGTTGAAAATAGGTGGAAAGGAATAAAGTCTATAGAAATAAATGACTAACACGTTAGGTTGTTATGTCCAATGTTGATTCCAAGTGATTCGCCAAGATAACAAGGCCATAATCAGATGACTTGAGACTTGTCGTAACTAAGTAAACATGAGTCCGCTATAATGAACAAACATGGTGGCAGTTTCCAATGACGAAATAAACACGTGCCCTGAAAGGTTAACGTCTTGTACGAAAATGGACGAATTTAAAATCGTAAAACTAAGAGACAATTTCAATTCTCAGATGAAATAGCTAACTTGATGCTCCGATTAGACATCCATTGGTGGTTTACCCCAATATCATATGGTTTACCCATAGATATAAAAGTAGGTTTACCTAATACTCAAAGGTAGGCAAATCATAGATATCATCATCTTCCTGCCCTTTTCCCACACTAGGAAGGGTCGACACAACACGTTTTTCTCCTCCATTCCACTCTATCACCCGTCATATCTTCATCACTCCTCTAGCACACATACCTATCCTCTTTCACACAGTTCATCTAAACCTTTTTCCATAATATACCATCTATCACTATATTCATGGTCTTTTTGGTCACATGATTTTCATCCCTCCACATAAATGTCTATACCAAGCCAATCTTCCACTCATTAATTTCCCTGTCACTGGTGCAACTTTCAGGCTTCCCCTCACATACTCATTTCTGATTTCGTCCATTCTTGTCACTCCACACATCACTTTTAACATTCTCATCTCCACTGCATGCACTCTCCTTTCATCTGCAACTTTCGTAGCCCAGCATTCTGATAAATACAATATGATAGGTCTTATTACCGTCTTGTATATTTTTACCTTTAACAAGGGGCATTCGCAGGTCACAAGTTGTTCCTAAGACCTGTCTCCACTTCATCCAGCCAGCATTTATTCGGCTCGCAATTTCGCAGTCAATGTCTCCATCGTTTTGTAAGACAGAGTAGAGATACTTAAAATCGAAGCAGACTGATAATCAGGGTGAAACTGTAAGATATCTATGAGGCAAATGGACTGCCATAAAAAATATATACTTGACAGTGAATTTACCAACCAGTGAAGGTTTATTTTGATGGGCTTAGTTGATTTTCTTTTCTTTCATTCATTAATTCAATTCGATGTTTTAATTTCTCATCATGTATATTAGTTGTGTAGTATTATTTTAAATGTTTGTTATCAATATTCTGTAAAGGAGTAGGTACCTATATATCCAGAAAAAGTTTTGATAAGATAACGGCTGTAACGTTTAACTTAACTTTTTTCTGGTCAGGACATTTGAGTAGTTATCTAAACTAATATTTTACCTAACCACTGGGAGCACCAAGAAATGTGAATCGAAGCTTATGTGTTGTTCCAGAGTCTAAGTTATCTACACATACCAAATTTCAGCTTGATCAGCTTAGCCTATATGCATGAAAAAGTAACAAACACACATACCTATATCCAAACTTTGACATTAAGAGGGTATATATCGAGTAACGACTCTCTCGCTCGCACAATTTGACAAATTTTGAAATATAAATTCAAGGAATTAATTTATTGAAAATTCCTCTATACATTTCCTGCATAATATTATTGCACACATTTTAAAAATGTTTTCAGTGAGATATATAAAAATGGGATGAGGAGCAATGTCGAGAGAGAGTCGTCATTCGATATATACACTCTTAATAATATTATCAAGATTGGAATGTCTATTTATGTATCATATTATTATTATGATATTTAAATGTAAATTATTTATATTGGTACCTATTTATTAAACTTTACATAATAGCTATTTAAAATAATTCTTATAACTACCTAATTTGTGTTCTGCTGTTTTGATTAAGGTAAATTAATGAATATCTCTATGATTTCTGGAAAAAGATTTAGGTACCTACAGTTCTTCAGAAGCCAAAATATATACCTATCTTGATAAATAGGTAAGCATTCACTGGAATTAAACAATTTTGTAAAATAAAATTATTGTGGTTTTTACCCAACAATAAGACAACATAAAAAATATAGTCAGTTTTGGTTCTAGTGAACACTGTTAGAGTGTCTAATAAAAAAGCAGCAGCAACTTTTAAAATATTTCTGGCTAATAAACTCACCGGTACAAAACTTTTAGAAAGGTCCCAAATCCTCGGCATGTTGCTACTTCTCCAGTGTATGTTACAGTCATTTTACGTTTATATCTTTGTTTTACAAAAAAAGTATATTTAAATCACGAAACACGAAGTTGTTTGGGAAACTTTTAGACACTAATTCACTTAAACATTTACACAATAAACTAGTTCATTACCAAAACACATCTAATAGTTCATAATTTTCATAAGGTAAGGATGAAGTGTAAACATTTTATAACCATAATTTAAATTTTTCCGATTTTTAAAATGAAATTTTTACAAGACCCGCAACACTCCCCAACCATTTCTTCTTTTTAACTAACCACAGATTATACAGGACGTAAAACATAAAACTTCAATCTTCAATTCACAGACTATCCGTACATAGATCATTTTTCTACAGAGTATCAAATGAGTGATCACCGCTATCCTTTATTATCTATGGAATGATCGCGGTGCGAAATGTCATTAATGCGTCACTTCTTGTTGTCAATGTCAACACAAAAAATGTTACCAGTAGTTTTTAACCCCCGACGCAAAAACGACGGGGTGTTATAAGTTTGACGTGTCTGTCTGTCTGTCTGTCTGTGTGTGTGTGTGTGTGTGTGTGTGTATGTGTCTGTCTGTGGCATCGTAGCGCCCAAACGGATGAACGGATTTTGATTTAGTTTTTTTTGTTTGAAAGTAGAGTTAGTCGAGAGTGTTCTTAGCCATGTTTGGTGAAAATCGGTCCAAGATGGCCGCCGCTACAAAATGGCGGATTACTTTTTTCTTCCACGACCCCCTCAATATGGGTATCAAATGAAAGGGCTTAACGAGTAGATTACAGCCCACTATATAAAATTTAAAATCCAAGATGGCCGCCATCAAAAAATGGTGAATTACGTATTGCGTTGGGGGTTTTTTTTTTAAATTTTAAATTTAATTCACTTGTTTAAAATAATTTCCCCAATTTATTTATTAAAACGTCAAATTTATTATATCAATCGTTAATGGCCTCTGGGGGTTATTCCGGCACTGAATTGCTAGCTCGTGCCTGCTCACGCCGCGCGCATAATGCAAAATGAACCGAAAAGTTTGACAATTTGGTTTATAAAAACAAAATAACAATACTACAGCTACTACAGCAGTTGAGAACACTTTTATTAACCACAGATCTGCCACAAGCCAATCTACAGAAAATCCAAGTGCTCCAAACCACTGTTAGATGGCAGAGTGCCCAGAATGCTGGCAGCATTGCCACGTTGAATGGCAATACTTATTATTACTTATTTGGTTGAGGGGTTCATTTTGCCGCGCTTTTGGAAAGCGGATGAAATTTTTTACTTTCTTGGATAATAATTTTGCAATAAGTGCTAAACGCGTATTAATAGTGGGTTTAATAAACGTTGAGTGTTTGTGAATGTGATTTACTGTCGAAGAATGGAAAAAAGTTCAACAGTCTGCTATTTTCAAGAATCGTCACAAAATGAATCGATGTGATTCGATAAACGCCCACTCTTTATCGAATAAACAATGAACTTAAAATTATAAAGATTTCGACTGAAGGACTTGTATCCATGGTCAGAATAAATTAATAAATAATAACTTATTTGGTTGATTCACAACTATACTGCACTTATTTTTTATTTCATTTTGCAACTTTAGGTAAATCTCAAAATGGTGTTTCAATGGTTACACAAGATTAAATATGTAATTAATGCGCACGTAGTCTGTGATGCGCACGGCGCAAGTTAGCAATTCAATACCGAAATAACCCCCTGAGGTTCCGAGTCCATAAACAAAAACGGGTCGCTTTGGTCTAATTCGCGCATAGAACATGAGTACAATTGGGAAAATATTATTTTACTGGCAACATTAATAAATGCCAAGAATGGCCAAGATGGCTGAATTGCGGTTTTGAGTTTTTGATTCGGATTTGTTAAACGAGTAGAAATTCTCATATTGTTTCTATTTGGAGTGATAATCCTACCAAAACAATTGACCTTGTTTTCTTAAAAAGTGATTTAGTTAATGCAGTGTCAAAGCGGGGTTGCTAAACAGCTCTCAACATGAGTGTTAATGCCAGCAGTGATGGTGCTTCGCTTGAGCCAGACAAGCCGGCCCAAGCATCAGATGATGTGAAATTCCCGCCTTTGCCTGGTATGCCAAAGCATAGCTATTCTACGTAAATGAAATAAATTCATTTTCGTGAGCACATACTCAGAATGGACGTCTTTTTCAGAGCCCAGTGACACGGATTTTGAAGATGATGTGGGAGATGAAGAGAAAGCCCATTACCGATCGAAATTTCCGGGTAATTATTTTAAGTTTGATGATAAACGAAGTATTGTGTTATATAGTTGGTACTTATATTTGTACACCTGTCTGTTGAAATTATGAACAATGTGTTTGTTTCAATAATCCAACTGGACTATGTTTTAGATTTGAATGAAGTAATCAATATAAAGCTACACTGCACAGCTTGTGATCGCCATTTGGGTTGTTCAGCGAAGAATGAGTCCCGTATGAGGTCGCACCCAATGCTGAAGACCCTCATTTGTCACGCTTGCCATTCATTCTACAACAGTGGAGAGTTTGACAAGGGTGAAGATGGTTCAGAGCTATATTGCCGATGGTGTGGTCAAGGAGGCCAGGTTTACTGCTGCTCTGATTGCATACATGTGTTTTGTGCTGTAAGTGTTACATACATACCTACCTATATAAAGTCGGTACCTATATGATAGTGTACTTGAAAGTTTACTAATAGTTTGAATTTTATCTGCCCTATGTAAAGATATTGACAAATATTTAACTTTTCAGTTAGCACTTGAATTGTTTTGTAGCGGGGGTGGATTGAATTAGTTTCTAGTATGCTTAAATTACAGCCAAAATGTGAATGGGGTGGTTGCGGCCTGATCAAGCCCCTTGGGAGTTTAAGGGTTTAATCATAAATTGAATAAGGTTCTATTAAACTGCCGATTAAGGTTAAAGTTCTATTACCGCCAATTGTTTACCTCTAGTTTTAAGTTTTGTCATAATTATGTTTCTATTTATTGTATTTTGGTATGCAATAAAGAGTCATTCTGTTCTATTCTAAATATAGACATAAATGTAGCATTAAAGTGGTCTCACAATAAATTCATTCAACCTCAAGATGTGTGGTCATGGTGTGGACTCTAAAATTTCTAACATTTTCTGTAAGGGAAAACATTTGTATTCCTTTAGTAATTAGTAGTACTTTTTTCTCCAGTTTCAGGACAACATGTACAAAATGTTACTTTGACATTAAGTTAGTCCTATGTGCTGAATAATAAAACTGATATTATTAATATACTTAGTACATAATAACTAAAACCATCAGATAGTACAAATAATCTTTTATTTCCAGAAATGCATAAAACGCAATTTTGGTTTATCAAAAATCAAGGAGATTGAGAACACAGATGATTGGAAATGTTTCAAGTGCAACCCGAAGTGTCTGTGGGACCTGCGGGCAGTTTGCTGGGCTCTACTTCACTTCTGTGAGCTCAGGACTCGGTAACATATATTATCTCTTACTTACCATATGTTTAGATAAGCTTATGCTCACAGCATTTCCCACATGGAGAAAGCCTAGAGGAGGTCTTTGTCATAAATTCTACACTTGTTCAGAATTTTGACCCAATTAGCTCTGTGGTTTAGGCTGTGCGTTGATAGATCTGACTGTGGTCACTCTTTTTAACCCCCGACGCAAAAACGATGGGGTGTTATAAGTTTGACGTGTCTGTATCTGTCTGTGGCATCGTAGCTCCCGAAAGGATGAACGGATTTTAATTTAGTTTTTTTGTTTGAAAGTAGAGTTAGTCGAGAGTGTTCTTAGCCATGTTTGGTGGTAATCGGTCCAAGATGGCCGCCGCTACAAAATGGCGGATTACTTTTTTTCTCCACGACCCCCACAATATGGGTATCAAATGAAAGAACTTAATTAGTAGAATACAACGGCCTATAAGAAATTTAAAATCCAAGATGGCCGCCACCACAAAATGGCGAATTTTTTTTTTCTTAAATTCACTTGTTATTTTTATATAATATTTAAATGTACACATTCTGTGATCTTACATGGGCAAACATCACAAGGGGGCACAAATGTATGTACCTACTAAAAGAATACTGAAAGAATTCAGGTGCTCATTTTATCAAACAACTCGGCTTATACCATTGTTCTACAATTTTTAGGATAGTGAGCCAAACTGATGATTCAGTACTGAAGGATAAATATATGAAAATAATATCAGTGGACAGCACTGAATGTTGCCGCAATAAAGGCAGAAGAAAAACTGATTTTGCAAAAAAGAAAGAAAAAGAAGCGGAGAGTGTTGCTAAGAAAATTATATCGAAAATGCCCCCAACAATACAAGTAAGTGAATGAATGAATGAATGAAATCGTTTATTCGTGTACAAACATCTTAGATACATGTAAAAAGCAACAATGTTACAAAACAACAAAGTGATCCTATAAGGGTTCCATTTTTTCCTTTTGAGGTACGGAACCCTAAAAATAAAAACACTATAGGAGAAATAAAAACAGTTGGTACGAAAACATAAAACATTAAACATAAGAAAGACATTTGTCCACGAAACGGTCGCAGCTCAGCATATTCCCGACTATTCAGCCAGCGCTGGTCTTCCGCTGCGGCCGTGTAAGTGATATTTAAATTACGTGTACACAATATATACCTATGCATACACTTTTTTGTCTTTATGTAACTTTTATAATTTTTGAATGTCAATTAATGATTTTTTATTTATTTTATTTCATATACATTGTGATGAATTTTGTACTGAATTACATATTCGTAACTTTGGACGTCATATGTGTGGAAATTTTGATGATTTTTTGCCAGCTTTTGTTTTATTTTACTTCATTTTGTTTAACACTTTGACTGCAGCGACGGCGCTGTGTGTGAGTTAATTAATTCATTAAAAAATGAGAACTACAACTTGTACTCGAAGTATTAGTGTAAGGCAAAATTAAAATTTACCATTTGCAGGTGAAGAAATTCGCTTCAATCAACATGGATGACACTCCGAAAATAGAAAAGAAGGCTCAAAAAAGGCCAGCGAGCCCCAAAAACAAAATGCAACCCATCTTTATGTCAAAGCCTATTGCAATAGCACCGAGTCCAAATAACATGGTAGTCGCTCCTCTGCTGAAAAAAATTCGCGTGAGTTATCCTTACTACAGTTTGTCAAATTTAGGATGATAATTTTACAGCTCGCTCTCATGAAGTTTCGCATTGTAATAAAAAATCATTTAAACAATTTTGTACTTGATAGTCATCAAGATTCAAGATAACCAAAAAGACCCCACGTTCGTGATTTTCTGTATGAAATCAAAATCGCCAAAATATTGTGCGGTACGGAGGGCGGTTGGCTAGTATTGATTGTTTCAAAGACATAAGACGTGTATTATGCAGCGTCAGTGCTTATCGTCGGCGACAGCGTTCCTCCATTATTATGCACTCTATGGTTGAGTCCTCTATGATATACTCACAAATTGTGAGTAACAATAGTTTTAAAATTCGTGTTTTATTTCCAGTTACCAAACGCTCCACTTCTAACGCCAATAAGAATGGGCCAAGAAAAGAAACATGTGGGGACATACAACCGCTACGCAGCCAACAGGCCCAGGGCGCCTTTTCCAATACCCATCGTAAACTCTCCTTTTAATGGCTTCAATAATACCCCCGTCTTCAATAATGCCCATCAGATGAATAGTTTACACGGAGATAACATCAATCTTTCACTGGAGACCTTAACACAGGCGAGTATTCTGTATGGATTAATTATTTAATCTTTTAGTATATGTGACCTTTATGTTAAGTCTAATTTAAGCGATATTTGTGCTGCAATTTAGTAATGCAATCCCTAAATTAGTTACTACTATGATTTGCTCAGCACTGATTGTCATAATATTTATTTATTATTTATTGTACATTACAAAGTATAATCCCTTAAAAATAAACATTTTCTTAACCATATTAAGAACAGGATTATACCTCAGCTATTTGTACATAATAAAAAGCAATACATTTCGAGCGAGAGGTATTATAAACTAATTAATTAATATAACAAAGTGGTTTTTGCGTGAAACAGCAACATACACTCCCATAGTCATATACAAAATGTCACCTTCATAATATAACTAAGATATATATTGTATAGCCCCCGTAATTTAAGTTGTGTCTTTTTATCTTATGATGGGGCCTGGCATAGCCAGCAACACTGGCCCATTGGGATCTATTGTGTTCACCAGTACTTTAATTTTTCTTACTCCTTGAAGAAGTGCTTTAAAAGTGGTGTCCTCACTCTCTACTCAACCTCGAAGTAGATAAAAATGGCGTCTTCTCGACCATTTTTAAAAATTTTCATTACATTTTTCCTCAAGGCGAGGACACAACAAAATTCTAGAGCTAAGAGTTCTCTAGCTTTTAACTTTGCTGGATTGTATATTTGGTGGTAATGAATATTATGATTGTCCCCACAGGGTTTAGACATGTCGGCAGTGGCAGCTTTCAACAACAGTCAAATGTCAAATGAAGCTGATAATGATGTGGTTTGTACTCCTGACTTCCCTATGGAACCATTATGTGAAGTAAGTCTATGATTTAGATATATATCAACCTTAGTTATAGGTATTAGGCAAGTTAAGAACATCATACATATTAAATTATTTTTAGGTGAATAAGAATAATTGCATATTTTCGTTGTATATAGACCAAACTTATACTTTGTATTTTTTAATGTTAGAGACAGACACAACGACGGTTGGCCTGATGGTAAGCAAATACCGTCATCTATAGACGTTTGCAGCGCCAGGGATCGATTCATAAATATTTTTTCTAATTATGGGTTTGTTTGCTTTCTTAGTTTGATTTTCAGTGTATTCTACGTGTAAGGCGTTTTATAAATTAGTATTTTTAGTAATAAAACTTCCTATATTCGAATAAGTCACAATAGAGCGCACATTACGTGTTAATTTATGTAACACATATTTCAGGTGACGGAAGACAATGACGATGATGTGGAATGTATAACGCCAGGCCCTCTTCCTAAGATAAGCGAGCCTCCCCCTCTCGTATCGCGTATATCGAACATAACGAACGATAATATCGTTCAAATGACGGAAAACGACGTCACGGTTAACGCTCTCACTGGAGGCCTGAAATTCCGTGTCGACCCTCAAACGTTGTCTTCAAAGAAGATGTATCGATTGCCAGACGGGAGGATCTTTGCGATCAACCCGAATCCCAGCATGCCCGGAGGCTACTCGGCGACTATTGTCTCAGTATCGGAGATGGGCGGCAAGCTGGCTCCTAAGACTGGTGAGACGTATGCGGCCAAACTGAGCTCCGTCACTTCTTCGAAGCCAACCCCTTCCAAGCCCGGATCCAAAAACCCAAGAAACTCCATGGGTCGTAAAAACAAAAACCGACCCACCATATTGCGAGCCAAACAAAACTTGACGAGCAAATCAAAAGAAATAGAAACAGAATCCACGGAAAACAGAAAAAGCGATTTTAAAGTGCCCATTGAATGGTACCGGTATAATTTGATCGATGCGGTGGACGCCCTCGAATATTCGTTGACGCGTCTCAACAAGTTAAAAAAGGATACCCCCACTGCACGACTCCGTACGCGCACTGTCGACGAAATGAAATATTTGCATCGAACTCTAGAGCAGCTATTGACTACATCTTCTAAGCGATTCATCGAAATCCGTGATAATTTGAACCGTGAATTGAAACTGTTCATCTCGCAGAAAACGAAAGGTGCTGAAATAATCAGTGAGGATGAAGATGACGATGACGACGATGTTGAAATTTTGGCCGACGCGCCTGAAGACCCCATATTTATTGACGAGAACTCCGTGGATTCCATTAATAACACTCAAGAAGTCGATCTGACGGGCGCAGCAAGTAGCGAACACAATGACAGTGTTGAAAATAAAAATGACTCTGACCCACTTCACTGTACAGACATAACAGAAACAAATCAAGATGTGGACAAATCTGCAGATTGCTTGAATTCTTCTGTAGATGACAATACTGCTGAAAAACCATCAGAGACGCCGACTGATAAACAAGACAAGGATGACGAGGCATTGGGTGACGACAAAGATACTGAAACTGAAAATAGCATCCTTCATGATGATGCAGAAATAAATAACGATAGCATCCTTCCTGATGAAGAGAGAAATAATGATAAAGATTGTGATAAACAAGACAAATCAGACAAGGTCAAGGATACTGACAGTGAATCAGAAAAACAAAATGAAGTTAATGAT
The DNA here is from genome assembly GCA_947507615.1 of Hemithea aestivaria. NCBI lineage: Eukaryota > Metazoa > Arthropoda > Insecta > Lepidoptera > Geometridae > Hemithea > Hemithea aestivaria. The sequence goes on from OX382328.1 coordinate 9,392,315, forward strand.
AAAGTAGGAACAAATGAATCACCAGCTCCAAACCAGAAGAGCAATGAACTCAACGGGGATGCTGAGAAGGAAATTAACAATGACAAAGAAAGTATGGATGTTAGCAATGAACCAAGTGAAACCCAGGATAAGGCTGAATTTAATGATGAGAAAACGCAGGGACTCGATATGAGTGAAGACTTAATTAACACTTTATTACAAGATGATAATCTAGAAGCTGTCGATAATGTATTTAATACAAATAGTTTGGATATTCCAGATGACCTTTTAGACAAAGAATAGACATTCTGACAAGATAAGAAATACTACATAAGTTACTAAAATTATTAGATACTTAGGTTAAGGTAGTATAAGGGTAGTATATTTGTTGTATGTTTGATACACACTTATTTCATAGATTATGACCTGTAAAAAAATCTAGTTTGCATGATTTATTTGGGACGTTACGAATTTATATTTTCTGAAAGTGTTAAGCAAGTTTGATTAAGTTCTATTTTATGTTAGTTGCAGGTGGAAAATATAAAAGGTGTTATTAAGCTGCAGTAATACTTAAGAGTAGTTTTTGTATGAATAAAGAGAATATGAATACAAACAATTTCTAGTTTTCACATTAAATTGATCAGAAAGTCGAATTATTTAATCTCGAATTTTGAAATTATTTTGTTGATCAATTTTTATCTAAAACGGCCTTAAAGTATTGCTGTTTTTTAACATCTCATTAAACCTAAATTAGATTAGAAAGATTGGAGATGCATGCAAAAGAATATAGTTTTCTTTTGGATTCCTAATTTTTTGTGTGATATACATTTTCGTTGATAGCGCATCATTTTACTGCAAACATTATAGTCGTGATGAATTAACTATGTCTATAATAAAATGCAAAATACATGAAAATAAAGATTTATTTGAAACCATAGGAAGTAAGTGTATTTATTCAAAGTCGAAATCAAATAGGATACAAAAAGATATGTACTTTTGAAATAAAATTTCATAAATAATTTAGTACCTAATTCTGTTCTTAGACTCTACTTGCCGCGCATTCGTAAATAAAGGTACCTCTGAAGAAAAAAACTCAGGAATAATTATTTAATGACTGCCGATAGTTATTATAATATTTACAATGCACATAATAATGGCTGGCCAGTATAATTAGACACCTAAACAAATTGCTCTAAAAATATAGTTTACAAAATGGTGAATTAATCTTTTACAACTACAAATTTAAAACTGTTTTAACCCTCTATATTTAGGTACATTCAACATATTCCTGGGTTGAATTTCGTCGAGGCACTTATATTTATGAGGAAAACTGCATGTATTGCCCAAGTATTGAACCAAAAATAAACATTGGAATTGCGTAGAAATTTTTCTACGTCCACCATAGCGGAATAAAGATTTTATACAGTTCTATTGGTTAATGTTGGCACAGTTCTACTCCTATTTTCTTCTTCCGGCTTTAGTGTAAATTCTCGTTGACCAAGAAGCTAATAACTACTTTATATTGCCTTTTACAATTTGTTTTTTGTCTCTGGTCACTTTTTTCAAGTCGCGAAATGTTATAGATAATGTGATAAGATTGTGTAAGAATTAGTTTATTTAAAACTTATTTTCTGTATAAAGTAACTCCAGTGAAAGTACACAAATATACATAGAGTTAGATACATAAGTCATGAAAACTATATATTCCGATTGTCTTATGTTGTATTATATACATTATAGACTTGATATAAAATAACAAATTTGTATGTTTTCTTTTGGTTGGTTTTTTTACACGAGATGTTATAGAAAATGCTGTAATACTTGATAATTCTTAGCGTTGGCCCACGTTGACGCGCGGGCGCGGGCGCGTAATATCAAACATATGACGTGCTATGAAGGTGTTCACGTACAAACGCACGTGCGGTGCAAGCAAAGTCTGTCGCGCCCGCGCCCGCGCGTTTACGTGAACAAGCACTTAAGTGACTTACTAAAGAGAAAATTTGTATAGATATTGTGGAAAAACTCACATGGATCGCTCACAGGTGGCAATCGGGATCTTTGTACGTTACTATCAGGAGACCAAGGTTAAGAGCGCTTATATAATTTGACGTTCACTCGTTCGCACTATTTCATACATTTTCTAATATAAATTCATAGAATTATTTTTTTGAAAATTCCTCAAGAGAAGCCCGGCACAATAATTAAATTTTAAAAGTATTTCCGGTTTTATATATTAAAATTTAGAGGAATTAAAGAAGTTAATTCTATGAATTTATATTGCAAAATTTATCAAAATAGTGCTAATGAGCGAGAGTCAAATTGTATAAGCGCTCTTACGCAAGTCTCTACGAGTGATGTATGATGAGTATTACAACACTTTTATATATAACTAGTAAGAGTAGTTTTGTAAAATATAACGTTTTATAGTAAATCGGCTGAGGCGTGATAGGATTCCTACAGATAATTGCGATTTTGTCTAACGTAATATGAAATATGAATCACATGTAAATGTGTTTTGCCATGATTTTACGACTGAAAATCATAATGAGCAATGACATTTTAAACGCGGTAAAAAAAATTTACGGTCACTGAAGGTGACATTGAAACGTTACTGTAAGACCTCGTTAGAATCGCAAATTTTGAGACTATTTGAGGCGTATTCGCCCTTTCTGTAAATTGGTAATTTATTGCACCACAGATCGAGACGAGGCTAGTAAAGGGCGACATTGAAGATTTAAGGTTAGGGCATTTCTTAACTCTAGTTCACCACAATTGGGTCTTACATAATATTATTTATTGTCGCAATTAAACATGTCACATATCTATTTTAAAATGTCATTGACACTAATGTGATTCAATATTCATGATTTCCTAAAGACTGCTTATAAAAAAATTCTTCTGGTTTCTATTTTTTAAAGCGATGTTCATATGTGACTCACAAGTGTACATACATAATTTATATGTATTTATTTACATTAAATGCATGTGATTAAATTGATCTGGTATCTATTAAAACATTGACAAGGAAACTTGCATTATAAGTTCTTACATATCTCGTACGTACCTTGAGTAAGAATAATCTTTAAATTTGTGAGGTTAGACTGATGACTAAATAAATATTGAACTGAATAAAACTCCGCTCTAAACGAATCGGAGATAACAAATAAGATTGGTTCTGTTCCGCTCCTGTTTTTTTCCTTTCCGCATCAGTAGACAGGTGGACTAATTCTGCTACTTTTTATAGGTCAACCAATAAATCTGTTGCGCGTTTGTGTTTTCTAAAGCCGTCTACATATTTATTACTAACGCTCCAGAATTTTGCAAAATGAAGGTGTAGATAGCGCGAACGCAAAGCCATGGACCGGTCGCGATGCGATGCTATCTACAATTATTAATTATCGCTATTCGCTGTAATAGTGTGGAGCAGGCTTTTATTGTTGATACTACGGGTAAGCACATCTACCATTTGGCTTTATTCAAAATTTGAGCATATGTACTACTACTACTTACTAAGTAAATAAATATAAAAGCTGGCGCAAATTACAATATTGCATCGAACAACAAAATGCGACGCGGCTCTAGTGTGCGTTGGTTCAAAATATACGCAGGCGGATTTTTGTAATAACGTACGACCTGCCCAGTTAGCTTCAGCCTTTGTTATTATATTTTTATGGGAAACTCTTGGTACGTACATAAAATGCTGCTTTATATGTTCATTTTGTCGATCGTTATGTTGTATGAGTTTATACTTACAAAGAGAATTATTATTTGGACATATTTGATTATTATATTGAGCTTGGCACAAAGTATTAAACTTAGTTTGATTTAACAAGATTCCCATTACTTTTGGGTTCCATTATACTTATTATTAATGCAAATGTATGGATGTGTGTGTTATCTCTTCACGCCTAAACGATTGAACTAATAACGTAACACGGTTAACACTAAACCGATGGGCATAGTATTTTCAACTAAGTAAATCGTTTGAGCTGTAAAAAAAAACCATACACACCTCAGAATATAGAAGTACACACATGATCTCTCACACACAAACTTTCGCCTTTATACCTTTTTTACAAGCTTTAATTTACTTTCACCTGTCTGTTGTCTATTTGTCTGTCTGTAATCAAATCTTGCAAGTTTAATTTGACCCCCTTTCCCGGTGTCAATTTTGCATGCCTGTATAAATCGGATGACAATGCAATATTTTTATGACATCGAGCTGATCTGATAATGGAGCTGGAAGGTGGCCATAGGAACTCCGTTATTAAACTACGTAACCCCATCGAGATTGGGCTCATTTGATTCGTCTTGACGAGTTCTTTATGGTGCTAGATGGTAATAATAATAAAAAGTTTTTTTTAATTTCACTTTTGTTTTTTACACACTCATTCAGTTCAAATTCACTCACTCATAAGAGATTATCTCAATTGCTTACCGTGATTTCTCGATAATGGCTCTCGATACGATTCTTCTGTTTTGATACATCTCGCCGAGGTCGCGTGTCACGTGTAACTGACTGAGAGCGATCTTATTATTTGAATTGTTAAGTACCAGACGCGAGCATTCATTCTGTGAAAATCATTCATTTTTCCTTTACATAGTGACTATGACATAATCTTTGTATTTCTACTATGTAGATACACCGTACACCTATTACCTACTTATCATGATGTACACCAAAGCATGACATCATTTTGGGATTTATTCTTTTTTTGATGAAAATTGTTTGTGTACCTACAGATTAGCAGCTTTAGAAAAACTAAATAAATTGGATGGTTCGAGAGTTGCAAGACAGTTTACAGTTTATATAGTGGCAATTTCTGCAGAATTGCTATGCATGCAGAGCGCATCAGCGAATAAAAAATATAGATCGTGACAACAATATCGTTGCTCCTTGCCACAATTTTTATGACACTTCTATAAAACATAGTTTTGTAACTACATATTTATGGAGATGATTAGACCCACGCTCGTCTCCAGACACCAATAAACTCTCAATTGAGATTACCTCGGAACTTCCTTTACTAAATTGGGTTGATTAATATTTGCGTTTGTTAGGGATATAAATGGGGGGTAATACTGTGTTAGTCTTTGCAACTCCTATTTTTTTAAAGCCTGTAAAAGCGTTTTACCGCAATCTCACCTGCTGTAAGTGATGATGCAGTCTAAGTTGGATTACGCTTGTTCAGTAAGAACCTATTCACTCTTGATTTGAACATCCCCTACAATATTTTTTACAATATTAATTATTTACTCCTAAATAGTCCTATTTTCTTCGTAGCAAGCCCGATAGAAATCTTAGCACATTCTCAAAAAATAATTCTCGAGGAACTTATACATTTATTTCAAGGAAAAGAAAACAAATCACTTAAAAGGCAGTAACTTGATTTTATTATTAAAAAACTTATTGTACTATGTAAAAAATGCAAACAATATGCTTAATTTTAATACAAATAAATAACATTAAATTGCAGAAACATCAATAAGTGAAAAAGCACTTAAAGTATCACAATTCTGTACTTAGCTTATGACTACAAATATTGTTAAAAAAAGTTACGACTTAAATATACAAGTATTATGCTATATAATTATGACAATATTTTTAATATAGGTATACACTAATAGGCCAAGCCCACTTGTTGTTAATATTCTCGCGTAGTGCTAAATTCTCAGAACAAAAAAAAACACTTTTTATTCGAGAATTAGACACAAGATTACGCCAAGTGGAGCGCCGGCTTAATACAAAGGCACTTGTGTAGTAAAAAAGCGGTTTCGATTTTGTTATTTTACATTAGTTTCGTTTCTCAATTTAGGGTGTATGTGATTACAGAAACTGATGATGAAAGAATAAATAATAAATATAATTGGGGTTTATACTCCAACAGAACAGGTTACCCTACTTACACTGTCAGAGTCAAATCACAATTTATAGGTTGTGTGGCCAACCTATATGTTGCAGTTTCAGGTCGCCGAGATTCCTACAAGGCCTGCAACATGACCTAACGACTGTCTCCTACATATCTTATAGGAAACAGCCGGGACCCACAGTTTGAAATGACTATAATGGAAAACCTCGAGTGCATTGAAACAAAAACAAAATATAAAAAATATTAAAAGTACTTATTACAATAAGTAATAAGATCTTTCATATATTCCACACATTACTTAGTAAAAAGTAACAAAATCTACCCTCATTTTTATTTGCATTGATAGTAGCAGCAGGATTTCTCACTCTATACATTTATGAACTAACTTAACTCTACCACTAAGCTTGTGATTCGCATGAGAGCTTTAAAATTCGACCGTTAATATATTCGATAAAGGACGTCACAAAATTACGAAAAAAGTATTAAATTTATGGAGATTAAACATCTGTAAAGGTACCTATTATCGCGTTATATATCTTTTTGGGGATAGATAAGTTTATTCTTAACTTAAGAGGTCAGAACCCACTTCTCGCGAAGTGCCCAATTCTCTAGCAGCTAGAGAATTGGGCACTTCGCTAGTCTAGCTCAATAAAACGTCAAAAACACTTTGAATGAGAATACTTTCTTTTTTCGAGCCGTGGAGCTACTTAACTTTAGTTACGGCTTAACTTTAGTTGCCATTACGTGTTAGAGCAATTTTTTAAATTAATTACAAATAATTGGAAATAAGGGTGTCGTAGCAATGTTCGTAATTAAAATCTTGTTTAATATCGGAAATGTCCCTTCCTCGACCGTTCTTCGTGGTAAACTCTCATCGGAGAATAGCTGCCGTTTGATCCTCCGTTCGCGTTCAATCCTGCAAAGGAGAACACGATAAATAACCCGGGGGGCCAAGACATGGTTTGTAGGTTCTGCCACGAATCAGACGAAACAGCTTTGCACATACTATGCAACTGCGGCCCACTCATGTTCAACAGAAGGATCCACCTGGGGCGACACATTATGCTCCCAGAAGAGATACAAGTCACTCCCCGAAACATCTGGAACTTCCTAGAGGCCACGGGATTAAGCAGTGAATTATAACTCAACTGGACTGCCACAAAAGATCAGAAATGGTCGAAGCGGCTTAAGGTCCTTTTGAGGTTACCCAATAATAATAAATAATAACCCGGGGGGTGTAACGGGGGTAGACTTCCTTTGCAGGAGGTCGTCTAGGTGGGTACCCCAACAGTGCTAGTTATTTTACCGCCTGAGCACCTAATGTGCAAACATTACTGTGCTGTAGGGGGGCACTGTAGCTAGTGAAATTACTGGGCTAAAGAGTCTTTACATATTATGAGACTTGAGTAAGAAGCGTTGGTGCAGTGCACGTAGAATTTCACATCATTGTGAAATCCTAGGTATTGGTGGTTGCTCTGATTATGGGCAGCGTTATCTCTTAACATCAGGAGAGCGTCTTGCTCTTCTTACTTCTTCGCATAAAATTAACTATGAAATGTGTCGGGAGTCGGGAATCATCAGGTACCATTAGAAACTAATTCATTGATGAATGTGTGTTTGTGCCCCATATAGGTTAATGGATAGGGTCAAAATCGAAGCAATTGACTAAGTTCAATAGCAACCGTGCATAGGAATAACGATTAGAGAGATTTTTAGATACATAAAACTTTATTAAAACATTAGAAATATACTATAATACAAATAACTTATACTAACTAAAACACAATAATAAAAATCTAAGTGTTTCATGTGGCGATCATATCGTTCATAGGGATCTCTTCCAGAAAACCGTGCAGGGAGAGGAGAATATAGGTACATATTCACAGGGGTTGGTGGCAACATGAAATTAGGTAGGTACTGTCTATTTAGACTGCAAACCATTTGTTAGAGATCCACTGAACTTACAGAAGTGCTCATGTGTAAACGTACCTTTATCAAGCTGACCATCCACAGTGGAAGCTTAGACAGAAAATAACAGTTTTACAAGTCAAGCACATACAACACTGCTGTTGCAAGCATTTTGTAACAATTTTATGATAAGTTTGTTCACAATGCTTAAAAAGATGAAGCAACATTTATTGGCTTAGGCTTGCGTGTTTGCAACAACATTTAGGTAATATTACGCAGTACACATTAATAGAATAGAACAACACTTCCATTATTAATAGTTCCATTAAAAAGATGAAAGGAGACTTAAATGCTAGATAGGTATGTAGGTAGGTACTAGCTATTTCCACTCTCTATTTATTCAGTTACCGAAAAGCCGACTCGAAGCGGAGCTCGTACAGCCTCGTGGAGAGTATCGATGAAGGATATTAATTTATTAAGATCTCATAGTAAGTGACACATAGAACACTGACAGTGTAAGTAGGGTAAACTGTTCTGTTGAGTATAAACCCCCAATTAACACTGAGTGTGGCGGGGCTTGTAGTCTCTTGTTACAACATACCTTGCAACAGGTGTGAGGGCGGCGCCACTGTGGGCGAGGCGCAGCGCGGCGCCAGCAACAGGTGGTACAGCGCGAGGTATACGGCGGCGACGAGCAGTAACATACACACTGAGTGTGGCGGTGCTTGTAGTCTCTTGTTACAACATACCTTGCAACAGGTGTGAGGGCGGCGCCAGCAACAGGTGGTACAGCGCGAGGTATACGGCGGCGACGAGCAGTAACATACACACTGAGTGTGGCGGGGTTTGTAGTCTCTTGTTACAACATACCTTGCAACAGGTGTGAGGGCGGCGCCACTGTGGGCGAGGCGCAGCGCGGCGCCAGCAACAGGTGGTACAGCGCGAGGTATACGGCGGCGACGAGCAGTAACATACACACTGAGTGTGGCGGTGCTTGTAGTCTCTTGTTACAACATACCTTGCAACAGGTGTGAGGGCGGCGCCAGCAACAGGTGGTACAGCGCGAGGTATACGGCGGCGACGAGCAGTAACATACACACTGAGTGTGGCGGGGTTTGTAGTCTCTTGTTACAACATACCTTGCAACAGGTGTGAGGGCGGCGCCACTGTGGGCGAGGCGCAGCGCGGCGCCAGCAACAGGTGGTACAGCGCGAGGTATACGGCGGCGACGAGCAGTAACATACACACTGAGTGTGGCGGTGCTTGTAGTCTCTTGTTACAACATACCTTGCAACAGGTGTGAGGGCGGCGCCAGCAACAGGTGGTACAGCGCGAGGTATACGGCGGCGACGAGCAGTAACATACACACTGAGTGTGGCGGGGTTTGTAGTCTCTTGTTACAACATACCTTGCAACAGGTGTGAGGGCGGCGCCACTGTGGGCGAGGCGCAGCGCGGCGCCAGCAACAGGTGGTACAGCGCGAGGTATACGGCGGCGACGAGCAGCGCGCACACTCCCAAGGCGCGGTACACCACACGCACTGATTCCAGCGGAGTTTCGAGGGATACCATGCCCGACACTATGGCGCCGATGCAGCGACCTGCGACCGTAACGTTTTGATTAAAACACCACAACAGAAAAAAAGACGAAGAAGCAAGTATCAGTCGTACGGGCTCTGACGAGCGTGATACACGGATGCCTTATGAACACCTTTCTTATTAGGTACCTACGCGATCGAATGTTACCAAGGGTTATTAGTCCTTCTGGCACAGTTGGGTAAATAAATGTGTGTCACGCTGTCGTTTACTGAAAGCGAGCTTGAAGTCAGTTACACATAATTTTATTCACTCATATAAAAAATTACTTACCGATACAAAAATGTGCAATAACAGGCAGAGCTTGTCCGGTGGCGGTGTACTTCCTCGGCACGAGATGCCTGAAGTAGAGCATGGCGGTGACCCACACCAGGCTCAGCGTGAACACCTCCAGCGCTTCACACACCGCCACCCACGTGTAGTCTGTGCTGAATGCTAGACCTGTGGATGTAGTATTCGAGATGAACCATTTTTTAAAGTGCTGGGCCCGTAGCATGCCATACGGGATCCCGCTGAAATGTCAAGAGTAGAACTGTCATCCCATACATTGTACTTTTGTGAATGTATGGGATGACAGTTCTACTCTTAAAGTTTTGTCGGGATTCCGTGTGGCATGCGGCATGCTACGGCCACTGTTATGTATGATGGACGGATGAAATCAAAATATAATACCTATTTTTTCAAAAAGTATTGAGTAGTATACCATAAAGTAGGTACGTCTATAAAATCTGCCAAGGGAAATATTATCGGACCTAATCAATCCTGTTACATTGCCATGTATCTACCTATTTTAAAACAATGTAAGTAAGCTACATGATAGTCAACATATCAAAGAGATGGCATAATAGATGAAGAAGAGTACTGGACCTATGATACTCCCTTCCTTTACACCACCATATTTTAATTTGCATGTTTTTTCACATCTTTTTCCTCCTTTTTTCTCAAAAACGTTCCAGTCCCATCTAATGAAGTCCAATTTGATTAATTAGTTGGCATAGCAACATACCAGTATACCGGAGTCCGTAGAAAGTGAAGCCAATGATGAAGACGTTGGAATGTCCGATGAAGTCAACGATCGCCTCCGCCCAGAACAAGGCTGGCACTGCGGGCAACGCGCCTATTGTCAGCGTTAGACCCACTTCTGTTACTGTACCATTCAGGTCTAACACTGTCCTAGAATATCACATAAAAACATTCAATGGATATATATGACTCCGTGATCTAATGCCTTCGAAACGTCAATGAACTTAGCAGGCTATGGTAATTGAGAGCACCTTAGATGTTGTTTTATATTATATGACAAAATCCTTTCTTAGCGGGGGTCTACGTCATAAAACCTATCTATGTTCCAAATTTCAACCCGATCGGTCCAGCGATTTAGGCTGTGCGTTGATAGATCAGTCAGTCAGTCACTCTTTGCCTTAATATATTATTTAGATGCCCGCTTTAATTTATAAGCCACTTCCGATCCCAGCGAATAACTAATCCTAACAAATTGGGGCAAGGTGACAGTGAAATAAGCTTCTTACTATATGTAGGGGGGTCAGTTCTTTTGTGATATATTGTCATTCACAGTCAACCTGGTTAAATATGGAGGACTGGATGATGAGAATAGACCCTTAGATGTTTCTGCAAGATGTGTACGATCGAGGACTATTAATCGCAGTTTCGACGACCCTTAAATACGAGTATACGACGAATAAGATGTTTCTAGAAGAACCTTACCAAGGCAAGTAAGCATCGATCCCGCTCCACAGCGCGCCCAGTAAGGCCACCACTGCGAACACAGCAGCTGTCTCGGCTCCGTACCGTCGCACCGCATTCATCGGCATAGCGAGCACGCCGGTGGCTGTGTGCCACCACCACTCGGGGGTTGAGAGCGGCATGTGTCTGGAACAGTCATCATATTATATTACGACTTGAAGAAGTCGTTACGACCGATAACGGTTCGGTCAAATCATGCGAGCGACGAGCGTAGTGCAGTGTTGTGTAGACATCTTATAAAGAGATAGCTTCTATGAGAGAGAGGATAAGATATTTACTAAAGGGTAAACTTGTCTCGTTAAAAATCATTAGCTGAAAAATGGAACACCTCAATTGAAAAAGGTATAGGTAGGTTCTCGATACGTAAATCGGTGAGTTTCTGTATTTACGAAACCAGTAGTTAAAGACTTTGACTCAGTTATTATGTTTTCTTACTGGCAACACCAACACACGCTGCGCTGGCCAAAGACCTTATCTCCTTTTCAGTCCAGTAGTCTCCAGTCCTCACTTATGGAAAGTCTCGTATTTAAAACTTACAGATCAAAACAAATGAAAAATCAAAAGCCAATCATCGCATCTCACTCACCTGTCGAATATCAAAATAAGCGCGCCAATCAGCATAAACACAGCGTGCAGTAAGAACGGCACCAAGTAAGGGTTCTCAGGCATGTTTTCCGCCGCGAGTCCAGCCAGAGGCGGGAATATAGCCAGGCCTAATGTACCGAAGGCCAGTTGTCTTCCCACGTCGCCTCGGCCGAGGGATGTTTCCCTCGTGGCTATCACGCATGCTGTCCCGAGTAAAGCCAGACCTGCTGTTGGCCAGATGTCTGCTAGTACCCTGGAAAAATTGGATTTATATTAGGATTTCAATCAGTTGGTACGTGTGTGATTATCCAAAATTCAAAATCCGTAATTCAGAAGGGCGAATAGAACTATTCGTATAAGTTGCCTCATGGAAAATATCATGCAGAGGACAGTCATATCAGTCAGGTATCTTAGTTGGTTTTTTTTTTTGATAGGTTGAGATATTGAAACAACTGAACATTATTAAGGGGCTCAAACTGATGTTTCGAAGCAATCCCCTTATCCGAAACATAAAGACAAGGTTTTGTTTTAGAGTGGTTGGCCACAAAATTCCAAAGGATTGTTTTCGAGACGGTTTAACTAGTTATTCATGTTTCTTATCTTCAGAAATATTATGCACCGAGCTAAGAATAATATTACCAACCTGATGACAAGGTAGCTCCAGAACGTATAAGCAGGGTCCCCCACAACCAGCCTGCACTCCGCATCAGCCAGTACGCCGTCAGGCTCATCGTACGGATCCAACACTTGGCAGCGCACGGCTGGACGGCACTCACTCTCCACCTGGGTGATCTGCTTCAACCGCTCGGGCGGGACTAGACATTGGGAACGACCGCCTGGAAGATGGACATACTCAATCAATTTCATGACTTCAGCCAACTTCAGTTACTGAATATAGAATAATATTGTAAGACGGTGCTAGTGTGAGAATCAGGAGGAAAATTTTGGGAAAAGAAATGTTCTCCGTTTCTTTTTTAATTCTGTTTGTTTTAAATTAGACGACATAACGTATAGATGTCAAAGTTTCTCATTTAAAAAGGCATCGTCTGGAGTTAACTCAATGCAATGGTCGATAGTAAATATATGGTATCAAGGGTATTTAGTTTTGAGTTACTGATTGACGTAGATACTTCTATATTAAAAAGGAATATAGGTCTATGATAAAATATTATATAAAGCAATATTGCTTAGACATTCGATATATTTTAACAGCAAACTAAATTAGGAGATATAAAACAAAGTCGACACAATCCAAGTGAGCCGAACACGTATCTCCATATAGAGTGAGTCAAGGTTTTCATGATGCAGTAGAGATATGTTTAGTTCTAAGTCACGTACCAAATGCACTATAATAGATAATTACACATTCCTATGCTGGTGACATGACCACTTAGATTTCGCATATTTGATTAATTGACCCATTACTTTTTATTACAGTGACAACGTTGTTAAATCTTTATGTATCACAATGTAAAACATGCTTTTATGCATTTTAAACACAATTGTTAGTTCTTTCGGAAATTATGTTTGAAGACATTCTAAAATCTGGGGGACATTCTAAAATCATATAAACTCGGATTGTTTTTTTTTTTGGGAAATATATTATGTGCCTGTGCTTGTAATATATTATGGGGGTTCTCGGCCTCAGTCATGTAACAAATGTCACAAAATGTTTAACTACCCGCACGGTTAGGTGATTTACAACTTTTGTCATATATAATGGATAAAAGGAACTCCTAAAAAAACAGTTTAACTGCAAAGGCGAAAGGGAGAGAAGACAAATTGACAATGAAGGAAGGAAATTTATATGTTTAACTCTACCAAGTTATTACAACATATAAATCCGCATGCATCCCGACCGCTGGGCAAAGGTCGCCACAGAATGGATACCTGAAGAGGGACGGCGTCGCCGAGGCCGGCCCCGGAAACGATGGCGTGATGACTTCATCTCGTATCTGGAGAGCTGGCAAGATGCGGCGCTAGATCGAAAGGAATGGAGGAATTTGGGGGAGGCCTTTGCCCAGCAGTGGGACAGTCTAGGCTAAATATAATATAATAACTCTACCAAGTAGGATAAGGACAAGAAATGATTCGTTTCCAAATTATACTCACTAGTCCTATAAGTACACCACTTGGACCCCGACTCCGTAGAATTATCATCGTCGACAGGCTCTGGGGCGACCAGCGATAGAGGAACCCTCATCCGCTCCACTTGCTTCATGTAAACTAGACATTTTCCCTCGTAGCACAAGTGCGGAGGGTTCTTCTCGAATGGATTCTCGTATTCGTGGAATGTGCTGTTTGGTTTTTGGGTCTGAAATATTTAAATTTAAGCAAATCTTATAAGTGAGTGATCGTAGTTGCATATAAAAATGTTTGCAATTCCGGTGGAATGTCGACATGACTATTTGACTTATTATTTAAGTAGGTGTACATATTTAGACTTTGGTATTTGTCCATTTCAATTAACCCCAGGTTGCATTTGGGAGTAAATTCCAAGTTGTCGCAGGGTGATGAGGGGGTTTGGCGACCTACACAACAGTATAAAACAATTTAAAAGGGGGAACAATAACTTTTGAGTCGCCATTCAGTGATAATTGCCACCTGGGGGAAATCGATGTGCGGGTAATTGGGAATATACCAAGACTTTTTACTTTTTTCTATTTCGATTTTGGTAAATACAATTAATAAAAGTACCTGAATGTCGAGAGAGTTAAAAATTAAGTCAATTGCCAGGACAGCATTGGTAATGAATTTTTGTAAGTCATAAAAATTTTAGTAAAATTCTCGGAACAAGGTCATAACCGTTTGGCTTTTATCGGTCTCTATATAAATATTGGTACAGCTAGTATAGTTTCTTACCGTGGTAGCATTAGCAACTCCAGCGTACATGGGGCTGAGGGTAGTAGTGGTGGATGTGGTGGTGAACGGTTGTCGAACCCATGTGTTGTTGTCGTCCGCACAACCGTACTCACAAGCACCCACTGCCAACACTCCTGTCTGGGAAACATTTACTTGTTAGACTAACCTAACTCTATCTAGTCTCTAAAGATTAGAGGATCTATGGGCTATGGAGCACTGGTAGAGCGCTTTTCATGAAAGGAGTGCCTTTGTGGGGCGCCATTGTCGCGCGTTTTAAAGTTAAAATATCTATAGCATTTTGACTCTGCAAAATTTCTTAATCTAAAATAGGAAATAGGTACTTTTTTTTTTTTATTTGCTTTTAGTGGCTTTACGTATCACTGCGGCCAGATATGTCCTATTGTGATCGCCACTTTGAGGGTGAGCAAAACCCCGTTTGCGCGGCGTTATAGTTCGCCACTGACCCTTGCAGCTTCGAGGAACTGAAGGATTTTCTTGGGGTTGATCTCTCTAAGCTCGTCCGGGCTAAGCTGGTGCTGTCCCAGAACGATGCTACGTATTCGCATCAGAGCTTCACACTCCCCTAGTAGGTGAAGAGGCGTTTCATCTGCCTCCTCACAATATCTACAGATTTGTGTGCTGCATAGCCCTAATTTGAACATGTGCTTGTTAAGGCGACAGTGTCCAGACAGGGCTCTGGTTAAGATGCGTAGGTTGTTTCTACTTAGCGCTGTGACTTGGTTATTAAACCGTTTGTCATAGGCTTTCACTAGAGACTTGGAATGACTCATGCCAGAACAGCCTTTCCAGAGCTTGGTTGACTCTCCAATGCATGAATTCATTAGGGTTCTGAGAGCTAGGCTTTTGGGAATGCCACAAAAGGGCTCAGGGCCAAACTGCGAGCCCCCTGCCCCAGAGCGCGCGAGCTCATCGGCACACTCATTACCGTAGACGCCCTCGTGTCCCGGGACCCATCGGAGGACAACGCTGTTTCTAGTGCCCAGAGCGTTCAAATGCGACATACAACCAACCTGGACGTGAGAACTGTCGAGTCCAGCGCTAGGAGGGCAGCCTGGCTGTCAGAATTTATATAGATGGTGTGGTTGGTGTAGTGCCTTTGCAGGTTGATATATGCACATTCGAGAATGGCATATACCTCCGCCTGGAAGATAGAGGCGAGGGTACCCAAGCTAGCACTCTTGCCAAACCTGGGACGCTCGCCATATACTCCGTAGCCCACATCAGCCCCCATCTTTGATCCGTCCGTGAACCAATTAAGGCTCCCGGTTTTGTGGAAAAGTTGGCTGTTTAGCCAGTCTTCTCTAGTAGGAATTTCCACGCTGTATCTTTTTTCAAATACATAGCGCGGGAGCATGACATCGGATGTCATGCTCAGAGTTGGAAACTCCAGAGTTGAGTCTTCGAGAGACCTCAATTTTTGGGAAATAGGTACTTTATCTAACAAATAAAAAATATTTAGGATATGAAATACAATCATAATAATCGATTTAATTAAATTTAGTTACTCTTAATTCCGCGGAACCTTGAACACCGTAGAATGGTCGCCTCGTTATCGGTCTTCTATAGGATTCATTTTGGAGAGTGTGCGCAGGAATTACACGAACTAATTCCTCCAAGCCCATTCTACCGACGGACGTCGCGGCAGACGGCAAAGCGGCATCCTTACTTAGTGGCGTTACCTACTGCCCGCACCAAGCGTTTTGCTTCGTCGTTCTTAATGAGAACTGGTCGCGTTTGGAACACTTTGCCGTCATCCGTGTTTCCCGAGCGGTACAACTTGGTACCTACTTGGGTATCTTCAAGGCACGAGTGAATAGGTACCTTTCTAGGCATCTTACGTGATCCATCGTCGACCGCATTTTCACTTTCCATCAGGTGGGATGTGGTCAAACGTAGTCCTATCTCGTATAAAAAATAAAAAAAACCTCTTTCGTGGAGAGCACTCTAATTATTATCATTTACCGACAAAAATGTAGTGTTCTCAGAGTCATAAGCTCTAAAGTTAAAAGACGCGACAAATTTAAAAATGCCCTTTTAATTTCAACGGTAAAGTAAGTCTTTGAGAACATTTTATTTTTGGCGATGACCAAGTACCTTCCCTACCCTAAACACAAACTATATTATTAGTTATTCATGTAGCATCCTCGATCTAAAACATTCCCATTTTAATTAGGGAAAACCACATAGAAAATAGTCACCTATGTATGTGCACATATATTTAACGTTTTATCATAGATTACCTACCTACTACGTAATGTACCATGGTGAGGCAATCCAGTTTTGTATTTTTTTATTGGAAACTACTTTTATTTAATATCCATAATCCATACTTACATCTCAAATTGCATTGAGTTGTTTCATGCAACGAATTTCTCCCATTCAAATTCTCCGCAAGAGAGCTCATTCATAAAATGAATGCATTATGAAATAAGGATGTTGAGAAAGCAGCGATTTCCTGTCTCCTGACAATGACCACAATTGTAATGGTCGCCATTGTACTACGCCCAATTAACTCTTCACCAAGTATTTTTGCCAGTTTAATTAGTGTTAATTGTGAACAGTTCATTCTACGAAATGTTCCAGTTTCAGATAAATATATATTTTTTATTATAGGTAGGGATTTATCCCGTCTTCTAGGTTTAGACGGCTACCATCTACGGTCGCATCGTTGGTTTACATCACACAAGGTCGTGGTCATTAGGCTAATCAATAATGGATAAAAAAGATAAATCTGCAGCTGCCTTAATCACAATATATGTTAATTTATTTTTAACTGAAGTGGTGTGTCATCAAGATACCAGTTGCATATTATTAGGTATTTGTCAGGAGTCAGGAATGATTACGTCATACAAATCGGATTGGATCTCCAAGAAACTTATTTTAAAAGTGCTAATTTCACAGATCAGAAGAATACTAAATTAAACGACTTTATTTAGCCAGAGATTTAAATAGAGTATACACACAATGTGACATTGGCAGACTATTATTATTAACTTTGAACTTATGACCCTTAAGAGTCTTTGAATGTGTTGTTAACATGATAGCGCCTTGTACGGTTTGGTAAACAGATCGATCGTGTCTTTATTGAAAAAAAAAACAATCCTAGAGAATGTACCTACCCTTGGATTGTAGGTACACCTTACTTGGATTAAATATAGGTCAATCCATAGAAAATCCTAGTTTTCCAGACTATGTTGACAATTATGCTGATAAATACTTGGATAGCAATACTTTTACGTTGATCCATCCGTTGCCATCCTGCATTTTGGTCATAAAGTCATAATATTTAGGGTATTTTACCTTATCCCCAGTCCACCGGTTGCATCGCATGTCCTCCTTGCAAACCTCCTGCATGACGTAAGCGCTGTCCGCGTCGCACATAAAGAGCACGGCTGGGCGGCGGGCCTGCAACGTACAATGTTTAAGGTCATTGTTATTGCATTGCATCAGGACCTAAAAATAAGTGGACCAAAATACTTAAACGTGTGCATTTTGCATATCTATTTATACGAGTGTATTATACGTAGGTATGGTTTCTTCAAACGTAGTTAATGCATGAAAATCGTGTCAACTTTTGACTGTAGGTAACTAGGTAACTGCAGTACAGGAGCACCTCTAAATTTTGGAGCCGATCTGATTTCAAATTGCATTTGGAGACACTCGTGGAGAGTGGAGACATGAGACAGTCCCTCCTAAGTTAATAGAGGTATATAAAAATACAGCAAGCGAAGGGACGATTAGTGCACCTAGTTAATTTGGATTAGGGGGAAAGGGGGGCATTTCCATTATTAAAATACCCAGGTAAATGATTTCTTTAGAAAAAGTAAGTATAGTCCTTTTAGTATCTACTTTACAGTAGTAAAATGACTAAATGGATATTTCGGTACCCCAGCGCTACACGTCCCTTACGTTTACGTATGCGAAGGCCCTTAGGACCTCAAAAACATGAGAACATGAATGTATAACAATTTGCATTGTATTGAAGTGAGTGGATGTCACCTGACTTGAATTCGGTTATAGAGGGGTCATTGTTGAAGTAACCTTGGTGTTAAATGTGTTGTATATAATACTGTATGTATAATATATTGTATTGTAGAGATCTATATTCTATCGATATCAATAATCGAGCTTCGACAATAGCGTTCATTGATGTGACTTAATTCATTCATGTTTTCGTCTTTGGCCCATTTCTCTACCCTGTTTCTCTATACTGTACCGTCCATCTCATTTGTGTATTAAATGGCTAACTAGGTAGATGGAATTAGTTTACTGATAGTCAAGAGGTATAGCCTACAACTTACAACATGAGCTAACGACTACCTTCTAGATACGTATCTTTTAAAACAGTACGTAAGTTAATAAGATTAAGACACCTACCAGAGGAAAAGTAGATCTATATAGTTATTATAGTGCCTTCTCTGGAAGCCAAATAAACTTACTCGTATATATAATATATTGGGCAACACACACAACCTTGACATGTTACTGGTTATAAAACAAGCCCTATAAACACGCATAATGAAGCTTACCTCATGTCACTCAGTGTAGGGCACCGGGGCACGGCAAGGATGGTGTAAAAAATTTTGCTCAGTTGAGAGGCAGAGGCATTACGGCTTATAACAGATTACCTGAGCCCTATTGTAAAACATACAGGTAGCTTTATGATGTACTTAGTATGAGTGCTTTACATAGCGGGGGAGTCTAATATTTTTTAAAGGAAGATCCTACATATTACATAAGTGATGAAGATTCAAACTCTATGATCTGGATAGGTGGTATAAGATATAAGCACTTACTTATTTTCTAGAAATCACAATGGGCCATATATACACACCTTCAACATGTTCAAAACAAGTCCTCTTAATTAAGCTTACCTAATGTCATTGTTACACTTTTATATTATAAATTGTTTTAGTTCTAAGTTTCTGTATCTGTTTCTGTTCTGTATGTTTCTGTGTTTGTGTTTCTGTGGTGTCACAATAAAGTATTTTCTATTCTATTCTATTCTATTCTATTCATGTCGCTCGGTACGGCGAGACGGATGGTGTAGAAAACTGCGCTCATGAGGCATATGGCCGTTACGGCTTATAGCAGGTGGCCTAAGCCCTATTGTAGCTAAGCTAAATGCTTCCATATTCTAAAATGTGTGCAGATTGCCTTTGAGTAGTTTGGGATTCTAATATTTTTTTGAAAGAAGACCCTACGCCCTACACCCATGACCCATGTATATAAAATTCTAGGATCTGGATAGTAAGATTTACTTATTTTTTCGTATATAGGTAATAGGTACCTACTTAAACATGTTCAAAACAAGCCCTATTAATTAATGAAGCCTACCTCATGTCGTTCGGTGTAGGGTATGGCGAGAAGGATGGTGTAGAAAACCGCGCTGAATATAAAGCATATGGCCGTTACGGCTTATAGCAGGTGGCCTAAGCCCTATTGTAGCTAAGCTAAATGTTTCCAAATTCTAAGATGAGTGCAGATTGCCTTTGAGTAGCTTTAAATTCTAATATTTTTTTTGAAGAAGATCCTACACATGTAAGTATGTGTGTATAAACTCAAGGATCTGGATAGTGCGATGTACTTATTTTTTCTTACATAGGTAATAGATGATGAGGTACATTACTGTGCTTCGGTAGGAGAGTAGGAGGGGACTGTAGCTAGTGAAATTACTGGGCTGAAGAATCTTAACATCTCATGACTCTCAAGTAAGAAGCGTTGGCGCAGTGCACTGTAGTGTAGTGTGGGTGGCACTGTACTAATTATGGGCAGCGTTATCTCTTACCATCAGGAGAGCGTCTTGCACGCCTTCTTACTTCGTTGTATAAAAAAAAGGTACTTAAACATGTTCAAAACAAGCCCTAAAGGCCCTAATAATATGAAGCTTACCTCATGTCGCTCGGTGTAGGGTACGGCGAGGAGTATGGTGTAGAATACTGCGCTCAGTATGAGGCATATGGCCGTTACGGCTCGCAGCAGACGGCCGGAGCCGCTGGGCGCGCCGCTGCCGCCCGTTGACCCTCGCCCCACTGATAATCTAAACAGACAAATTTTAATGTCAGTTTAGATACATTTTATTGTGTCCGTTACATGGTGATGTTTCTCGTGGTTATTAACACTGAGCAAACGAAAAAAATTAAAATAGACTCCCTTAATTGCACTTCTTACCTACCTACCGTATCAGATGAAAAATGAATCCCAGAATAACATTTTTAATAACAATAATAATCATAACTCATACTTCCCGAATGTTACAATCACTATGTGTAATTTAACCCCCGTTTCGGTATGTAAAATAGGGTTGTTTTGTAATTTGAAAAATCTCGCGTCACTGGTGTTTGTTAATAATATTATCAAACTCTTTCCTTTCGGAAGACTTTAAATAACAGACAGCGTGATCGATTTATGAGATGTCGATTTATGATATTTTTCGTATTCATACGATTATTTCGTAGGTCTCAGAATAATAGGTCTTTAAAGTATTTTTCAGCAGACGCAGACCAAATTGCTCCGGTCAGCTAGTAGTAAAATAATAATATTATTGGAGTGTCTAATTTCGCATTACAGCGCAGCGTCGCGTCGCATGTTGTGGACGGGGACCCCAGAGTGGGAAGAAAGGCTCGGCGCGCACCGCATTATATTATGTGAAAGCGTGCTAAGACCGACACACCCATGACTCACATGTTTGTTCACAAAATAATGCAGTACACAGCTATATCAGTATTTCAATAATATTGCGAATGCGAAAAATGCAGGGTACTAAGTCATTTCCTAAATAAATAGTTGAATTATAATGGGTAAAAAAAGTTTAAAACGCCAAAACACTCAAAAGTTTAAAACGTCAAAACACTTTTTAAAAACGAAGAAGTCAGGCGAAGGCAAAACGGAGAAGGAATCAGAGGACAAACAAGAGATCTATTCCTTCCAAAACCAAAACTCAGTTTGGGTTCAAGCGCCACGAAGCCAGTTACTTAATTTAAACTGCGCATAGTATCGCCATTTCAACGTGTAGTAGTAAAATTATTAGGTCACCGATCGATGACCTGCAAAAATATACACAACCGCAACCTGGGAATTGGAATTCAACTACGCAGGTTTCATATGAATATTTTTTTATGTAGAAAGTTAGTACCGGTTAGTACCAAAGGATAAATCAGCTTAAGTGGAGCTGATCAGGACATATTGCTGGTATTTTTTTCTGGAACAAAGATTATTAAATCGGCCTAGAAGAGTAGGGTAGGGACTGAGCACCTAGACCGAGCATAGAAAGATAGCAAACACATTTGTATACGAGCTACGAGTCTATGCATAGAGGTAGAGTGTCGCTGATTGATTTAGCCATTTAGCAGCACAGCTCAAATCACTGAACAGAAAGAGTTAAATTTGGCACTCACACAGTTTGGAAATAAGAACTACTAGAAATTAATCTGGATGAATGGATCTCTTCACAGGAATAAATGGCTCATTCTCATTTTAGCTCAAAATTGATGGTCACACGGTTATATTTCCCAGCGTTGCCAGTGCGTAACTTTTGTAACATTTTGCGTTACTTTTTGACCCTTTGCGTTACTTTTACGTTACTTGTCCTAAAATGTTACTTTTGCGTTACTTTTTGAGGTAATGATTTTTTTTAAAATGAACTAACAATAGAAGAATATAAAATAATAACTAAGTGAAACGGGACGCAATCAAAACGGAAAACAAAAATTTTAAAAAAGTAAATAATATGTCAATGTCATGGCTCGTCCACATATGCCGGTCAATGACTCTGCGAGTCGTTGGTCCAATGTTCGCCCGAGCACACAGATTATAAATACATGCACTTGAGGCACAGATTATATAAATCAAAAATAAAGAAAATTTTACTAGTTTAAAGTAATTATTCACACAAAATGGCTTCAAATGGTCCATGATTGATTAGCATTCAAAATATAATTAAAGTCGTCAGCTATGGAGCCCAAAACGTATACCAGAAATTCTATAGACAAAAACTGTTCATCCATAGACAAAACACACACTCGGCAAATCATTGGCTGGTATATGTGGACGAGCCATAGGACCAACGACATCGATTCGAATGTAATGTGCCCAAACTCGACGGGTTTACTAATAGCCATTGAAGAGTTTCATTAGACACCTCCTGGCTCCATCATCAGATCAGCTCAGTGGTACCAGATTATAAAACTGTCATCAGATTTCTAGACATTTGCCAAATTTCATTATGATACAACCAGAAGTTGGTCAAATTTTATTTGTAAGAATTTTTTACCGACTTTGTATGGGAAACTAATTTAAGCGTCTTTAAAATAGACCATGTTTGGAAGCTCATAGCTGGACAACGATTGGAGATAGATAAAAAGTTTCAAGGCCGAAGTTGTAGAAATTTTTATGAGGTTTAATAATGTACTACAACAAAATATCGTACAACGCACAGTTTTTGACATATAAGCAAAAAACCTAAAAATGGGACCTTTTTCGGCCTCCCCCCCTCGGGTTCGCCTTGGAGGGGTGGTGAGGACTTTTAGTATGTTTATCTCCTTACTAGTCCAAACAAAGTTCTTAAGTTGGTTTTTCTGCTTTCGACTTTTCGATCCACATACCCTTTTTGGGCACTCATTCACTGGGCTACTACTGAAATCTATGAATAAAGAAGTATAAGTACCTATATTTAAATTGAGTAAGTAAATTACATTGTATTTTTTTTTTTTTTTTTTTTTTTCGGTGTGAAGCTCTTATAGATAAAAGAAAGCTCCTGCTATTGGATACAGGCAGCTTTCTTCAATATTATTAGAATGTTGTTTGAGTCACAAAAAGTATTGTTAAAGAATAAGTTATGGTTAATTTAAAATTTGACTTGAGAGCTCACTTAAATAAGTTACATAGTTTTATCTAATAATTATGTAGTATTATAGCTAATTATAAATATAATATAAGCTTTTACATTTCTAGGTATTGTCATCTAATAATTATGTAGTATTATAGCTAATTATAAATACAATATAAGCTTTTACATTTTGTCACTTAAATAATAATGTTAAATGTGTAAAACTTTATTTAATGTCTTAAATAAAGTTTTATATAATAATTATGTAGTATTATAGCTAATTATAATTATTGATACAATATAAGCCTTTACATTTCTAGGTATTGTTAAACTTTTTAAGAGTGTTAACTATATGTGTTATGTAAAATATAAATGACTTTATACAGGAATCATTTTGCAGAAGGTTTAAAATATTGTATGGATCCACGTTGAAATTGTTACATATTTGTTCATGATCGAATCTCTTGGCATCATAACGAGAGCAAAATTTAAGGAGGTGGTCTATTGTTTGAGAAGTAGAAGCATTGCAGGGGCAGAGATCACTGGTCACTATTTTGAATCGGTGGAGATATGCGAGATGGTAACCATGGCCGGTAAGAATTTGTGTAAGAGCAAAGGTGGGTTTAACAGCTTTTAAAAGGGTTTTTATATTTTTAAGTTCAGGGCACCACGCTCGTGTCTGAGCACCCGTTTGACTGCTGAGGTAGATACGCTCACTTTCTAACTGATTTTCTTCAGCTATTTTGTGTTTTACAAAACTTAATGGGATTTTGTCGTAATCAGGTCTTTTGTGCATAAAAGCTGCTATTTTTGCCGCACCATCTGCTTCCTCGTTCCCGTTGATGCCAATATGGGATTTGACCCAAATGAATTTTACGTCCGCGGTTACTTGATTTAGAATATTATGAATATCGACGACGAATGGACAAATAGAGTTTCTGTTTTTAATCTCTTCAAGGCTTGACATGCTGTCGGAGCATATTACCACGTCAGTTTGTCTGGTGTCATAAATCCAAGCACACGCTGCTCTGATGGCGTAGAGCTCGGCTTGAAATATGGAACATGAATCGTATAATTTAAATTTCTTTATAGTTTTGTTGCCTCCAGGATTGTAAATTACTAAAGCAGCACCTACTTTTCCAGTTTCTGTTTTACTACCATCAGTGAAGATTTTTGTCGTGGTGACTGAACAATGCTCATCAATTCCAGGCTGGTCAATAGCCGAGTGGTAATTGTACGATTTTCTTTTCGAAGGGTGTAGTAGTTGAGATGGGGGAGGTGATTGTTCTAATTCAAGGTCATCAGGTAGGTATGTTGAGTTACAGTACAATTTGGTTTGCTCTATAATCATTCTTTCTTTGACTTTTAGGTGAAGTGGTGTAAATCCTGCTAGAGCAATTGCAGCAGTTGCAGATACTGTTCTGAAGCCTCTTATAACTTTTATGGCGAAGCCGCGCTGCAACGATTCAAGAGCATCACGTACCAGTTTATACTTAATTGAAGAGCCCCAGATACATGATGCATAAGTTATAATAGGCTCAATAACCTGTCGATAGATGGTTGCAACATTTTCGCTGTTGATCCCCCAAGTTGGTTTGACAAACCTACAAAGCTTGTTGTATATTTTCCTTGCTTTGTCTATGGTATACTGTGCATGTTTGATAAACTTAAGATTCCTGTCCACTATGACACCAAGAATTTTGATGTTATCAACATACTGCAGACATTGACCAGCCATCATTATAGAGGATCGCTTAGCCCGTGGAGTAAATGCGATGAGTTGAGTTTTGGAGGGTCCAAATTCAAGTTTGACGTTTTCTCCCCATTCCAATATTTGATTCAGAGCAGCGTTAGTGGTATATTGGATATCAGCTGAAGATTTACCTTGGACTACCAGAAGAACGTCGTCTGCAAAGGCTTGGATTGTATTAAAAATCGTTTTTTTTAATGCGTTACTTTTATTGTAAATGCGTTACTTTTCGAACCTACCTGCGTTACTTTTGAAGATAGGGCACTGGCAACACTGATATTTCCTAAACGGTTAAAGACTGAGATATGAATTGTGGATAGGTGGATAAAACATATATTAAGCTACAAAATAAATGAAGATTACCATAAACAACGCAAAAAATAATACTAAAATTTAACATGAAAGGTCAAAATCGGGGCCATTTTTCGTATTCTCATGGTGTCACACTTTGCGTTGTAGTTAAACATTTGGGCACTACTTTAACAAATTTTGATGTATCTGTATGTAACATATACCAAAATTATCGCAAACAAATATACTTTAAGGTCTACAGACTAAAAAAAAGTTTTCAGTATTATTTTGAATTTAAAATAATATAATGCGGCGGTCACACGATTTTAGGTGCTTTAGATTTGTGTAGTTTAACGGCTGCTGTTAAACACAACATCAACAATCCAATTCAGAGTTCGATTCATTTCAATGATGGCCATGTTTTGTAATCGTAGAAGTAGGATCTAGGACTTATCGAGCCGTGGGAAAAAATATAATTGCCAAGTTTCAATTTATTCATGGGTGTATCGATCACTTGCATGGACAACATTTTTATGCATTGCATTTTAGTTATTTAAATCAAAGCTAGCTTTTTGAAACGCCAAAATGTGCGAGATAAAGATGTAGTATTTAACTTTATACATTATACCTAAACTTTCCAGAATTTCACCAAAAAGGGATATTTTCGTCACCAGCGTGGCATCACCTTCATAGCGTTTTTTACCATGAAGGTGATTTTTGAGCCACGTAAGTGATTTTTAAATATTGTTTTCTTTTGAAATAGCCTTTTTACCTACTAAAAAGTACTGTATCTGTTATGTTAGGGTTTTAATACATACAAACCAAATTTCTGACTAATAAAAAAGTAAAGTGAATGGTAAAGTAATATCTCAAATTACGCATATTTTCTTTTGTAGTGAGGTTTGTTTTTACGTAAAATGTCGTTTTATTGTACATTTTTGGTAGATTTAGTCTTTTAAAACGATTTTACTTGAAAAAGTTGTGAAAAAATAATTACTGAATCACTTTCGTGGCGTCGAAAATTTCAAAACTGTTTTTCTTCGACATGAAACGTACGATTTAAATCATTTATATAAAAGTTTACTCGTGTTATCCAGCTCTATACAATATTATACATAAACATTACAAATAAGCAATAAATAAGAATTGCCATGAAGGTGACGATGAGAATCAATTCCATGAGAATGAGCCAAATACGCAAACCTTAGCTAGTTATAATAGTGACCAAAATGCTGGGAGGTATATTTGGCCTAACGTATAAGTATTGCCATTCAACGTGGCAATGCTGCCAGCATTCTGGGCACGTCTGACTGTGGTTTGGAGCACTTGGATTTTCTGTAGATTGGCTTGTGGCCGATCTGTGGTTAATAAAAGTGTTCTTTACTGCTGTAGTAGCTGTAGTATTGTTAGTTTGTTTTTCCCAATAAAGGCATTTGCGACAAAAAAAAACTAAATATATAAAAGGAAAGAGTGACTCGACTGACTGACTGATCTATCTACGCACAGCCTAAGCCGCTGACCGCTGAACCAATTGGGTTGAAATTTAGAATATAGATACGTCATGAAACCTTCATGTCGTAGACCTCCGCTAAGAAAGGATTTGGCCACACGGGCAAAGCTGCGAGCTTAAGCTAGTAATAATATATTATGTATAATGTAAAACTTACTTATCAATAAGAGGTCCAAGAACCGCCGGGCCGAGGAGTGCGATGCATGGTGCTATTGCAGATACGAGCCGAGCTTCCGCTTTGTCTAAACCCACTGACAGCATGTGCAGGGGGAGAAACGGGAATATGCAGCCCACACCTGGACAATCATTTACATATTACATTACTTGATTAACATTATAGGTTACCTTGAAATAATAGTCCGGTCAATTTAAACCAAAAAATGAGAGTGAAGTTACATAAAGTCCCAACAAGCTGAATTTTTGTAAAGTTGTTCAAAACATAATTATAAACAATGTCTAGAAGTTCCCCATCATTCCCCTGTAAGGAAAAAAATTAATTCAAGGTCAAAGGTAAAAAAATGAGTTTTTCGCGATTTTCAGCAAAACGGTAAGTTTTATCATAAAAACACTTTAGACAAAATTGTAGATCATAAAATTGTCTACAAAAAATTAGGCTCAAACTATGTCTAAAGCAAATTGTAGCTTAATGGGGTCATTAGTTACTGATTTCGTATTCAAACATTGACCTCCTTTATCCCGCCTTAGAGGTTGATTTTTGGAATAAAAAGTATCCCATATCATTTTTTAGGACTTGGTCTACCTTTGTACCAAATTTCAGCTCAATAGGGCCAGCGGTTCTAAATTTACCATACAAACTTTGACCCCCCCTTACCCCCTCTTTAAAGTTAAATTGTGTCATAAAAACTATTCAATGTTCCTCAACACAATCCTAACAATCGTTTTACAAAATTTCAGCTCAATCGGATAAACGGTTACGGATTTGCATACAAATGTTTTTCGGGAATAATTCCTTTTCCTGAGGGAATTTCAAAAAATCGCTTCTTATTGCACGATGAAATCTTCCAAGGAATACGCTGTCCAAATTTCAGCTCAATCCGTCCGGCCGTTTGGGCTGTGCGTTGATAGCACGAAAGTGTACGAACGATTTTATATAAGAGATTACAACTTTTTGAATCGTTATATCTCAAAAACGGTGGCTCGTAGAAAAAAAAGTATTAAATATTTTTTTGTAGACAATTTTATGATCTACAATTTTGTCTAAGGTATTTTTATGATAAAACTTACCGTTTTGCTGAAAATCGCGAAAAACTCATTGTTTTGACCTTTGATCTTGAATTAAATTTTTTCCTTACAGGGGAATGATGGGGAACTTCTAGACATTGTTTATAATTATGTTTTGAACAACTTCACAGAAATTCAGCTTGTTGGGACTTTATGTAACTTCGAATGTCTAAATTGACTGGACTATAAAGGGTGTAATTTCTCACTACATAGTATGAAACAAAGTCGCACTCCGCGTGTGTCTATCCATATATAATGCTTAAATCTTGAGAAAACTACGCAACGGATTTTGATGCGGTTTTTTAAATTAGATAAGTGATTTTTAAAACTATCGCGAGTGTCCTCCATAACTAAAACAACAAAAACGGCACAACTCACGTCTAATATTGAGCGTCGGATTCTGCAGGCGTAAACTCCTGATGAAGGACATCGTAATTGTCCGAAACCGTTGTCGAGATATTCTCGACAATATTAGACGTGAGTTGTGCCGTTTTAATTGTTTTAGTTATAGATAGAGTGATTAAAGAGGAAGATTTATATGTTTAATACCTACATGCATAACATAGTAGAGAAACATTGATATTTTTTAGTTAGATGCAACGATGTGCGCGCGTGTCCACTAGTTTATATATAGGTAATATCTTGCTCCAACACTGCTTCTGTGGCAAGGGAAACATCAACTATCGAGTGGTACGATGGCGTAAGATTATGAAGAAGACGTACGAAGAGGACGTAGAAGGGTAAGGGAGCGTTAGCCACGACCAAGATTAGTGTGGAAAAGTCTCCCACAATCGAGCTAAATAAATACCTAGCTCAGTCGCTGAGATCATCGTTATAATCTCAGGGAACCCGTGATAAATGTACAAAACTATGTTTTTGTAAAAAAGGTGAAAAATTTTGCGATTGAGATCATGACATCATATTATATCAGTCCAAAACATAAATTGCTCAGTAAGGTGTGACCAAACCAGTTTTGTACATTGCTGAATGCATGTGAGCCTGTCTGGTGTAGCTAGAGTTTATAAAGATAAGCCATATTTTTTAAGAACATCCTGATGACCAATATTATTACGGTCAACCAATTTTACAGTTTCAGGTGGCTAAGATTAGTAGACGTACACGACCTAAAGAATGCCTCTTACATAATATATTCTTATAGGAAATAGCTGGGTCCCGCAGTTTCGTGCCATGGTTTTTTTCCAGACACTGTGATTTGGACCCAGGGTTTCCGGATTACAAGTCAGATGTACGACCATAATCAGTCAAACGCGACTCAACAATCTGGCGCGTCGCTACACAATAAGCTCCGAAGAAGGTATCAATCACAACCCGATACCGTTGCGAGTGAAGATTTCCAACGGTAAATAGGTCGATCATTCATATAGTGTCGTAATAAATATTGTGGCCACAGCTCCAAGAGCGAGGTGAATGGTCCCTCTATCAAGCGGCGACGGCCGACGGTCCTTAGATGGAAGCTTGCGTTTGTGACCAGGCAATTTAGATAAAACGTTACATGCAGTGGTCGATAGTGATACAGTATATTTAACACGTCCTCACATCAGTAACTTTTAAGAAATTAAATTTAAGATAAAAGTAGATAGAAATATCTCGTCAGTGTTTGTTATCGAACTTCACGGAAGCGTGATGACGCCTTTGGTTTATACTACTTATTTGATTTTTTACTGGAATTTTTCCAGAATACATGGAGAAGACCTTTTATCCCGATTTTCCCACGAGAACCCCACTTGGGCGAGTGAAACCACGGGCAGCTAATAAAACTAATAAAATAAAAACTAAAATAAGAAGTGCAAATCTTATATCCAATTTCCACTACAACATAAGTGCCTAATGGATATGAAAAGAATTCGTATAAAATCGTTTTCTCATTTTTTGTGAGACGTGTTGGACTATTGACTACAGTTTTTTAGATCATTATAAGAAGTGAACATGTATAAAATTTCTATGACACAATCCGATGCTTCCAATGAGTGAAAGTTATAAAGCAGATGATATGGTTCACTAAGCATCAGTAAGTGTGGAACATGATACATAGCTAAAGAAACTTGTTATACATGATATCACTTATCAAATGAGTATAAGGCTCATTCTCATTTTAGCTCAAATTTGATGGTCACACGGTTATATTTCCTAAACGGTTAAAGAAAGAGACATGAATTTTGAATAGGTGGATAAAACATATATTAAGCTACAAAATAAATAAAGATTGTCATAATAGACGCAAAAAATAATACTAAAATTTAACATGAAAGGTCAAAAACGGGGGCATTTTTCGTATTCTCATGGTGTCACACTTTCCGTTGCAGTGAAACATTTGGGCACTACTTTAACAAATTTCGGTGTATTTGTATATAACATATACCAAAATTTTCGCAAACAAATACACTTTACGGTAGACAGTCTAAAAAAAGTCTTTCATTATTATTTTGAATTTAAAATGACATAATGCGATGGTCACACGATTTTTGGTGCTTTAAATTTGCGTAGTTTAACGGCTGCTGTTAAACACAACATTAACAATCTAATACAGAGTTTGATTCATTTCAATGATGGCCATGTTCTGCAATCGTAAAAGTAGGATCTAGGACTTATCGAGCCGTGAAAAAAATATAATTGCTAAGTTTCAATTTATTCATGGGTGTACCGATCACTTGCATGGACAATATTTTTATGCATTGTATTTTAGTTATTTAAATCAAAGCTAGCTTTTCGAAACGTCAAAATATGCGAGATAAAGATGTAGTATTTTATTTTATACATTATACATAAACTTTCCAGAATTTCACCAAAAAGGGATATTTTCATCACCAGCGTGGCATCACCTTCATAGCGGTTTTTACCATGAAGGTGATTTTTAGCCACGAAAGTGATTTCTTTTTTTATTGTTTTGTTTAGAAAGGGCCTTTTCACCAACTAAAAAGTACTTTATCTGTTATGTTAGGGTTTTAATACATATATACCAAATTTCTGACTAATAATAAAGGAAAGTGAAAGGTAAAGTAATAGCTCAAATTACGCATATTTTCTTCTGTAGTGAGTTTTGTTGTTACGTAGAATGTCGTTTTGTTGTACATTTTTGGTAGATTTAGTCTTTTAAAAGGGGTTTACTTGAAAAAATTGTGAAAAAATAATGACTGAATCACTTTCGTGGCGTCGAAAATTTCAAAACTGTTTTTCTTCGAAATTAAACGTACGATTTAAATTATTTATAGAAAGGTTTACTCGTGTTATTCAGCTCTATACAATATTATACATAAACATTACAAATAAGCAATAAATAAGAATTGCCATGAAGGTGACGATGAGAATCAATTCCATGAGAATGAGCCATAACATATTTTATCACTTACCAGAAAGAAAACAGAACAGAACGCATTTCAGCGTTATGAGATTCTTATTGACGATTTGCTTCATTTTGCCCGGAATATCGTTAGCTTCGTTGTTCAATTACTTGGGCAGGCGCGTCATCATCTTGCGTCTGAAAATGACAATATTGAACTTTATTTCCTGATAAATATGAGTCACTGTTTGAAAATATGTTAAAAAACTTAATGGTAGAGCTCTTAATGTATTGGGGCCACGGCCATTTATTTACACGCCTACAGTCCAGTCTTAATGTTAGGTGGGATTATGTGAGTCGAGTTTAATGCCACAATGGCACAACAGTATTAAAATAGGTGCCTGTAAATGACAGGAGTGTTCCATTGCTATGATGTCATCGGTGCATCTCGTAGAGTAGCGGCTTATTTCAAACTCTATTTCAGTGAAGATTGCCTCCCTAATTATGCGAAATGACACCATCGGGCATGACATAATCATGCTAAAAGATTTTTATGCAGGCAGATATGAACGACACGATTAGCCTGGTAATTTCTCTGGTTATTTCATACCAATCGGCCAGAATCGCAGCAGAATCGAGGTAAGTACGACTATCTCGCATTTAGAAAACCACCAACAGTTTGATAGGACGAGTGACGAGTCAATACTCTTACAACAAACAACAATTACACATAACCGACACCGACACCGACATACAATTATGTCGGTTAAGGTAAACGTAATTATCCTTCTTCTATTAAAGTGTAAAGCAAAGTAAATTATTTACTAATAATCTACTTTGCTATCACAAAACTGCATCCTATAGGTACAAAGTCTTGAAAATTGGATGAGGATCTCTATAAACTCCATATCTCTCTCAACTCATTACAGTTTCATTCCAAGACACTTTTTAGGTCAAGTCATTCGTCTTCAACGACTCGTTTTACATTATTTATTAAAAAGCCGACTGTGTAGCGTTGACTACATTTAGGTTACGATCGAGTAAACATAAACACGATCCCAAACTTTCACACGACAGCCGTTTCGGTTGTGATGGCAACCGTCCAATTATTGCAGTGGTATTTAGATTCTGGGAATAATTGAGTATGTTAAGCAATAAATAGGTTATATCTATATAAAATATCAAATCCATTAGTTACTATAATATTTAGTGTAAATTTCCGCTTCAAATTTGTGAGTCTAGCTAAGTTTTAAGAGATGGCGAGGAATTCTAACGATACCAAATAATAGTAATATAGTATTTCCACCACCGAGTGCATGCATATGCGGGAGGGCGGGTGATGATTATTATTTGGTATCGTTAGAATTCCTCGCCATCTCTTAAAACTTAGCTAAACTCACAAATTTGAAGCGGAATTAACACTAAATATTATAGTATTTACCTAACTAATAGATTTGTTATAATGGATTTCCGCAAAGTAACGCCTGATTCCATTAATTATATAAAATATCACAAACCATGTCATTATTGAAGCTCACCGACCAATATAGCACAATAGTCGGTTTGCGTGTCAGAAGGTCGTCCGATAAAATTGCGAGCAAGCGGTACAAAGAACGTCGCGCCGTGGTGGTTGCCGACCCCAAGTCACTCGTGAGGTTAAACTTGACGGAATAAAACTGGTTCAGTCAGTTACTACGATTGAATTACCTAAGTTTAATAAATATTCGGAGGATATATATACGAGCAATCTGATCGATTGTACGAAGAACAATTTTTGGTCCCTTTATGAGGCTGCTGGGGGCTAAATTCAAAAGAATCAATTCTTTTAAAAATGTTTCTATTATTACATACTGTAGGTAAGCGCGGCAGTTTTTAGAAATTGAGTAAATTTCCTTGCTCAGTGTATATAAAATATAAATCAAGCTGATGATATTATGTCGGAGTTGTAGAGTTGTAAATCTAAACGGATGTGATACAAATCTGGTTAAACACTGGCGTCCATTGTTTATTTATTTGTAAGTTTAAAATAAAACAATCAATACAGTTTCGTTGGTTCAAATGTCGATTTAAAGGGCAAACTGATCCATAAACCAGAAGGTAATTTAAAGTCATAGAAATTTATACGATGTTTGAAGTCAAAAATTTGGAGAAATCTCTTGTGGGTAGGTATGTTGTCAGTTATTAGGAGTAGGCCTACTGCGGGTAGTTTATACTGGGTCGTAAATATTATTATTAAGTGTTAAAATACATACATTTATCAGTATTAGTAATGAATGAATCAACTCTCGTTATTCATAGCTTTTACAGCTTATTGAATAACTTTATTAGTCACACGCCAATACACAACTTACATCACTGTACACAATTATTACGTGTTTGTAACAATGCATTCATTCAATGGTAATTTGTTAATGATTGATAAAACAAGCTCGATATAAATTAATTACATTTTAGCACTAGGGTTGCCCGATCTTGGGGGTTTTCAGCTATATCGGTTTAGCCGTTTATAGGCATGAAGTGACAAAAATACATAAACATCCATAGTTTCGTATTTATTTGTGGCCGATCAGTGGCTATTACAATAACAAATCGAGAATAACAATAATATAAAATAATATAATGTGAGCGTCGTGTTTTGCAGGCGTGAACCCCTGATGAAGGACATCGTAATTGTCCGAAAGCGTGGTCGAGATATTCTCGACAATATTAGACGTGAGTTGTGCCGTTTTTGTTTTTAGTTATGGAGAACACTCGCGATAGTTTTAAAAATAGTTTTAAAATCGTAGTGTTCTTAACTCATGAAGCTGTAATAATAAAGGGAAAAATAGTCCCCTTTTTTTTTCAATAAAAGCATTTTTGTACAAAAATGTTAGCAAAAACTGTTCTCTAGATGCTATCATTCGTTAGTGCTAACTGCTAACATAAAACAATATTATTATATCGCACTATTAGCACAGTAGTGGAGGAAAATCCACTTTCCCTCCTTGACAGCCGTACAAATTGCTTATCCAATTTGTACACAAATAATACGTCCAAAAACAAGTGAACCGAAACTAGGACAAAAGCATCTTACTGATTGGGTGTTGTTTCACCAAATACAAGAGTTATAGGTACGATTACCTCTAATATGCTAGAATGAATGAAGTAAAAAGATAGCAATGCTAAGATAATGTACATATGGGCCGAGGGTCCGAAATAAATGATTTTTATTTAATTTATTTTAAAAGATATTGGATGAAATAACTGACACAGTAACTTAAGTTGGGCATACAGCATGATGTAAACAAATAACATAAAATAAGGTCCAATATTTTCGGAGTACTACAGTTCCAGAGAAATTTGAAGACGACCATCCATCAATAATTATTATACAGTCTACACTTCTGAATTCTAAAAAATTGTAATTTTTTACAAGCTTAGCTTTGTCCTATATGTCTCGTAGTTTCTACAATATTGCATACGATAATATAAACAAATATATCTAATTGATAACCTTTTTTAAAGTCACTTAATAAAAAGCGCGTTTGTTGAGCAAGCGACAAGAAGTTATAAACTGTCTCGGAGCATTGAGTCGGGATTGAAATGGCGTCATCGCTATAATCATAGAAGGTCCATGTGGCCCGCGACTGTCGCTGAGACGCGGGCCTCGCGAATGTACTCGTATCACCGTTATAAAACTCTATTAACTCTATGATGTAAACGATCGTTTTAGATTTACCACACCTTTTGTTCGTAAATATGATGTAACAGACTTTTATGATTTATCGGATAACTAGAGGTGTGATAACTAGATGTGTCCTGGTTTGACTCTTGTAAGTCCCAATCTCGTGAAAAATTCGGGATAGTAAGTACTACCTAGCTTGAGTGTTCTTCTCGGTTTCTAGGTATCTTCTTTAATATCTATATATTCCGAGCTTAATCGCAATCGGTTCAGTCCCGTAAAAGAGCAAAAGAGCGTAAAGGAGCAACAAACATAGGTACACATTCTCATACAAAATTTTACCTTTATACATTAGTAGGATGTCAATGTTATAGTAGGACACATCAAAAGAAGGAAATACGGCTGCATAAATTGGATAATAATAGCATATTATATTATTCCCTAATTCGTTGATATTATACATGATGGTGAATTTCAGGACCTAGGTTTACACACTATAGATAAACCGAACCAAAAAAAAATCAACTCGATAACTCTACGCGTTCTAGAGTAAAAGGGTCTTGACTCTTGACAGAAAGACAGACGGACGACCGAGTATATAAGTTATAAGGTATATATGTATAAGGGTTTCGTATTTTTCCTTTAGAGGTACGAAACCCTAAAAACAATGTCTAAATTTGCAGATCGTCATGACCTGCCTCTGGTGTGAAGGTGGATAAGAAAGATTTATATAATATAATGAATGCTACACGTTCTGTATGTGATGATGGAGTTAGAGACGGGTAAGCTAATAGTATTGACAAATATCGACCGATTTCCATGTTTGTCAACATTTACATTACCATTATAATAGGCATCGTGATAATATTGAGCGTATAGCCTTCGCCCGAAACGTTTTGTCAATGAACTTATGTAATTGAATGTTCCAGTCACGTTTACTTTTATTATTTTACGCTCGACTACTAAGCGATAACGATGACATCATGTTTTCGGTTTTTGTGACCGCTTTTGCTCGCAAGTCGCAAGGTAACTTTTATAAACTTAAATCTAGATTCTTTCATTTTAAATTTCAATGCGAATGTATGTGTTTGGTACCTCTACACACATAAACTAATATTAATGCAATTTTTCTCGGTTTTTATACTGGGTAATAAAAATGTTCGCGAGTTTAGGAGTGCGTTGAACTCTTTTCTTTGAAAACCGTGTGTGGTAGAGTCTCGATCACTAAAATAATATGAAACTGAATATGTACGAGAGCATATTCTAAGATAGATATCGAATCTTTATTAATGTAACTAGATTTTGTTAAAGTAGGTATACTTACTTTGTTAAAGTAGGAGATTCTGAATTGTGTTATAAAAATATTATTATCTTTCTTTTTTGTTTTGCATTTCGAGAATAATTATAATTGTTACTACGCCCATGTTATTTCTGGATCTGAACCATCTACATACCAAATTTCAGCTGTTAAGGCTACGCGTGACGAGGTTACAAACACACATCCATACCATATAATATTAGTTGTATGTAGGAAGTAAGTAATAACCTACGTAGAGGTATACGTAGGTATATGTACGTACAGGTACCAAGTCTAGGTAATAATAGGTGCCTATATGCCACAGCATACAGCGTCACGCTGCGACAATCTAGGTCGAGCATTGTTTTATTTTCTCCTCTCCGATAACTCTCTATGCACCCGCATCGTTATTGACGTTGCAAAGTGAATAATGAGAGAGGTTTAGCAATATGAGACTTTGATCTGCACTTTTCTTCGGTTACATCATGTTACGAACCAGTTTTTGTTTTACGATTAAGGCGCTTTCACATGTACCTATTAGGCACACACACATCACATGTGTACCTATATAGCGATGATTAGGAAAAAATATCCCAGTATTTTTATTCGTGTCCTTGCCCTAAACTTTTTAATTTGAACATACACTTTTTACCGAAAAGTTTAATTGAAAAGAGAGAACATGACTAAAATATAGTGGTCATTATTATAGTCTCTCATATATCATCAGTTTTGAAGGAATTTACTAAAACTTGTTTGGCTCTAACCGTTACTGTAGATGTAATCTATGTTGTTGGACTTGTTTGGTAAGGGAATAACACATTTTGGTCCACTTTTATT
Source organism: Hemithea aestivaria (assembly GCA_947507615.1). Lineage (NCBI taxonomy): Eukaryota > Metazoa > Arthropoda > Insecta > Lepidoptera > Geometridae > Hemithea > Hemithea aestivaria. Next base: position 9,429,612 of record OX382328.1, read on the forward strand.
ATTTGAGGCATATAATTTTGTAGGACAGTTGTTATGAATTTTCCACCCCTACCTGCTATGAACGGAATAGGTATCGGCACTAGTTTCTCATAGTCAGCATTATCCTAAATTGGTACTGTTAATTTAGTTATAGGAGAATGGTAACAAATAATAAAGTTTTAACTATGAACTTTCCAGGAAAACTGTAGCGGTTAAGATATCTTAATATATGTTTTAAAGATATCGTTGATGAAAGTTAAGACTGTTAATATTCGATTTGCCAGTACTACGGAAGCCTACATTGCGCGTAGCCCGACAAGCGCTTGGTCAAAGTATTTATTTTTTATTAGGGAACGTATATTAATGTAAGTAACGCTACTGGTACGGGAAAATTGGACACATACATATCATGGAGGAAAATAGTACACTTATAGTTTAAACACAACCGACTCTACTAAGTATAAATAGAAATTACAAACTCGCAACGGATGCATGCATAATGCAAATGTAGATTATAATCGCTAAGAAAATGTGTCGAGTCGCGAAAGTCGTGGAAATATAGTAGGTATATAGAATATAGAATAGTAGAGGATATGAACATAAAATCGGAAAACTTAAATTTAAAATCGTTCTTATCTGGGGGAAAGCAAAAAAAAACGGCACGGCCGTACCATCTTTTTCTGGAAGCAATTTTCAGACCTTTTCGACCCCCTATAACTTCGTTATGGATAAATCTAGAAGCTTGAATTTTAAGCAACTCAGTAGTTATTCTTAGAGGCTAGGTATCACAAACGGAAGGCATGCGCAAATACAAGCAACAATTTGGGTAACTCGCAGCTCCAGCTCGACCCACCGTTTACCAATTACTTACGTAACAGTTTATTTATAAAGTGTCCAACGTACACAAAAAATGGTAATAATAACACAGGAAATCAAACATGTGCAGCATTCGCTAATAAAATGGCTGGATAGAAATAGATTGAACATTTTTTTTTTGTAAAAATGTGTGTGTGCGAACGTTTTCATTATGATTTATTTACACAAGTTAGTTTAAAAATATGAATATTTTAACGATTTTTAACCTAAAACCGCTCGACCAAGTTCCATATAGGTAATTTAAATAGGCCACCTGTAAACTGTACTTTTAAATAAAAAAGAATGTTCCAAATCGGTTTAGACTTCTTCGAGAAATTGATAAACATACAATAACAAAATATATCGACGAATTGTAAATCTCCTCCTTTTTGAAGTCATTTAAAAGGGGCAATGGTAGCTAAAATAAAAACAGTATTAAAGTCCTAGAAAAGAACTATAAATTTTGCATTGCACTCTACTGGGTTGGTTTTGTAACATTCTCAATTATTTTACCTCTCTGGCCAATCTTTTCAACCGGCGCGAATCTCTATTGTACTCTTTGTTACCTGACCCAAACTGGCCAAAAATATTTTATATTTTATTCATTCCACTAAAGAAATAAGTTTTGTAAAGTGCGAAAAACACCAATGTTTTGCACCTGTCGCCGGTACATTATAGAATGTTGTCAGTAGTTGGCAGATATGACTATTTGACCATTTGAATTATATGTAAGTATTGGAGGTCAGCGAGCTTGTGGAACCGGTTGACTTCATGGTTTATGACTATGATACCATCTATGAAGTCATCGCAGGGAACACTCGCATTTTACATCCCACTATTATTTTAAATACAAAAGTTTGTTATCAATACCTATGTATTTTTTGTTTCGAGACAACTTTAATAAACCTTTATACAACTAAATATATAAAAGGAAAGAGTGACTGACTGATCTATGCACAGCCTAATCAGCTGAACCACTTGGGTTCAAATTTGGAATACCTACGACCTACATATTATCTAGGTTTTATGACGTAGACTTCCGCTAAGAAAGGATTTGGCCACGCGGGCAAAGCCGCGAGTATAAGCTAGTTATAATTACTTTATTAGAAATTTGTTGACCTCTATTCTTGCCTATCTGAATTTGCTTTGCTCTCCCGAGTAAAAAAGTGGATAGCTGTGGTATTCAGTATGTGTAACTTGTGTAGCTTGTATCCACGTATTCTTTTTTTTTTTTTTTTTGCGCCACCTAACCCCAAACTAAGCAACTTAATGCTTGTATTATGGTGGTTAGGATAACGGATATAATACTTATATACTTTTCTTTTGTAAATAAATACTTATAATAGATATTGAAAACACCCAGACCGGAAATAAATGGGTAAATCCTGAGATCGGGCGTATTTAAGTGATTTCCGTGGCAGATTTTAAATCAAAGTATTATTGCATTTTACATGTAAAACATCAAATTTCCCATAATTATAATTACATCAATCAAATAGGCATCATTATAACTTGTTTTGTTCAGAAGATATTTAAATTTAAATTTTTGGTGCCACGGGAATCAATAAAGTGTGGCATGGGAATCAAAATTAAAACTATTTTGTTTGAATTCTATGTTATTTTTTAAATATTGACCTCTACATACTAATCATATAAAATAGAAATGATTAAAAACGGTGATCCAAACAGATATACACCAAACATAAAGTATTAAAAAGGTCTAATTGGCTCTCTATATAATAATCATGTAAACTAAATAAAATCAACGTATTGCAGTCTTAAACAATGTAAAAATATTGAATATATAGTCCTAGAATATGAGATTAAGTTCTCAGTCACAGTCACTGACTGGATTCACTCCAGAAGCTGTCATCAGATTGTACATTTATCATTAGTTAGGTTAATCTGGACTGAAAGTTGCAGTCAGCCCATAGTTTCGTTTTATTTTTTCATCATACATCATCTCAGCCATAAGACGTCTACTGCTGAACATAAACCTCCCCTTTAGACCTCCATATATAACACTGGTGTTGAAAGCGACCTGCTTCAAGCGTCTTTCAGCGACCTAAATAAGGTCGTCTGCCACACTTGTGGGTAGACGTTCTACGCTGCGTTTGCTTGCCTGTAGTAGCCACTTGAACACTTTTCGACCCCATCAGCCATTCGCTCTACGTGCTATGTGGCCTGCCCATTACCACTTCAGCTTCCTGATCCGCGGAGATATGTCAGTGACTTTGGTTCATCTCCTCATTCCTGATTCGATCACGTAGAGAAACCCCGAGTATAGCCCTCTCCATAGCTCGCTGAGCGACTTTTTAATGTGGTCTGTCTACTATAGTACAATATAAAAAAATCTGATGTATACAATATAAAAAAAAAAACTGAAATAATGAAATATACAAATATAAACTGTCAAAATCACTTCCATACCTGCGGCTTCGCTGTAGTTGGGTAAAAAGTGAAAGAATGCGCAAGAAAACTCAGGGGAAAATTGATCACCGTGGTAAAATACCATGAGAATCAATACCATGTAAATCAAAATTGTATAGTTTTTTGTCAATATTTTTAAATACCATAATTATAGACCAAAATTAATAAAATATATGATAAACAATACCCTTTTACTAACTGCACACCCTAGTCAAAAAACCGTAATGGATAAAAAAATATTTTTAAACATGGAAAAGGTAATCAATGATCTAGTGAACCAAAACCACGGTAATCAATTTCTCACCTTCGTAAATCCAGTTCATAACAACGAGAGGAGGAGCCTCTCTTCACTATGTTTAGAGCGCAATCGAAGTTAGCCAATAGCGTGCGTACAAGCTTCTAAGTATTGTGGTTTGTGAAATGTGGGTAGTTATGTCGCGCGCCATGGGAATCACTTTTTGTCCGGGGACAAACCTAAATTTGTTATTTTTTCTAAAACTACGCTGAGTACAGCCTTCGCGTATTTTTTTGATCATATAACAGTTCACCCTTTACAGCTTTGATCACAGGAATTAATTAAATTCCTTTTATAAATTAGTGTAAAAAATATATTTTGTTCCGAAAATGTGTAAGGGACAGCCCACGGTAATCAAATTTCAGGGCTTTTACATTTTTTTTTAGATACTTGCAGCTAAATATAACCTGATGTCTATCATGCATTAAGTAGATTGAACCTTAGACTAACAGGAAAAAAATACCTTTGGGTAGAATTTTTATGTTACGGGTAGTTTATTCCCCCAGACACGTAAAATTTTGACTCTCAGGAATCACCCAAATATCTGTGGATTACACAAACATTTGACCCATGCGGGAATCGAACCCGCAACCTTCTGCGTTGCAACTTCATGTATCATCCACTACCAGTTTATTTAAGAAAAAGGAAATCATTAATGTTTATTTACTACCTAATCTTTCCCTAATTCGTTGACCTAATCATAAAATTCTTGACTAGCCTACCATGTGTTTTAATTTCAAAGCATTTGAAATATAACGACTTTTTGCCTATATTATGGCTTACTTAGGTATTTTTAGTATCTAAATAACCCAACTCCCAATCTTAGTAGGTTTTATATTCCAAGCGAAGGACCAATTTACATAGGTTTTTCAGTAACTTTTGACCTTGCAAAAGCACTCTCGAGTTTTACCTATTCCAATTACCGATAGGTGTGGCTTTAGAAAATAGTTTTTATTAATTAAAGTGTCTGTCTCCGAGTATCTAGGTCGGCACACCCCGATATGTGCCACAACCTTTACAGGTGAAATGGGGGCGGTAAGTGCCACCTCGCCCCTTTCATCGTTCGGGAGAAATAATGGGATAATAGTTTTTATGGTGCGTTTTGTTTTACGTAATATTAGGTACGATTTTTCTTTATTTGTTTCTAGAGTTTCTAAAGAAGGAGAGCAATATTACAAGTGAAATTTGTAAAAGCAATTAGGAGTGTTTCTTTAATTTTTTTTTAATTAATTTTTTATTTGAAGCTATTTTATATAAACTTACGCATTAAAGAAGCTATTTTCTATAACATGCCTTCAAGTTAATAATAAAAATAATAATAAATATTTCAGGACATTTCACACAGCGCCACCTAACCCCAAGCTAAGCAACTTAATGCTTGTGTTATGGTGGTTAGGATAACGGATGTAATACTTATATACTTTTTCTTTTGTAAATACATACAACAGTGCCAGTTATTCTACCGCCTGAGCAGTGATGTGCAAACATCACTGTGCTCCGGTAGGAGGGCACTGTAGCTAGTGAAATTACTGGGCTAAAGAGTCTTAACATCTTATGACTCTTGAGTGAGAAGCGTTGGTGCAGTGCTAGAATTTCACATAATTGTGAAATCCTAGGTAACACTGTACTGATTATGGGCAGCCGTTATCTCTTAACATCAGGAGAGCGTCTTGCTCGTCTTCTACTTCATCACATAAAAAAAAAAAAACATAGGTACTTATAATAGATACAGAAAGCCACCCAGACCAGAAACAAATATCTGTGGATCACACAAATATTTGTCCCATGCGGGAATCGAACCCGAGTTAGTTAAATATGTGATAGGAAGGACAAAAAAATAGAAAGAAGAGTATTTAGAATAAATGCCAATGCAGCAACCGCGTTTTCGCGCATGTTGTAGAGTTGTAGATCTGTGTCAAATAATAACTATTTTCTCTAGTGTTTTTTTTTCTTCATTTAATTTTTTACCAATAACTATTTCATTATTTCGATTTTATTTAAAAAGTAGCGCGTATTATGCTCGTAAGATTGCATTTCAGTCGCATACGCGTCGCTTGCAAAAACAAAACCACGAGACCGGTCCGACCGGCTTGCGATCATGGATAGTCTCCCTGCATCTTGGACTTGTTAGAAAAGAAATATATCTCGACGGGACTCGACACCGTCTGTGATCTCGACCTACTTAAAGAAAAACAACGTTTTTATTTGATTCCCTAGTTGATAATAATCATTTAATATTTTGAGTAAAGATTTTTAAAATTAAATGTAGCTAACGACTCTACATACGAGAAACACTAATGTAGCTCTTTTGCACGTGGATATGAATAACCGTCCTACCTATAGTAAATAAATTGTACCTATTATGTATATATGTATAATAGTATATTAAGTGAGTAGATATTTATGAGTACCTAGAGTATACCTACCTACTTATTGCATTGATAAATACAAATATAGAATTCTCGTTTCTGTGAAATTTTATTTTAAATCATTTAAAAAATCTTGTAAAATAAGTGATAGACCTAAGCTTAACTTATATGTAAAAAAAATTGTTAGTATTAATAATCAAGTAAACCTTATAGATGTGATATATTTTTTTATTTATACTTATAAATATTAAAACAATTACGTACCAATAACGCATTATTCACAAAAATCACTAAAAAAACTTGTTTAAATGATCACTTTTTTGTAACACAAATAACCAATTAATAAGGAAATCCGTGTAATAGTCACACGAAAGAAAGTCTGATTAGAAATACCGTATGGTCACCGTAGCAACACTTATAGCAACTAGGCGACACGGTGAGCGAACACACACTGCCGTGAATTGTGAATTGGTGGCATGGCACCAAGCGCCACTAACCGTCGCGACAAACGACCAACTTCGTTCGAGATTCAAGATGTTCCTTCGAATTTGGTCGAATATTGTTTAATTAGGGCCTACGCACATGATGTGATATACCGTATACCGGTGGGCGGTGGGCCAGTAGTTTTGATATGTCGGGAGTCGGGAGTCGGGAGTCGGGTCCATAACTATGAGTACCTACACGTTTTTTATGAAAGCCTAAATTCTTGAATGTCAAGAGTCAAGACCCTTCAGGCGAAATAATAATTATAATTAGATCCATAATACAATACTTTTGTAAGTGTTTGAAAACGGCAGACAATTTAAACAACAAATTTATAAAGTATTATTATTTTTTAGTTATAGCTATAAAGTTTATTGAACTATAATAAATAAGTTCACCTCACTTGCCACTACCCAGGACCCAGTGATATGAAATAATAATTATACTCCGAAATAAACCGCTCGTCTAATTTAATTAACGCGCAATTTTTTTAACATTCTGAAAGGTTCCCGCTTTTAGCGGATTTTGTGTTATAATGACTTTATTTCCGTTTCCGACAATAGATAAACATAGACTATAAATTTGCAACTTCTTGATTGTCAATGTCACTCATCATACAACTGTCAAATCTCATCCTGCTATTCTTTTTTTTATCATTTTCCCGCTATTATTTTTTTAAAATTATAAAAAATGTGTCATATTTTCGTTTAGCACTAATTTAATTATTGTCAAAAACGTTTCAGTGTGATGTATGTGTTAATGTGTTCTTAAACTAATATGATAAGCAATTCCAAAAGGTTTTAGAAAGTATAATGAAAACTTTTAAAAAATAGTATACTTTCATTTGGCAAATATACTTTTGTGGCATGTTACCACTTTTATGCCAAATTTATGTAAAAAAAATATGTTGTCAATTGTCAAACTAACGTCAAGCGTCAAAGTCAAAATTAAAAAGAAATGTCTGCTGCGGTGAAATGCTTTGAATTGTGAAAGTAAAATAAAAAATCATTGAAATTGTAGCCTGCACCTTGTATAGAAACGGTTAAAATAACAAAACTAATAAACTAAACATATTTAGCATTAACTATACTCATTATTCTACATTTACATTTAAAATATTCCGAAATGTTATTGCTTTTACGAATTTAGTTTTGTAAACATATTTGCGGCGTTTGTTGGATATTATTTTACTGTGATGTATAATTTGTTGTGTGTGAAACAGAACAAGTAAATGTTATGGCTCCTGGGAACAACGGAAGACATCCCAACCATACGGGCACCATACCGAAGACAAAAGTGAGAAACAATTGTAATGTTCCACAAGAAGCTGTTACACCAACACGGAGAGACATGTCTACTAATTTAGTATCGGTAAGGAGCTTTTGATTAACTTAAGATTACATCTAATTTACTTTGGCTAACAAAAACATAAAGGATTTGATGAAGGATTGCTTGCCTACATCAGTTTTTTTGTGTACTAAGTTTTTTGTATGTAATTCCCACGTGTCATAACTCTCGCTATTGGAACAATAAGATGGTAATAATTTAATAACTCTCACATTATTGTTCACCCTTTTCATTTTAACAATGCTTTCTACACTATTGAGTGGTGGTATAGTTATTGTTTATACACACCAGATAATATAGGTACACTGGTTTTTTGCTTGCTGAAAAAAACATTATTTATATTGGTAATGAGCATCTCTAATGAAACATTGATATTCTAGAAAGGGTACCTGTTTTAGTTTGTTTTTGTTATTTCACTACTAGCTGCCAAAAGCATAGCTTTTGTAGTAGTAGCATAATATTAGCTTGGATTGGAATAATATCCAATTCAAGCTACTATTATAATATAATAATTATACAAATAACAAAAAACACAGCATGAATCTCAAAACTCATATCACACTCCCAGATCAATCCTGCACAAATGTAAAAAAATATTTTGTTATAAATTCAAGCTTAAATAAGTATAGATAGAATTACCATTGCAGTAAAAATACTTTTTGAGATGAGTCAGTGTTTTACTAGGTGTGTGAATAAATGTTCATGCTGAATGTTATTAATTTGGTATTGACTGAGCAAGGCAATGTCTCAGCATCTGTCTATCAGATTATCAGCATCATCATCTACCAGCTCAAAGAGGTTGTGTATGAGGCTCAATATGTGAGGCGCCAGATCAAGCACCTAGCCAAGATGCTCAGATGTTGCCTCTCCCAGTCAGTACTCAGCTAAAAAAATATGTGTGCATGTTTTACTACAAATTTACTTGTATAATAGTTTTGATGTACACTGTCAATGTGCACACATATTGATCTAAATGATAACATGCCAAATCTGAGATGAATAAATATTGTTACGAGTCATTAATTTATTATACTCCTACATCACATCTGGTAAAAGATAAACTGATGTAAATAATATGTATATTATGAATAGCTAAATATATAAAAGGAAAGAGTGACTGATCTATCATTCATCTCAACCCAAACTACTGAATGGATTCAGTTGAAATTTGGAATACAGATAGGTTTCATGTAGAGCTAAAAAAGGATTTTGATTAAGGCAAAGCTGTGAGGATAAGCTAATTGAACATAAAAGGAAAATGTGACCTAATCTATGCATGTGCAACTCACAATCTTAAATGTATTAGAATGAAATCAGGTACCAAGAAATTTCCATTCAGAAAGGATTTCAATACATGTGTGATGTTGCAAACAGAAGTAATAATTATAGACATAAAAAGAGCACAATAAAAACTCAACTCCTTCACATTTCTTTAAAAATAAATTTCCCATTAAGTTTTATTGAAAAGTAATTAAATTTTACCAGCATCTGCAACACATATAGTGCTACCAATGCATGCTTCTAGTCTGAAGTTTGCTTCGAACACACACATGGGTGTTATTTTTGGACCAGAGTTTGTAATTTGAACATCTGCCAAGTCGGTAGTCAGTGTCTGGACATACTGATCCAATTATTTCACATTTTTAATCAAATATTTAATGAATCATAGTGAAATTTAAGTGTTACCTGTGATATATTATAATATTTTTTATTATGGAATAGTCCTTATGGGAGGTTGCTTTTCAAAGTTAAGTCAGAAAAAGGTTGGTGCTATATTCATACATTATATTGCGCTCTAATTTTATATTTAGATAGAAACTACGAATTTAAGACATGTGCATAAAAGACATTGAATATATAGAGCTTGTGTCTTTCTATTCCTGTTTGAAAAATATCTGTACCTATTAACATTAAGCCACCAATTTTGACATGTAATTTCTTATTATATTTTTCTTTTTTAATTCTGTTTTTCAGTGATATTTAAACTCAACATGCATTTATTTAAAAACACATGCGAGCACTTTTGGGAGTGTATTTTTGCAACAAAAATAATTCTATTTTAAGACTTCATTCTGAAAGTAATCCTGTCTAAAAATCACACAAAAAACTTATAGGGATTATTTTTATGGAATATCAATAAGATGATCTATTACCATTTTACCTATCATTGCTTATTAATTGTATTTTTATTGTAGACTTCCCTGGATTGGGTGCCGGTGTCAGAATACAATACAAGATCAAATTACAGTCAATCCAGGAAGCCAAGTAACAACACTTCTGATCACGAATTAACTGATATTGGTAAGTTACTGCTGCTTTAAGATAGACATATTGCTTAAAATACTGATATTGTGTTCAATTATATTTAACTACCTGGCCCCAGCGGTTTTACCCTCTGTACAGTAAGGATATTCCTATGTGTTATTCCTGGGTGTAAGTTATCTCTATACCAAATTTCAGCTCAATTGCTCCACCTGTTTAGGCGTAAAAGAGTAACAAACATCCATTCTTACAAACTTTCACGTTTATAATATTAGTAAGATTGAGTAGAAAATGATTTGTCTGGGGGCAGTAAATTCCTATTGAATTTGCAGAATATTTTGTTGATGGAAACAGCATCAAATTTTTTGTGTAGTTTTAAAGACAGGTATGGATGATGCCACATTTTTTCATACATTCTTGTAGAGACAATATTACAACTAACCTGTAGCATTAGTTCCATCATCTTTCTTTCTAAAAATGCTTGAGAGGACCAATTTTTTTACTTAGAATGTCTGTAGTAGAGCAGAGTTTACGGCGAGGACACAACTAATACTATTAAATTCTTATTTATAAGCTTTTATTTACTTTCACCTGTCTGTTGTCTCTCTGTAATAAAATTTTGCGTTAAATTTGATACACTTTCTGGTTTCCGATTGAGCTGAAATTTTGCGTGCATGTATAAATAGGATGACAATGCAATATTATTATGGCATGGAGCTGATCTGATGATAGAGCTGGAAGGTGGCCACAGAAACTCCGAAATAAAACGACGCAACCCATCGAAGGCTCATTTGATTCGTCTTGACGAGTAACTTTGATGGTAATAATAATAAAAGCTTGTTTTTAAAAAGTATTTTTTTAAATTTACACTTGCTTTTCAGATAACGCTGTATCATTTGAGAGTGGATTTGGACGCTTTGTGCCAGTGAGACCTCAACCCAGAGCTCTGCCGTTGAATGTGCAAAATCGTGACAACATATCGGACCACCATGACGATGGAGCTGGATCTTCCTTGTCCGGCCACTCTTTGCATCCTTATCAGATGCAGAATGGTATGTATTATGGAATATACTATGTTGCAAATGTCTAAGATGATTGAGATAGAAGAAGAACTCACTGAACTTCACTATCTGAAAGAAATCTAAATAGATAATGAGCAAATAGAAACGTGACTGATTTACTAACTGTCAATCTTCTTCCTTTTTCGAAATGGCTTTGGCGCGTCCATGGTAGTTGGTCCGGTTTGTAAGCCGGAAGTCCTGGGTTCAAATCTCAGTGTGGCAATGATTTTCTCCTGGACGCTACCGTGTTACGGAAGGCACGTAAAACCCAGGTCCTGGCTGTTTCCTATAAGATATGTAGGAGGCAGTTGTTAGGTCATGTTGCAGGCCCTGTAGTAATCTCGGCGACCTGAAACTGAACAACATATAGGTTAGCCACACAACCTATAAATTGTGATTTGACTCTGACAGTCCAACAAAACAGGTTACCCTATAACCTGTTTTGTTGGAGTATAAACCCCAATTATTATTATAATTTTTTTATGGCTATATTTATTAATGCACAACTCAAACGGCTTAATGTATAATGTATGTTATTGAAATTTGGCCTCTAGCACATTTGCTAATAAATAATTTATTTAAGGGAACAAATCCGCGATCGTAAGCTAGTTACGACGTGTAATATTATGTTTTACTTATTGATAATTATTTATCATTGTAATTGAGAATAGTTATTGATTTTTTATTTTGATTTGATTTTTTTATTTGACCAATGAATAATGTATATTTTTTAGGATTGAATCCGCATTCCAATCACGCTGCAGCCGCTGTGATGATAGTGAATCCGACCACACCAAACGCAGTCGCGGGAAACATTTCACAACCTTTTAATGTGAGTCATCACTTTTATACACATTTTAAAGCTATTTTTGCATATATTTACTCTGCAAAGTTCATTGAAAACAAACATTATTGGATTTTCTAAGTAAAGTCGTAATTATATTTTCAACCGAATTATATTATATTAAAACTAGCTTACCCGGCAAACGTTGTTTTGCCATATAAATAATTTCCTAGTAATTTCTAGTGTAGACAAAAAATAGCTTACTTATTGGAAGTATGTATGTATGTTAGAATGTGTATATCGTATGTATGTAAGAATGTGGTATATGCGTGAAATAAGCATTATTTTATAGAATTTTTTTTCAAACTAAAGTAAATAAAATAGGTAAAAAAAGTTTTTAATTTAAACGGTTTTATTGTAAACATGTACTAAAAGCTAAAAAATAAAATCGTGAGGCACGTCAAATATCTACAACTATCAGTGAAAATGTTCATTAGAGATTTAGATATTTGACGTGCCTCACGATTTTATTTTTTAGCTTTTAGTACATGTTTACAATAAAACCGTTTAACTTAAAAACTTTTTTTACCTTTTTTATTTTTAGGCTTTTTAGTACAATGTATTCTACTTGTCAAGCCCTTTCATTTGATACCCATATTGATGGGAATGAAAAAAAAAGAGGTTATCCACCATTTTGTAGCGGCGGCCATCTTGGATTTTGATTTTGTATCGTGCACTGTATTTTACTTATCAAGCCCTTTCATTTGATACCCATATTGATGGGATTAAAAAAAAATACGTTATCCGCCATTTTGTAGCGGCGGCCATCTTGAATTTACAATAATATTGAATATACATAATTGTATTGTCACCAAAACCAAAGGCGTATAACAATTTTTCAGATCAATCGGTTGGCGGGAACAGGGTGAAATTTCAATTACTAAATTTGACCCAAGAAAAAAAAAAAACAAACAGAGTAAGCTAAATAAAACCGTTTAAAAATTAAATTTTATGAAAACATTGTCTCTTATAATTTTTTCATACAACCAATATTTCCATTGACATTTCAAAATAAAGATTCATAATGATTGATTTTTTGGAAACTATGAAAATCTTAATTGTTCAATTACATTTTTTTAATAAAATTAAATTAAAATTACATTTTTATAAGATCAACAACATTTTCGATATAAATAAAAAAAAGTATACTTACAACACAAAATCCGTTGTTATTGAAACCTCTTGTCACGTGTTGAGTACTTTTGAGGTTATAAAATCACTTGATTAACTAATCGTGCAAAATACACTCAAAATTGATAATTTAATTATTATTGATAAAATAGGAATGATTAAAAGTTAATATGAGAGTTACACTGAGATAGCAAAATAATAATTGTCAACGTTACTACTACACTTGATGCATAAACAATAATGATGGCCGACAACTGTGTAGGGAGTGAGAAAGAAAGGAGACCGGCTTCGTTCTCATCCCTACTCCGTGCTGTTTACTGGGTCAGAAGTGACACCTGTAGACATCTGGCGGGGATAACTAATTAAATGACGATTGATCAGTTTTCGACCGGAGAGGAAAAATGATTAAATTACTAAAATGGCTATTAAAAAATAATGGTTGATCGTAGAAGGGTGAAAATTGAGGATTGTATGTATTTTTGTATGTTGTATCATAAAAAAATAGAAATTAAAAATTTTGTCTAAAAAATAAAATAAAAAATTTAGGGGTGGACTACCCCTAACATTTAGGGGGATGAAAAATAGATGTTGGCCGATTCTCATAGATACCGGATAAGCACAAAAAATTTCATCAAAATCGGTCAAGCCGTTTCGGAGGAGTATGGCAACAAAAACTGTGACACGAGAATTTTATATATTAGACTAGCTTACCCGGCAAACGTTGTTTTGCCATATAAATAATTTCCTAGTAATTTCTAGTGTAGACAAAAAATAGCTTACTTATTGGAAGTATGTATGTATGTTAGAATGTGTATATTGTATGTATGTAAGAATGTGGTATATGCGTGAAATAAGCATTATTTTATGGAAATTTTTTTCAAACAAAAGTAAAAAATTAAATTTTATGAAAACATTGTCTCTTATAATTTTTTCATACAATCAATATTTCCATTGACATTTCAAAATAAAGATTCATAATGATTGATTTTTTGGAAACTATGAAAATCTTAATTGTTCAATTACATTTTTTTAATAAAATTAAATTAAAATTACATTTTTATAAGATCAACAACATTTTCGATATAAATAAAAAAAGTATACTTATAACACAAAATCCGTTGTTATTGAAAGCTCGTGTCACGTGTTGAGTACTTTTGAGGTTATAAAATCACTTGATTAACTAATCGTGCAAAATACACTCAAAATTGATAATTTAATTATTATTAATAAAATAGGAATGATTAAAAGTTAATATGAGAGTTACACTGAGATAGCAAAATAATAATTGTCAACGTTACTACTACACTTGATGCATATAAACAATAATGATGGCCGACAACTGTGTAGGGAGTGAGAAAGAAAGGAGACCGGCTTCGTTTTCATCCCTACTCCGTGCTGTTTACTGGGTCAGAAGTGACACCTGTAGACATCTGGCGGGGATAACTAATTAAATGATGATTGATCAGTTTTCGACCGGAGAGGAAAAATGATTAAATTACTAAAATGGCTATTAAAAAATAAGGGTTGATTGTAGAAAGGTGAAAATTGAGGATCGTATGTATTTTTGTATGTTGTATCATAAAAAAATAGAAATTAAAAATTTTGTCTAAAAAATAAAAATAAAAATTTAGGGGTGGACTACCCCTAACATTTAGGGGGATGAAAAATAGATGTTGGCCGATTCTCATAGATACTGGATAAGCACAAAAAATTTCATCAAAATCGGTCAAGCCGTTTCGGAGGAGTATGGCAACAAAAACTGTGACACGAGAATTTTATATATTAGATAAAGGTATATTCCCATTCGTCCCTACATCAATTGCCCCCAGGTGGCAAATACAACTGAATCGACTCAGAAGTTATAGTTTCCACTTTTAAATTGCTTTATACAGCTGTGTAGGCCGCTAAACCTCATCACCCTGCGAAAACTTGGATTTAGTCCCAGTGCCACCTAGGGCCAATTGATGTGGAGGCGAATGGGAATATACCAAAATAAAAAATAAAGAAATCTGGTTAACTACTAACCTATATTGAACTTGAAGACAACCATAATCGTTAAAAATAAATTACAAATATTGGAAACTTGATCAAATATTATGAGCTAGATAGAGACATTTATTAGGTGAGGCGCTTTTTCACTCGTAAAAAATTGCGTTACCAAAACGCTTATGCACTACTTAGCTCTGGTATCGTGCTAAACATATTTTCATTTTCAGGCTCCGAACCAGAACAGGAACAATTTGACTCGGAACTTGAACCCGGCCCGCAATAACTTCGAGGGCAGCCACGCAAGCAACAACAATATCTCCACGCCTTCGATATCCAACTCCAGAAGTGGAACTAAGACGGTTAATTTGATGAACAACATGTACGAGCAAGGGCAGTCGGGCAGCTTTAATAATATCAACGATAATAACCATGTATGTTTGATGGTAAATTTATACATTTACTAGCTTACCCGGCAAACGTTGTTTTGCCATATGAATAATTAATAGGAATGATTAAAAGTTAATATGAGAGGTACACTGAGATAGCAAAATAATAATTGTCAACGTTACTACTACACTTGATGCATAAACAATAATGATGGCCGACAACTGTGTAGGGAGTGAGAAAGAAAGGAGACCGGCTTCGTTCTCATCCCTACTCCGTGCTGTTTACTGGGTCATAAGTGACACCTGTAGACATCTGGCGGGGATAACTAATTAAATGACAATTGATCAGTTTTCGACCGGAGAGGAAAAATTATTAAATTATTAAAATGGCTATTAAAAAATAAGGGTTGATTGTAGAAAAGTGAAAATTAAGGATTGTATGTATTTTTGTATGTTGTATCATAAAAAAATAGAAATTAAAAATTTTGTCTAAAAAATAAAAAATAAAATTTAGGGGTGGACTACCCCTAACATTTAGGGGGATAAAAAATAGATGTTGACCGATTCTCATAGATACCGGATAAGCACAAAAAATTTCATCAAAATCGGTCAAGCCGTTTCGGAGGAGTATGGCAACAAAAACTGTGACACGAGAATTTTATATATTAGATATAGTAAACTTCTGCAGATTGACTTCCTTAAGGATGTTCGGCATATCTAAAGTTGGTTTTGCAGTAAAGAAAGAGCGTCGCAGCGCGTGCGAATCCGCACGAAAGCAGTTTGTAGCCGATTCCAAAAAAAAAAAACAATCCTATATTTCCAAATGCTTGGTTTACCCCCAGCACGTTATTTAAATTTTGCGCGTTGTGCTGCTACGCGGTATTTATAAACTGCTAATACGCAGGAAGGCGGGTTCGCACGCGCAGCGACGTTATCAATAAATTAGGCAATTTCACATAAATTTAGGTTATATAAAAGGAAATTGTGACTGAATAATCTATCAAGGTTGTGTGTTCTTAAAAATAGTCAAATCGCTGAAAGAATTGAATTGTAATAACGATGACGTAAACTTCCGCTAGGAAAGGATCAGACATAAGTTAGTTATATGTTTTTCTTCCAGGTACACAGAGAGTCAGCGAGAGCGTTAGGTGAAGCGATGGTAGCGTCGTGTCCTGACGCGGTGGCGGTGGAACGTAGGCTCGGACAAATCAGGGAGTACATACGGGTCACGTCCACTCTCGTCGATACTATGCGTAACTCTGAAGATGAGGTGAGTCATACTCTATTTTGTTGGTTATTCATATGGAATTGGAAGGGAAAGGGCGGGTTTATTGTGTAACTACTGTTTTGCATAATTTCCGCCCAATCGATGCCACCACGATACCATAAAAAAAAACCAACCATACCATAAAAATCAACCATAGTTGATTTATTATATAGTTCCCTTTTTGAACATATTACTCGATATTTTGATATACGATCAACATTGGGTCTTTTTGTCTAAATTATTTTTAAAATCTGATGTCCTTGGCATTTTAGAGAAAAGAGAATTTGACAGATACAATTTGCTAATTAAAATATTTACAAAATTAGCTTCTCATATAGAAATTGAAGATACTAAATTATTAGGAATATACACATCATAGGCTTTAAGGTAGAAACACACTACTGTGATGTGGCATAAGTCATGGCGTGTCAGAATCATATTGGTATCATACATTAAAGCGTTGTGTCGCCACAACACACTGAAATACGTAATGTATTCCTAGCCATACAAAATATATGAAACAGACGTGATTCTGACGCGTTACGACACAGTAGTGTGGTTCTACCTATATTCTATATCGACTTTCTTTCCTACCAAAAGTAGAAATAGAGCTATTATATAGAATAGCAATGAACGACATTTCATCTCACCTGGTATGCTGCCCATAAATTCATAATAATGCTTATTAAATAGTAGAATTATTTGAATACTTTTCAATTTAGGCGTTTATTGAACACACTAAAGAAGAATATGATGAACTGATACAGATGATACGGCAGCTAAAAGAAAGCGAAACTAAACTAGAAGATATTATAGCTGATCGGAAACCAGATAACATAGAAGTGCCTGCCGAGGAAAATGATGAAACACAACCTACAGAGAGTGTTATAGAAATCACAGAAGTACAAGACACTCAAGATATTATAACTAGTGTTAAAAGTAACGAAGCAAGTGTCATAAATAATAATTTGAAGAAAGTTACTAATATTGAAAATGAACAGTTGAACAAAACTTTGAACATAAAAGTTGAAGACGATCAAGAGAAATCAAATGAAGTGACTGAAGCACCAACACTTGTAATAGAAAGTCTAGATAATGAAAATTCTGTCACTGAATCTAGCAAAGAAAACAATGAGGTACACGATGAAGACGCAAACGCTAAACTGTACAAAAATATACAATCGTGTGTGGAGAAAGTAGCTCGTATAGAAGAAATGAAAAACTCCAAAGATTCAATACTATCTGATGATCAGGTTTCCGTTAGTATTGTGTGACGCGTCGTTTGCTCTTCTATTGTGGAAACATAGCATGTGATCAATCTAAGACTGAACCAAAAATAACCAATAACCTACCGTTTTTCGTATTGACAGTAACTATGACATCGCATGTTGAAGACAAAAATGACTAGAACAATTAATTAAGATAGTGCCACACTTTTATGCTGAGGCACATATAAAAGCGTTTTAGGGCAGTGCCGCTAGCAACTTCAGGTTGCGTACGCATTATTCGGTTACGTATTATACTGCTAATAGCACTGTGCCGCTCAAACGGAAATCTGCGGCTAAACGCGTTTTAGGGCAGTGCCGCTAGCAACTTCAGGTTTCGTACGCATTATTCGGTTACGTATACTGCTAATAGCACTGTGCCGCTCAAACGGAAATCTGCGGAAAATATGCACATATTTTTCAACCGAACGATTGATTACTGCTGTCAACCATAAAGTGTGTACGCAATCTTATATTGAAATAAAATTCAGTAGAAAATTCTAGTCATTTTTGTTTCCAGTGTGCGCTGTGTTCAGTTTGTTTATTAAATTTCAGAATTTACCCTATTTTAACGAGTATGAACGACATGTTTGACTGTTTACATACAAAGTGTCTGGATGAATATGATAATGATTTAATGTTGTCTAATTATTAATTTGATGTTGTTTTTACTATTGACAATATGATTTCTAACGGGTTATTGCACATGTCGTGATTGCCCGTCGGGAATTAATTACTAAGTTTGTTCGAAAAGTTAACTTCACTAAAAGTCGACAAAAAGTGATTAAGTAATAAAATCTCAAACTAAATGTTCCTTTCTAAAGCTAAACGCACACTTCTGAGGTGTGATTTGTCGTAACGCGTCAGAATCATGTTGATACATACTAAGAGTACAGTGTGATATTATTCTGACACGCTTTTGACACGTTACAACACCACACCATATTAATGTGGCTCTACCTTTGACTTTGTCGCATAATATTATGCGACAAAGTTAAGCAACGCCTTTTACTTTACTGTCCTATGAGACTTAGAACATTTTATTTTTGTCGTCTAATGAAATTAACCTTTTCGAAAGCCAATAGCCTCTCAGAACTAATGTATTCACAATATAATGCATATAATATTAAAATTGTAATATATTTGTAGGAAATAGTGACTCGTCCGGTATCCGTTCAAAGCAATGGTTCTGCGTACAGCGAGAATGAACTCTGGCAAAACGAGATCAAAAATAAAATGGAAATGTCGCAAATGCGCTTAGCTGCCCTGAAGCAGCAGCAAAAACGACTGCTCAAATATCAAGTAAGTATTTTTTTAGGCTTTTAATTAAAAGTTTACCGATATGCTAATATAAAATTTATGTACCTAATAATATCATTCGTAAACAAAAAAAAACCGAAGAGTGTGCATATAAAAAATCAGTTGTACAATTCATCAATTTGCAAAAAAAATAATATTACAGATTGCTATTAGGTGAACCCTCTTGTTTATTTACCTAAAGCTAATACATTTTACACAATAAATGTTCTACCGAGCGGGTAGGTGCTAGTCTAGAATAAAACAATCTATAGTTCATTTGCACCACAGCAGTATTTTAGATGCTTGTATAATATTTTAATAGGAGGAAACTAAGCAGCAATTAGAAGAAATTAACCGAGAGCGAGACAGAGAATCACAGGAGAACCAACCGTCCACATCGCATGACAACTATTCAGGAATACAGGTAAAAACGTGGGATAATTGTGGCAAATTTATTATTAATTCAGTTATTTGCATATTTTAATTTCAAAAACATTTAAATAGTTAAAAATATGCGCTAGACGGGCTACGCGCAAATCTCCGAAACTATTAAAGTTGTCTTTACAGCTTATAGTTACGTAAAGGACTTATAGTTTCTCCGTTAACCCGCGGACGGACGAACGGACAGACTGACAAAGCGAAACTACGTACCAAGTTGACTACGGTATTCTAAAAAAACGCTTAATTTATCACCTTTTGGTATCTAACTGGATAAAATTAGTCTGCAGCTTTGTTTTTTACCTTTATACAGTGTAAGTACTGTATTAAAATTTGAATATTCTATGACAGAACCAAGGATCAAGCGGTTACAATCACACGAGTAGAATGTACGCGGCGAATCAGATCGGCGTCGCGACAACGCTTCCCCACACTAGCGAGATGCATGCAGACCATAACAATGATGAACGATTCTCTAGCGAGCACGGAAACATCGCTAGCGGGGAGGTAAGCATTGTTGTAAACCTTTATTCAATGAATCAGGTTGGTGTCGCTACAACTCCCCAACTCTAGCAAGATTCATGCAGACCATAAAAATGATGAGCGATTCTCTAGCGAGCACGGAAACATCGCTAGCGGGGAGGTAACCATTATTGTAAACCTTTATTCAATGAATCAGGTTGGTGTCGCTACAACTCCCCAACTCTAGCAAGATTCATGCAGACCATAACAATGATGAGCGATTCTCTAGCGAGCACGGAAACATCGCTAGCGGGGAGGTAAGTATTATTGTAAACCTTTATTCAATGAATCAGGTTGGTGTCGCTACAACTCCCCAAATCTAGCGAGATGCATGTAGACCATAACAATGATGAGCGATTCTTTAGCGAGCACGGAAACATCGCTAACGGGGAGGTAAGCATTATAGTAAACCTTTATTCAGTGAATCAGGTTGGTGTCGCTACAACTCCCCAACTCTAGCAAGATTCATGCAGACCATAACAATGATGAGCGATTCTCTAGCGAGAACAGAAATATCGCTACCGGAGAGGTAAGCATTATTGTAAACCTTTATTCAATGAATCAGGTTGGTGTCGCTACAACTCCCCAACTCTAGCGAGATGCATGCAGACCATAACAATGATGAGCGATTCTCTAGCGAGAACAGAAATATCGCTACCGGAGAGGTAAGCATTATTGTAAACCTTTATTCAATGAATCAGGTTGGTGTCGCTACAACTCCCCAACTCTAGCAAGATTCATGCAGACCATAACAATGATGAGAGATTCTCTAGCGAGAACAGAAATATCGCTACCGGGGAGGTAAGCATTATTGTAAACCTTTATTCAATGAATCAGGTTGGTGTCGCTACAACTCCCCAACTCTAGCGAGATGCATGCAGACCATAACAATGATGAGCGATTCTCTAGCGAGCACGGAAACATCGCTAGCGGGGAGGTAAGCATTATTGTAAACCTTTATTCAATTAATTAGGTTGGTGTCGCTACAACTCCTCAACTCTAGCAAGATTCATGCAGACCATAACAATGATGAGCGATTCTCTAGCGAGCACGGAAACATCGCTAGCGGGGAGGTAAGTTCTATTGAAGAGTAACCTTTATTCAATAAAATCTGATTGGTATCGTAAAAACTTTATTGAATTCGGATATTGCTTTTCTACCTCCTGTCCGAAACCTTTCGAAAGGTTTTCGAACGAATACTACTATCGCTATTTCCGTCCGTCATTGGTTCGTCAATATCAGTCCAAAGACGTCTTAGGGGATTTTTTGTTAACGCCGAGAAAAAACGCATTACGCGTCCTCTCCCATCGGAAGTACGGGAGGGTTATATGGGACTCATCTGCACCAGTATACTCACTAAAACAACTCGGCGGCACTCCCGCATCGTCTTTTTGACGGAGGATTGGGTCAGCAGAATCCAGTCCGGTCTACTAAGGGGTTCCTCATTTCATTGTTCAATAGAGTGACCCGTAAATCCCTAGATTGATTATTGAAAATCTGACTTTATAATGTCTTTACAGGAAGCAACTGGCGGCTTGAACAGTGAAGACGAAGGCGACGAGGTGGAGCTGTCGGCGCGCGGTCAGATGCTGCAGCTCAAGCTGAGAGAGCTGCACATGAAGAAACAACACATGGAGACATTGGTAATGACTCCCTTGCTGCTGAAACGCAACTGCTGTGTTTTTGAGGTCGGAATGCGAGTGCTGAAAAACACAAACGTTATGTTTTATCAAA
This sequence comes from Hemithea aestivaria, assembly GCA_947507615.1. Classification (NCBI taxonomy): domain Eukaryota; kingdom Metazoa; phylum Arthropoda; class Insecta; order Lepidoptera; family Geometridae; genus Hemithea; species Hemithea aestivaria. Next base: position 9,451,568 of record OX382328.1, read on the forward strand.
GGTTTTTCCATACAAAATTAATTTCAGGCGCCTGGGACAGTTCTATAAAACGTCGCCGCAGTCAATGTGTAGCAAGCATTATAGACATAGAGTTGTCTCTGACCAGACAACGCATCTGTGGACGTCGGTCGATGCGATTGATGAGCCGGCAGACGTGTAGCTCTTTCAATAAATCCCTTTGTTGCGTGCCGAAATAAATATATAATCAACGTCAGATTGGTGGCCGACGCATCGGCAACACTGCCGAGCAATAAATATTCTCCTCTTGGTGTAATCGCCGCTATGATTAACCCTTTTTTCGAAGAGTAGGAAACGGTAAGCAAGTGGTTAACACGATAGATCCCAATGGGTCGGTATATGTTAACCTGTTGTGCTGGCTTTGTCAGACATAAGCTAAGAGCAAATACTCCCTCTAAACACTAAAATAATAAAAAAGGGTTTTATACTCCAACAGACCAGGTTACCTGACTTACACTATCAAAATCAAATCACAATTTATATGGCCAACCTACATGTCGCAGTTTCAGGTCGCCGAGATAAATTAAGGGCCTGCAACACCACCGAACGAATGCCTCCTACATATCTTATAGGAAACAGCCGGGACCCACAGTTTTACGTGCCTTCCGAAACACGGTACGGTAACGGTTGGCCTACGAATTCGCAAATAATGTCATCGCCCAATGCATTGGCTTATGTTTAGCATTTTGAATGTAGAGCCTATGCTCTACATTCTTAGATTTGTTGTAATGCTAGCTCTATAGCAAATCTAAGAATTGACTTGCAAAGTGCTATATTGTAGGCTATTTGATATGTGAATAATTGCGTTGTTTGGTAGTCAGTTTCAACTATTGCGTTTTTCGTCGTTAAATATTCTGGTCGCTTTAACTTCGCGATATATATCGGTGGTACTAATAGTAAATTTCGATACAAGGGCAGAAAGGATGTAATTTCTTCCGGTTTGTTGTTGTGTCAATAATATGAACGAGTGGAAATATCGATACTCCTTGTTAGGCAACTGCCCAAAAGCCTTTTTAACCCCCGACGCAAAAACGACGGGGTGTTATAAGTTTGACGTGTCTGTCTGTCTGTCTGTCTGTCTGTCTGTCTGTGTGTGTGTGTGTGTGTATGTGTCTGTCTGTGGCATCGTAGCGCCCAAACGGATGAACGGATTTTGATTTAATTTTTTTTGTTTGAAAGTAGAGTTAGTCGAGAGTGTTCTTAGCCATGTTTGGTGAAAATCGGTCCAAGATGGCCGCCGCTACAAAATGGCGGATTACTTTTTTCTTCCACGACCCCCTCAATATGGGTATCAAATGAAAGGGCTTAACGAGTAGAATACAGCCCACTATATAAAATTTAAAATCCAAGATGGCCGCCATCAAAAAATGGTGAATTACGTATTGCGTTGGGGGTTTTTTTAAATTTTTAATTTAATTCACTTGTTATTCGTTCGTTTTTGACTATTTCCTAACAAGTCAAAAAGGTTTTAAATTTTAATAGTTACTTGACAAAGATTGGCTATAAGGTTTTTATACAATGAAGCAAGAAGACGAGCAAGACGCTCTCCTGATTGATGGTAAGAGATAACGCTGCCCATAATTAGTACAGTGCTACCGAGCGCACTGCACCAACGCTCCTTACTCAAGAGTCATAAGATGTTAAGACTCTTTAGCCCAGTAATTTCACTAGCTACAGTGCCCTCCTACCGAAGCACAGTAATGTATGATTTTCTTGCTTGAACTTACCAAATTTGTTACAGGTATCTGAGTTCCAAAAGCTTCAAATGGCGACGCGTATTGGTAGCACTCACAACACTTACTCCAGTTCTGGAGAAGATAGTGCTGATGAAGAACCCACGCATAAATGTAATTATTGAACTACAAATATTTTTCTTAGTAAGCTGTTATTGCAAAATTTTGGTCACTTTTCCCCTGGACTTTCCCACTGGTGGGTGGCCGGGAAATTCGCGATACCGCTTTCACCCACTACTCTAAGAAACCTTAAAAATTCAATAATAACTATGTTATGTACCTTTCTATCTACTAGCTTACGCTCGCGGCTTTGCCTGCCTGGTGAAATCCTTTCTTAGCGGAAGTCAACATCATAAAACCTATCTGTGTTTCAAATTTCAACCCAATCCGTTCAGCGGTTTGGGCTGTAGGTTGATAGATCAGTCAGTCAGTCACTCTTTCCTTTTATATATTTAGATTATACATAACCTGTTTTCGATATTTCAGGTAATAAAACCGGCGGCAATATTAAAAATGAAGATCCGTTCAAACTGATGGAAATTAAAGCTATCAAAACAGCTCTACAGAAAACCAAGGGTACATCTTTATTATGTAATACAATACAATAATTACGTCAAAACTTCCCCTCCTCATTTTCCCATTAAAATTCTATTAATAAGTCACATTTCTCCCCCCCTCCTAATGTCACCAATACAATTATCTTATTGAATCACACCTCTCCCCTGCCCCCATACTATAAAACTATTAAATCCCCCTTCCCCCATTAAATACTCATATTAAGGTACACCTCCCCCTCTCCCCAAACATTCTTCATTCTTCTTGTTTTGTTTCTGGTCTGGGTGGTTTTCAATACCTATTATAAGAATGTATTTAAAAAAGAAAAGTATATAAGTATTAAATCCGTTATCCTAACCACCATAATAACTAGCATTAAGTTGCTAAGTTTGGGGTTAGGTGGCGCTGTTTGAAGAAAAAAAAACCAATTCTCCTATTACATCTCTCGCCTTCCCATCATACAATACTATTAATATATCCCTCCTTCCTACCTTTATTAAATCACACTTATCTTCCTCCCCAATACTATAACTTATATTAGATCACACTTCTCTCCAATCTTATGATTTTTGTAACGTATATTATTTGTTTTAGATCTAATGCGTTCGGTGGAAAACTATGAGACGGAACATATGTCAGGCGCGCACGATGACACCTTCAGAGAAATGTCGAGTCACTCCAATATTCATGACAAGTAAGTTTACAATACATATAGATAACTATTCATTCATAGCTGAGTTAGATATTAACCTTTTAACCGCCAGACTTAAAATCACTTGTCGTGCCCCTAGCGCCAGGCAAGTTTTTTGAATTATAAATATTTAGCTAATTACGAGTATAGTTTTATAAAATACAGTGTTATGACTTAAAATGGAGATTTAAAGTGCAGTCGGAAATATACGACTCTGGCGGTTACGTAACAGAACAGGCTTGTCGGATATATCCGACGGTGGCGGTTAAAGGGTTAACCTAACTGAGTATCCTAGGGCTATCTTTGGGTTTTATCTCTTAGCGTTTTACACTTTTCCATTTATTATACACTTCAGGGATTTCACCCGTAAGTCCGAATCCCGTAGGAAATATTTGGAATAAAAGGTGGCCTGTGTCTTATTATAGATTTATTGCTTTCTATCGAGTTTCATCCCACTCGGTTCAGTGCTTTTTGTGTGAAAGAGCAACAAACATATTCACTCATATTACTGATTTCACATACGAACTTTTACCTTTATATTATTAGTATGATTCCTCGTTATAATCTCTTGTGATTTAATGTAAATAAATGTGTATATTTTTACCTATTTGTATTATAACAGTAAATCGGAAGGCGGCGGCAGTGTAGGCGGTTGGTCTAACGACGGATCAGTCTGTAGAGTACGCAATTCCCTACCGCAACGTCACAAGTTCACCAACGAACAACATCAAATGCAATTACACGATCTGCAACACCAGCAACAATTGCAACATCAGCAACAAATGCAGCAACACCAACATCTGCAGCAACAAAACCAACAACAGATGCAGAATCATCAGTTGCAAAATCATCAACAGTTGCAGAATCATCAACAGTTGCAAAATCATCAACAACTGCAGAATCATCAACAACTGCAGAATTGTCACCAGATGGTGCATCAGTCGCAACAGACGCAACATCAAAGTGAGTGTTAATTTAGCTTAAACTATCATATATGTATTTTCTCAGGGCTCAGTATTCTACACGCCAAAGAAAAAAGTATTTTGTTCTGGTCGAATAATGGAACTAACCAATTTTTAATTCTGGAACTTGAAATGTTTTATAGCGTTTTATATCACCGCTTTCAGACTAAATTTAGCGTCAATTATTCTAATTATTTGTTTATTAGATGAAGATTTATTCCATTTTCACGTGTTGAGACCAAGGCATTGCTCAAAATTCCTTGGATTTTAAATAAGTCGATAGGGAAGAATACGTAAAAAAGGTTTATATGTAATTGTCCTGAACAGGTCACGAAGCCAAAATCGCCTCGCTTCAAGAACTAGCGCAAGAGTTGCGAATGGAAACTGAGAAGATCATGAATGAACGGGCTCGCATCAAGGATGTTATATCTAATAAAGGTAACAAACAACTATTCTTTTCAACGATTATTCCTTAAATCCTTTTTTCTAGTTCTTTAACATATATTTGATTAGCTAGGACATTGGAGAAGATGGTCCATCGATTGAATAGCTCCAGAGTCGCACTTATCGTTTGCAGAGAAACCAGAGGGCCTATTGGCCACCCAATACGATCACCCATTACGATTGATGACAACTTCAATGTACATTCCTGCGTTTGTTATTTTACTCATATTATTGAGATTTAAGCAAGTAATGTACGCAATTTTGTCTTTGGATTTTAGTGTTTTACATGACATTTGGCGATAACCAATAAGCCCTCAGTGCGGAGTCTGTTTAAAGACTTCCAGACTGGCCAGGACCATCTTACTCGTCTTCTTACTAAGCATAAAGCCTCTGCCTATCTAGCCTCTTTGGTGCGGTGGTTTGGTGCTCTTTGTTGAATACCCGCTTGCAAAGCAGAAGGTTGCGGGTTCGATTCCCGCATGGGACAAATGTTTTTGTGATCCACACGTATTTGTTTCTGGTCTGGGTGATTCAATATCTATTATAAGCATGTATTTACAAAAGAAACGTATATAAGTGTTATATCCGTTACCCTCACTAACATAACACAAGCATTAAGTTGCTTTGCTTGAGATTAGGTGAAGCTGTGTGAAATGTCCTGAAATGTTTATTTATTTTATTTATAAAAAAAATACTCTGATTAAAAAATCTTTATTTTTTTGAAAAATTTACGGTGATTATTTGATTTGTTACAGAAGTGAGTCGCAAACACAAAAAGGTGAACGAGGATGTACGTCCCACTCCAGGACCAGTAGAACGAAGGCAGATGCAGCTCAGAGCAATACTGGCCGACAAACAGAGGGAGTTGGAACAACTGCTTAACAAGGAGGTCAGTTTACTATTATGTTTTCTTAAACCAGCGAAGGTTGAAGGGATTTATTCAGCAGTGTCGTCACTGCGTGTAAAAGTATATAACCACTCACACGTCCGCCCTTGACAGCTGAAAAAGCGTCGAACGTCCGCGTCCGCGATCCAAATAGAATCGCGTCGAGCGCTCACTACTGATACCTACTAAACGTCTATTTTCTAGCAAACTATTGAACCATTTTCTATGAAAAAATAGCATTATATAGTTAAAACTATAAAAAATTAAATATCTGAAAATTTTGATTCAAATATTAACACAAAGTTTGTAAAAAAAATCTAACTTGGCAATATGTGTAAATTTTAGGTATTTTTTTGGTGTAAACACTTTTTTACGAAACATCTCTGAATATTTCTTATTTTTACCTGCATATTATTAAACTAGATTATATAAGCTTTGATTTGATACCAAAATATAATGACTTACAGAGTACAGTGTAGCACAATAAATCAAAACAAACCACCCATTCGTGTATAAATCTTCAGCGCCTAGAACAAAATCCTGAGAATGGGAATATTAAATCAATGAATTCAAACTATTTTTGTTTATATTTTTTAATTTTAGGTATACGTAACTAATCATGTTGAACTGTTTTTCTAAATTTACGTTGTATTTTAATAAAATAATTGTTGATTGAAATTAATCATGGAAAAATATTACGGAAACGCGGCAAACACGACAAAAATTTTACATGTCGACGTTAAGACATGTAAAATTGTCCTGATTGTGTTTATTTCCTTAATATCTGTACCAATTCCGAAAGATAGTATCATGAGGATCATAATAATATATAATTTTAATAAAATAAGGTGAATTATAAACATTTTAAACGCAGATTTCACTGGCACGCATGAAAAATTCGAAACTATAATTTCAAAAAAATAATTTAAAATTTTGCCAAGAGCTTAGCTTCAGATTTAATGACCACAGATTTAAAATGTTTATTACAAAGCCATTTACAACCATATTTACGCAAATGTTCAGTGTTTTCATGGATAAAAACATGTTTTAAAAGTAGTAAGTCTCTAAGACCGCTATAGCGGCTGTAACGTTTAACTCAACTTTTTTTCGGACCGCTATAGCGGTCGGGACGTTTGAGTGGATAAAAGAATATATAACCTTAATCTTTGTCCTAAGAAAAAATCAAAAAGAAAACAAAAATATGAGAAGAAAAGAAAGAAGAATATAAGAATTCATAATTAAGTAATGGCACGGTAAAAATATAGAGATATATTTTTACCGTGCCATTACTTAATTATATATACCTTGGTAATGGGCACCTTTGCTCCAGGTTCCGTGGGTTATTTGATTGAATTTATGTATTATTTTATTTTGACTTGTTGTAATTTTAACTTATTGAGTAAATATGTTCACTTATAATACAAATCGGTCTACAATGTCCTTTCTTATGTACCTTAATTTAAATAAGCATATTTTTATTTACAGAAGGTACTTGTCTCAACGCAAGAAGCCCAAAGCAAACCTGAATCTCAATCAGCTTCGGTTATCAACCAATCTTACAACAGGTGAGTTCTTACTAGAAATTATTTTACCAGCTACTAGAAATTAACCTATATAACGAATAAATAGTAAAATTATATATTTGCTGTGATAAAATTCATTCTTAGCGGGCGTTTACATTCTTAAACCTATATTTATGACAAATTTCATCCCAATTCGTTCTTCGGTTTGAGCTGTGCGTTGATGGATCAATCAGACATAAGAATCGGCTAAGCCTTTTCGGAGGAGTTAAATAACACTGTGATGCAAGATAATTATATATATTTTATTTTATTTACAGTGAACAAGAAGAACCAGATTCGAGATCAGAACAACTTCTGATGGACTCGCAAAATTCTAGAGAAATTGAAAGTTTTAGAGTAAGTTTTTTTCTTCGTTATAATCTTCACAAACGATACGATTTATACTTTGAGCGCGCAATGTGCACTAACGAGGATAAAAATATCTACTTTCCATTTCCAAGCAACTCTTTTATTTATTCTCTCCATGATAATTTTGTTACCTGGAAGAGGTCGGTCTAAGTAATAAAGCCACCGATTGAGGGCCATTAACGAAGCTTATTTATCAGTAGGGGGCCATAATGTAATTAAATATATTATTTGAATGTATGTATGTACACTAATATTATAAAGGCGATAGTTTGTGAGAGTGTATGTTTGTTACTTCATCACACCTAAACGGGTGGACCGATTGAGCTGAAATTTAGTATAGAGATAGCTTAGACCCTGGAATAACACATAGGCTACAGTACGGCGGGTTAAACCGCTGGGCGCAGCTGGTATATTATATTGGTAAAGTCACCAATACTATACCACCAGTACCACCAGTAACTAGAACCAACAATACCACCAATGGGATAATTATTTACCGGGGGTAGACTTCCTTTGCAGGAGGTCGTCTAGGTGGGTACCCCATCAGTGCCAGTTATTCTACCGCCTGAGCAGTGATGTGCAAACATTACTGTGCTCCGGTAGGAGGGCACTGTAGCTATTGAAATTACTGGGCTAAAGAGTCTTAACATCGTATGACTCTTGAGTAAGAAGCGTTGGTGCAGTGCTCCTAGAATTTCACATAATTGTGAAATCCTAGGTAACACTGTACTGATTATGGGCAGCCGTTATCTCTTAAAATCAGGAGAGCGTCTTGCTCGTCTTCTACTTCATTACATAAAAAAAAAAAAATTATATCCCACACACACATTACATTAGTAATCTATTTAAATAAAAAGGAATTGCAAATATGTTAGTCTCGCTAAAACTCGAGAACCGATATGGCTAGTTTTTGTCTTAAAATATTTGTGGATTTCTAGGAAAGATTTGGAAAATTGCGAGGTGGATGGGCGGTACGAAATTCGCCAGGTCAAATAGTTTAGGCTCGTCCAGATATAACGGCGAATGATTCGCCGAGTGTGTGTTTTGTCTATGGACCAGCAATTTTTGTCTATAGACGAATGTGTTCGGATATTTACGGTTTTTTTTTCCGGTAAATTTCTGGTATACGTTTTGGGCTCCATAGCTAACGATTTTAATAATATTTTGAATATTAATAAATCATGGATCATTTGAAGCCATTTTGTGTAAATAATTACTTGAAACTAGTTAAATTTTCTTTATTTTTTTTATTTTATTTTTTTATCTGTGCCCCAAGTGCATATATATAATCTGTGCACTCGGGCGAACGTTCGGGCGAATGACTCGGCGAGTCGTTGGGCGGCATATGTGGACGAGGGGTAATATATTGTGAGTACTGTAAACTTTTTTTTTTTTATGTGATGAAGTAGAAGACGAGCAAGACGCTCTCCTGATGATAAGAGATAACGGCTGCCCATAATCAGTACAGTGTTACCTAGAATTTCACAATTATGTGAAATTCTAGGAGCACTGCACCAACGCTTCTTACTCAAGTGTCATATGATGTTAAGACTCTTTAGCCCAGTAATTTCACTAGCTACAGTGCCCTCCTACCGGAGCACAGTAACTGTTGTTGTTAAACTGTTGTTTTCAAGAGTATTGTGTTGTTACAGGCTAGTGCAGACAGTGGCAGCGCAGTAGGCCGCCCGATGCCGGCCCTGCCCACTCATATCACTAGCAACTACGCCAGTGACAGCGATAGGTACACATTTTTATTAAATTTGCTACCTACAGACAGTATTTGACCGATTACAGTACGTTTGAAAACTATGTATAAGAGCGTAGTAATCGACTTAATATCTTATTAATACTTCTTACTTAATATTATAAATGTGAAAGTTTGTAAGAATGGATGTCTGGATGTTTGTTACTCTTTCACGCCTAAATGGGTGGACCGTTAGAGCTGAAATTTTGTATAGAGATAGCTTAGACCCTGGAATAATACAGGCTACAGTACAGCGGGCAAAACCGCTGGGCACAGCTAGTAATATCATATACCGAATACTTTACTACGTTCCTAAACAATGATTACTGACACTGCCAAAACTTAATGCCTAAATGGGTCTGTGCTGGGGCATTTTAGCGTTTTATATTGAACTACTGTGTTAATAGAAAGTTGTCAGTGTTCTACTATATTATGCATGTATCATACATATTATATGAACCTTCTGTGCGTGCTAAGCTACAATAACTACCAATTCCGTCCTAACAATGCTGGAATGTCTTGCTAAAATCACGACCTGCTGTATACCTTAATAAAAACTTTCCATACAAAATAGCTAACAGTGTAATAAGAAATGTAACGCCTTATATTTTGATTGCAGTGCATCACGTAACAAGAACCAAAGGAACCGACCTCGAAGGCGACAAACTCAAGAGCGATTGTCTGAGGACAATATTGTAAGTTTTACATTTCGTTATTAAAATTTTCTTGTTGACTATTTTTTGGAATTGCTTTTATATGATAGATAGACCCATTCCATACACGAGCATCATATTTTTATGCAAAAATTTGTGAAATTTCAATATAAAAATACGTAAATAAAATTAATTTTTGAATTCTGACTAAAACGTTCCGAACTGTCATCTGACATCGCGTGACGTCACAACATTTTCTGGAGTTACGTTTCCTAAGCAATGTTCCTGATTTCGGCACATTTTAATTATTCATAACTTAAAAACATGGCTATAACATGGGACTCTTCAAAAGGCAAGTGAATAGAGTCTTGAAAGGTAGGCAACGTACCAGCGGTACCCCTGGTATTGCAGGTATCCATAGGCGACGGTAGCCACTCACCATCAGGTGGGCCGTCTGCTTGTTTGTCACCTATTACATAAAAAAAAAAAAAAAAAACCAGAACAGATTTTGATGCAACTTATACTGTGCCCTAAGTTGGTCCATATTTAAGCCGAAAATAAAGCCAATAACTAAAATGTCTCTGAAAATGTGAGATCCGTTTTAGTTAATTCTTCTACTCGCTGTTGAAGCGGTTTTGTATTCATGAGTCACAAGCCTTCAGGCGATGCGAGACTTAATTTTAGTCACCGAGGCACTTGGTTATAATATTAAATTTGTTTCTATTTTGTATATTATATTTCATATTAAAATTGTTATTTCCAGGCGGGACCATCAAACACGAACCAGAATATAAGACACGAGCCGAGACAAGAAATGTCTACAAACGTTAACATGGTTCCACCGATATCACAAAATCGTAAGTTAAAACGTAATAAAAACATTTTTTTCATTACATAACTATTATATAATTAAACATATTCAGTAATAGTTAAATATATATCATATTAATAGAATAGAAAACTCTTTATTGAAACACTACAAACATACAGAAAACTTAAAACTATAACACACAATCACGACATAAGTGTAACATTGTATAATTGTTAATTAAGTTAAGTAATTTGTAATATTATTTTTCAGCTGAAAGCTCTGGCAACATCCCGTACCCACATCTTCCACCTCCTTGTTGGAGCACGAAGTCTAATCAGGTAAAATACATTTACACAAGTTTGTTAAAAAAAACCTAGCATTATTTAGAGCCAAATGCTAGGAAAATAGATAAGAGATCCTAAATAGAACCCGCTTTTGTGATTTTCTGTATGAAAACAAAATCGCCAAAACGTAGCAGGGCACGAGAGGCGGTTGGCTAGTTTTGATTGGCTCCTTCAAAGTAGAAACTCTTTGGTTAAAAGACATTTGTCGTGTGTTATGCAGTGCTAAGCGCGTCCGCATACCTCCGATAATGCGCATTCTATGGTTGAGTCCTCTATGGCTAGGAAAAAAGAACAATAAGTGCTATGAATGTCTTACTAATTCTACTACACATATGTTGAATAATAACACTGTATTTAACCCCTTGATCCTGGAAACATTTCCGATTCAAATCAAAATTGACATCTATTAATTCTACCTTCTTTAAAATAAGGTTCAAATTCGCATGCGCGGGTGCGGCCCCATCAAGCCGCTCGGGGACTTACGGGTTAATAGTGTAAATTCATTAAGGGCGCTGTCAGCCTAAAAACCATTAATTTTGTGATTGATACAATCTAGTTATTAAGCGGTGGCTTGTATTAGCTTTAGATGATTTATTAAATAAAGAAATTCAAAAATAAAATAAATAAAAATAATAAATAGTGTAAATTGTTCCAGGATATGCGAACGAATCAGTTCACACAAAACAGCCACTCCCAGACGATGGAGAGGCTGCTCGGAACTCCGCAGATGTCATTCCCTCCTTCCATGCCTTTCAATATGATGATGCCTTATGGTAAGAAGTTTTAATTAAATTAAAAATTAAATATTCATTTATTTCAGATAACTATTGATGATCCATATACAATAAGAATAATTAAGGCTAAATTATTTATAAAGTTAATTTTAAGAGAATGTCATTTTCTTTTTTCTAATGTTATACTATTTGTGCCCAGCGGCTTTACAGTAGCCTATATGTTATTCCAACGTATAGGCCCATCTCTATACCAAATTTCAGCTCAATCGGTCCACAACCTATGATTGTGATTTGACTCTGACAGTGTAACTGTTCTATTGGAATATTAGCGCTTTGTATCTCGCACGTTTTTTGTCAGATTTGCAAATAAAAAAATACATGTCCAATATTTTTTAATAACCTACTTGATCGACAAAAAAAGTTACATCCCCAATGGGCTTTGTTTAGACAATATAATATTGTAACAGGTATGGTGGGTGGGTGCGGGTGCGGTTGTGGAGTGTGGGGCGCGTGGTGCTGGCAGCAACTCGTCATGCAACAGAGAGAACTGCACCAGCTGCGAGACCAGCTCAACCATGTATGTATTTATTTGCTTTTTGTGGCTTTTCCTATCACTGCAGCCAGAAATGTCCTATTGTGATCGCCACATTAAGGGTGAGAAAAACCCCGTTTGCGCGGCGTTATAGTTCGCCACTGACCCTTGCAGCTTCGAGGAACTGAAGGATTTTCCTGGGGTTGGTCTCTCTAAGCTCGTCCGGGCTAAGCTGGTGCTGACCCAGAACGATACTACTTTTTTGTTTGAAATTAGAGTTAGTCGAGAGTGTTCTTAGCTATGCTTGGTGAAAATCGGTCCAAGATGGCCGCCGCTACAAAATGGCGGATTACTTTTATCTTCCACGACCTCCTCAATATGGGTATCAAATGAAAGGTCTTGACTAGTAGAATACAACCCACTATATAAAATTTAAAATCAAAGATGGACGCCACCACAAAATGGTGAAATACGTATTACGTTGGGGTTTTTTAAATTTTTAATTTAATTCACTTGTTATTTATACCGTTATTATTTATCCCGCCCCACGGCAGGGCAACTCTTGTATCGGATCAAGACTCAACTTTGGTAGCTTCACCGCAGTTTTTTCTTTGTGTTCCAATTTCATTTGCCATCAGCCTCCCGGCTATAATCAAATTTGTTGTCAGAAGAATGAATTGCAGATCCATGAGAGAGTCACAATATGAGTAGCCAACTTTAGCAGTTTAGCTCCAAAACATGATGTCTCTTGAGACGCTTGTTGGGATTCGGTTGTAGCAGCTGTACTGCAAGCTGATTTGGATGAGATGCCAATCTATTGCTGACCCAAACTGAGTCCTAGCCTCCGATACAAGAACATGCCACTTTTCCTGTTTGTTGGGCAACGATTGAGCTTGAAGTGCTTCCAGATCCCTTTCCCTCATCCTTCCAGCGATACCGCGGACATCCAACCTGCTTATCACTCATCCATATTATGCTGGTTTCATTCTCTTTACATGACCGAGCCAGCGAAACTTAAATCTCTCCGATGATATTCGGCTCAGGCACTATAAGTCTTCAAATACTGGACTGACACTCCACTTATATTGGATTTTTATTTTCATTATAGTTGGAAGAACGTTGGCGTGTCGAAACAGCGTCTCACACTCTCAACAACCAAGTGCCGCCCGGGAACAGAGCCAATAACTACTGGGATAACTTCAGAAGGTAAAATGCAATAATAGTCATTTTGTGTTGAAAACTGTATCTACTAATAATATCTATGTACAATTATATTCCATTTATTCTTTTCAGATATTAGCACAAACATTCAAAATCCCTTAAATTCTTATGTAAATAAAATTATCTATCACGTAATATATTTATTTATTGCAATGTGCCGACTAGTCCAGTCGTAGCTCGAAATAATGGTGAGAATGTGTGCGTGTTTTGCCTCCCAAAAGTACCCATTATTATCTCCTAAATCTACGAGTGAGTCTAATACGTTTTAACTTCGGTGTTTATTTTATTACTAATCTTTCTCGTTAACGCTTTTATATTTTTTATGATGTAACTGTCAATTATTATCGAATACGGCGGGACCCTTACGAACTCAACGGCGTAAATGGAATTGATCGTTCCGTCGTATAGTTCGTAACAGGTCGACGGTTATCGATCGGTATGTAGAGTGAGCATCGTGTTGCAGCTACTCGCGTCAGAACCTGCTGTCGGCGCCGGGCAAGGTGAACTCGGAGGCTGGGGGCGCCGCGCCGCAGCCGCTGGCCGAGCGCTCGCACAACCCGCTGCACCGCGCGCCCGCCGGCCCCGCCGCCGCCGCAGCCAAGCGCAACACGGAGGAGGAGCCGCGCAACGTGTGCTACGAGCGCTCGCTGTCCCTGAGCTCCGCGCCCGACGTGCTCAACCTGGCCGCTGCCGAGCTCGCGCCCGCCGCCCTCCCCCGCCGCGACCAACCGCGCGCTCCTCGACCGCCCGCGCCCGAGCTCGTGCGCTCGCACTCCAACCTGCACGACAAGAGGAAGTCCTCCTCCAAGCTGCCCGCCAAGAACTCCACGCGCCGCAACTGCGCGCTCGACTACTCGCAGACGAGCAACGTGAACATAGCGAGCGCGAGCGAGGCGCCCAACCCGAACCTGGCGTCGACGAGCGCGGACGCAAGAGACAAGTCCACCTCGAAGCTGTTCGACCTGCTCAAGGAGAACGTGTACTCGGAGGTGACGGCGCTCATCGGCGTCAACGAGTCGCACCCGGACTTCCTGATCCAGCTGTTCCGCGAGCTGCGTCTGATCGGCGACGACGAGCTCCGGCAGAAGGTGCTGCAGGCGATCCGGCACGTCCTGTCGCAGTGGAGCTCCATCCTCGACAACCGAGCGCGCGCCGAGCCGGAGCCTGCGCGGGCCGACCCCGTCTCGACGACGACCGACGGCGACGCATGCAACGAGATCGACTCGGCGTCCGGCCTGGCGCCGAGCGCGGGGCCCGCGACGCAGGTCGATCACGAGATCGTGCGCTTTTTGATACTGAAAAGCGACGAATTCTGCACCGCCGAGTTGCTGGACGCGCTCGCCTCGCAGATCCTCAGTGGCGCCGCGCCCGACGGGAGATACTCGCAGCGAGCCAAGAGGAGGTTGCTCGAGACGCTCGCCAAGTACGAGGGCGTGAGGGTGTGCCAGATGTCGAGCGACGTGATCGAGAACCTGCCGCTGCTGATGTCGGCCGAGGAGGAGGGCGACGAGCTGCCGGAGTCCACGCTGCAGGACGTGGCGGGCTCGCTGAACCTGTTTCGCGCCGGCGAGCCGCAGCACGCGCCCTCCTGCCCCTACGACGCGTGGCCGGGACACGCGCTCGACCAGGCGGACGTCAACGACAACAGCGCGCGCTCCGCACGGGACGGGAAGGTGGACCTCATCAACTGTACGGAGATGCAGAACGGAGACTTGGCCGAGGCGGACCAGACGTGCCCGGCCGACGTGGAGGAGGCGGCGGCGCTGGACGAGCCCGGCGCCGGCGCGGACGTGCTGCCGGACGTCGTCGACACCGACGAGGTCACCCCCACTGAGGTAATAGAACACGCGCTCTATTGTACCTGTCTACCATTCAACCACTTGTGCTAATACTTACTTACCACGATTATGAATTTGCTATAAATGCTCAGCTCCATTTTTCATGACTTCATTTGTTATAAGTGAGCATACAGCAGGGCTATTGGCTCATTCACACCCACTAAGATAGATGACAACTTCAATGTTCATTACCGCGTTTGTTATTTTACTCATATTAATAGGAAGTTTAAGCAAGTAATGTACGCAATTTTGTCTATGGATTCTAGTGTTTTACATGTGGGTGGGCGATAGCCAACAGGCCTGCAGGATCGCAAGTTCATAATCCCTTCTCATTTACTAACATTGTATTCAACTAACTTTAATCACTTACTATATTGATTTAATTTTCATCTTGCACAGGTGATGGGGTTTATATCCATTCACGTGCCTTTTAATCTTCACTTTTATATTGTTTCTTGTTTTATCATAATGGCCAGTAAATATATGGCGAAGCGCAGCGAATACGAAATTATTGTACAAACCTTGCAATTTCAAAGTATGCAATAGCTATTATTTAAAAAAATGCTCTTCGCCATAATATGAGCAGGTCTTTAGCTTTAGAGCAAGTAGCAAGATTTAGATTTTTTCTTTCTCTCATTATCTCTGCCTTATGTACTGGTCGCCGATTATATTATATACCAGTAAGATATCAAATATATTATGTGCTATAATACTTTCCTAAATATTGTAATTGATACTTTTCTAACTTTATAAAGTGTATTCATAATAAATTAACAATATTAAACTGCATTTTCAATTATAAATGATTCCATGTTTCATTTTCTAATAGGGGCATGAAGGAAAACAAACTTTGAATTATAACAATCCTTTTATTATCAGGTACAAAATATCACAGTTATTGCACTTTTATCACAAGCTTCTATTTACAAAATAACATTTACTAATCACAAAGTTACACTAAGTAGACATCTATAATACTTGAAACTAATTTTGCTGAATAACATCATATAAACTTTTAATATTTTTACGTTAAAGGCAGAAGCGGAATGGCTCGGACTTGACCGTGTGCCAACAAGGCTGCACATGGAAGAATCATCTGAAAAGCAAAAAGGTGATTTGAGAATTTTGTAAATATGAAAACAAACACTCAGACTTGGTCTTCAACCATTTGACGTTTGAGTGAACACTGAAAAAAAAAAACATATTAGATCTTCATAAATGCTGCATCTGTAACAGTGAACAAAAATAATTAGATTTATTCTTCTCTTTCCAGATTGATTGAAGACGTTGACCATTCAGGGACACTGACTATTATTTAAAACTTTGATATAATACTATTTATTATTTGACTTGAATGATGTATGCTCTTAGAATTACTATAATTTATGTTCCAAGGCTCTGTAATATTGTTCTCATTAAATACATAAATGTAGAATTTATTTGAATAAATAAATATATTATGTATAAAATTATATAGTTTTTTTGTTCAAAAGTAAAAGACCCTCCCATTACCTATAATAGTTTATTCAGTAAGCTTAACAGGTTGTAAGTCATCACATATGAATAGTTTGTTTTATAAATTTATCCTTAAAAGTCCCAAGCACACATGTTAATGTAACACAATATATTAGAGTCACAGACACTGAACTAAGTGAAACATATTTCCTCCGTGAATGTTCCAATACAGTGTCTCCAGTAAATCTTCTGCAGATGTTTCAGATTTCATGGTCTCTTTTGTCTCTGGTTCAATGGTCTTCTCTATTTGTACTTCTGTAGATAAAATGGACATTCTGAATTAGATCCAATGTCTTTTATCTGTTTACGTTTATAGTTTTGTATTTAAGAGATTAGATCATATGAGCCATGAGACAACGAGATATATCGGGATTGTTGTGGGTTGGGCGAAGAAAACATGGATTGTAGTTTGAAGGCGATGGCACCATACCCTCTGAAATAAATTTGGGTACTGCATCATACTGGGCTCTGAAGATTTGCAGTAGGAAGCCTCGCCAATGTAGCTTTGTTGCTGTTTCATTTAATTACACATTACATGACAATCATAATACTAGTTACACCCTTTGACCTCGTAACACCCACACGCGACATACATAATAAACATTAAAAGGTTGTTATGTGTGACCTAGACACGAACTTATGTCCTTTGAAAGGGACATGGCAACAGGTATTATAATCAACGAAAAAATAGGCTGAAATAAGGTTAAAGGTATAATAGTAAAACATAACATTTTTAGCTTGTATAGGCCTTATTCACATTGCCACATATAAAGCATATAGTTATAATTAAGTAATGATTTGAGTGAAACTATACCTACCAAAATTTTCCTTAATTCAGTCCATATATTTTTGAGTCAAATTTAATCGCATGCAAATATAGACTTATATTAATTATAATTTAAAAATCACAAAGCAATGATAATTATCATTGCTTTGTGATTTTTTTAACTTCAATCAATACCCCATGCCCCATATTAATGAGCACTTGCCCCATATTAAAGGCATGATAGCTTTTCAAAATTGTTTGATTAGCAAATCCTAGTCATAGAGTTCATAACTTTGTTTTAGAAGTGGCAATGTGCTAAAGACAGTAACAAAAACTTAGTATTGCATCAAAGACAAACAAAAGATATTAAAAACCTTTCCCACTATGCCACTGGTGACTGGAGTAAATGCATGAGAAAACAGTGGACAATGAGTCATTTCAATAACATGACACCTTGTTGACAACACCAGGCTAATAAAATAACATGATACATATGCTTATTTCTGTCCACCATTTTACACATGGACAAAAATAACACTGACATGGTACCTACGTTTATTCATACTTGATTTAACTTTACAATCACATTCTTAAGATAAAAAGACAGATATTGCTTGTTGTTTTAAACTTTTTTTGCTCTATCATGAATTTACCCACAACTGTATTGCAACATTTCTGAATGTAAATGGAATTTAAATTGTACTTTTAGGCAGACATAAAATAAATTACTTACAGAAGACAAGCTTCATACATAAATTTTACATGTACACTCATAGAAATACACCTTTAAAGAATTTCTAAGAGCAAATAAAATACCTGCATACTCCAGATTTTTATATGTCATAGAAATACTTACTGATCTTCTGTGATGTGCTGGAATGCCGCTCCTGGCTAGTAGAATGCTAAAAACTGAAAAGTTAAGCTTGCCTTCTGTATCCACATACACCTTACTTGCCATATTTTTAAACTTTGCCAAAATTATTAATTTCATTGTTACAGAAGTTGTGGGTTGATAAATAACTCAAACCTGTTTTTCTTCAATTTAAAATTTTACTCTTAACTGCTAATCTATACTGGATCATAAAGCTTTAGTTGTAGGTGTATTACAATCACTAAATACAAATGACCCTTATTACAGATATATTATGTCTTTGGGGCATATTATTTCTTAGCATAGTTTAACAGTTAGAAGGTAAAGTTCTTAAATTATTATATACCCACCTAGAAATTATTATTATAAATTATACTATCATGTGGGACACTAACAAAAAGCTATACATGGAAGAACTATAATAGGTAATACAATTAGTAAAAAATGGTCTAACACAAATGCAAAGCACAGGTGTGTGTGTGTGTGTGTGTGTGTGTGTGTGTAATAGACATGTATGTAGTGTAACTTTTCATAGCATGTATTACTTTATTATTTTAGCTATTGTGTTTTCTGCAATGTTTCAGCTGTGTGGAGTTCTATAAAACACCACTGCAGTCAATGTGTTAATATTTACACTGTACATTCATTCTTATTGGATGTTTCACTTAGAGCTCAGCTTTAAAAATAGGATTTTTTACTGCTTAATATTTTCATAAGTATGTGTCACCATAAAGCTAGAGTTACACTATTGGGATGTGGTGTGTTGTGATGTGTCAAAATCATAAAAGTTAACAGTTTCAATCATTAAAAATCCCTAAAAACAGGGTAAGCTAAATAAACCATTTAAAAACTAGAAACTCATTACAGTTGTAGTGCCAGATAGTATGTAACCAATATGATACTGAGGCATCTTAACACGTCACACAACAATCGTGTGACTCAAGCTTTATGATGTCATACTTCTAAGAATATTTTAGTGGCAAATGCCTTTATTGAGAAAAAAAAACTAACAATATTTTGATATCAACAAAAAAACAAATTTTTGTAAATCTTGTGAGAGTTAGGTTAATCTGATCTCCAGAACACTTGTGCTTCACAAATGTTATTGTACAATTTATTAATAACAAATAATGAAACTGCAACAAAATTTACATTGTATTACAAGCCAGTTACAATTTAATCATAAAGTATATTGAGACTTCCTACAAGTAATTTTGAAAAAGTGTAACAAGACTGCAGGGTTTGACAATCAAATAATAATAGTAAATTTGTCAAGAGACACACAACTAACTTTACATGTGAAAGTCATAGTCACAAGATTAACATAGATCGAAGGTTAACCTTACAAACTTGTTCCAACTTTGAAGCATGTAGTTTGAAGATTTTAAATATATCATTGATAAACCAATTTGAAATAATTGTTATTGTGAAACCTCACAGAATTAATGTATCTAAAAGGTATAAAAAAATAATTTCCAATATTGTTGAAAAGTCAATGTCGTATATATTTCAGAAAATCTGTGAGATTTCATTGTATATTTATTAGAAACAATCTTACCTTGACGAAGCCGCTTGCTTTGAGGAAAATCAGCATTATCGGCACTTCGTTTTCTTGCTGCAGTTTGCGGCGAAGATCTCCCGCCAATATCAGGTACTTCCAACATTTCACAATCCGTGCCAGCATCTACATTACTTGTATTCTTCTGATTGTGAAACCCGTGGTAGCAGTTTGTAGATATGTGTATGTTCTGGTATTGGCCCATTGAAACGTTTGTGTCGGTCGGAACTGGGGCAGGGCGCACGGCGTCGAAATTATTTCTGGCGTCGTGTATGTAGCAATCGATACCGCTTGCGGGCATTTTCCGTTAGTCGTTGGTTGTAGGTTAGGATGACGCGATGTCGAAATCGGTTGGAATTATGATGATTTCGTCCTTTTACAATTCTTGTCCAATATCGAGGTTCTTCGTGTGCAAGCCAACGAATATAATAATGCAGTAAAACACGTTTTGTAACAAGTAGTAATAATTTTAAAATACGAAATACAAAGTCACAGCCCTCTTTACAACGCTCTTAAGTGACAAATGGTTGGTGTTTGACATTGACATCCAGAAGACATTTTTTTGACAATAACATTTTTTTTTAATGTAGCAACGGCTTATGCACTTTGCCAGTGTCTTGACAATAACAGTAAAGCTGTGTCTCCAGCTACTTTTTTGGTCTACACAATCAACATGAGCATGACAACATCCAAAAAAAATCTCGGCGATTTTGACTTTTTGTTTGCTCCAACAATGTTTTTTGCTTTCTATCCGATGGAAAGCACGTACAACAAAACATAATATCAATATTCATCAAAAACGCCGAGATTTTTTTTGGATGTTGTCATGCTCATGTTGATTGTGTAGACCAAAAAAGTAGCTGGAAACTAACTTTAACTTTTTTTTGAACCCCCGACATTTAAATAAGTGTATTTTTGTTTATGACGCTTCATTAAGATATTTTATTTACTATATAATATTATGCTATAATTTACATTTCGCTATATAGGTAAACAACGCAGTTTCGACAAAACAATAATATTATTTTAGTAAAACAATGGAATGCGAGTTCGGTTCGCATGCGAGTTGAAGCAGTAAGCAGTCAATAGAATTTCATGCTGTCAGCTGTCTTTGTCATATTTTGTCAGCAGTCAGCTGTCCATGTCCAATTTCCGATTAATTGTGTTTTCCTGCAGTTTTCCTTTTATTAATTTCTAGTTTTTATCAGTAATTTAAGAAATTTTATTAGCTATGAAGCTAAATTAGGGGTGTTACTGGATTAATTACTACTATTATAATAAATATTAGTATCACAATCATGTGTAAATAGAGCAGTTAAGCCTTGGATGAAACCTACTGTTTATATGAAATAGTTAACTACAAAATGCAAAGATTGCAAACAATGTTGCCTTCTATTGTAGCTAAGGCCTTTTATAAAAAAATAGGCGGTCGATCCGCTGATTTTAAGTATATTAACTTGGTCTGTTATGGTGCAACACGAGTACTACGGCGAGAATTGTATAATGCCGACACAAGCAAATCAATACGATATTTTCACAGTTCTGCATATTTCTACGACAAAAGTAAACCTGATGATTCTATATCAGTACAAGATGGTAAGAAACCGGATAAAATCATATCGCAAAGTACCACTGGTGATATTATCGTGAAAACTGAAACTGACGATAACAATGTAGTCACAAAAGTGACCATAGAAAAGAATCCTGCATCACAACCTGCACCTACTGCGAAACCGGTTGCCCCCACAGGTAATATTAATTATTAAGCATTATAAATAAAAAAATATTTACAATATTTTCTATTAGTGTAGCGAATGAATGTAGGTATACACATCGGCACACATCTAATAAATAAATTTATGTAGTTATGTACTTAGGTACGTAGTTTTGAGAAACTTGTTATATATACAACATAGTTTTGAGAAACTTGTTATATGTATATGGGTCACAATAGGCCAAGCATGTTTATATAATAAAAAAAAACTATTAATATATAAATTATGAAGGAAATTATTTGATATGTGAAAAGCCCAGACTAAGTCTTTCAAAATTCTTTCCTTGTCATGATAAAAAATATTTATTTATTTACAGCCACATCAGAAGTATGCAGTATGTAATAGTATCTATTCTTTGTCAGAAGTGTATGTTTTTATGATAATATAAACAATACAAACAACAATCTACAACCTATCTTTACAATCTTCAAATCTTCTAGTCTGCGAATGCTTCTGTGTGCCTTCCGGCAGAGGCCTCCCCCATTTCTTTCCATTTTGTCTGATCATGTATGTCTTATCCAAGTTTTGGTTTTTCCAGCAATTTATTCTTTTTTGTCTGACCATCTTTTAAGTTGCCTGCCTCTCTTTTGTGGCCTCTGGGGCATCAAAAAATAACAACAATACAATTCAATGTAATATTTGAATATTATTAATTGCATGTTAACCGTTGACATTATCTTTTGTATTTTTCAGTTAAGAAAAGATTACTAATAGATTTCTCAGCTTCTTACACGGAGCGTAACTTCATCACTCCAATGAGGGCTATGACAGAATATCTATTGAAACAAACAGATTTGGAGACCTTGCCTAAAGTTCTTAGAAGGTCTCCATATGAAGCCGAGCCCCCTATAACAGTGTATTATAGGAAAGATGTTGAAGCCAAGGCTATTGAAGTGTGGGGATCAAAAGAGGCACTTGAAAAGGAACTGCTGAGGAGAGAATTAGATAGGAGAAGATATGAACAAGGTACAACATTAACTATTGTATTAGTATGAGAAATGTGAAAGTTTCTAGGATCTTAATCTTTGTTACACCTAAATAACTGCACAGATTGAGCTGTAATTTGGTATATAAGTAGACTTTAACACATTGACTGCGGAAAACACAATTGTTGTGTTTTTGAAATCGGAATGTGAGTGCTGAAAAACACAAACATTGTCAAAGGATTTTTAAAATATAAAATTAATTTCTGGTCTCTGGGATAGTTCTCAAAAAACACCACCTTAGCCAATGTGTTAAATTTCAATATAATGATGTAAATCACTTTCTAAACAAGTAAATTAAAAAAAACCCCCAACGCAATATGTAATTCACCATTTTTTTTATGGCGGCCATCTTGGATTTTAAATTTTATATAGTGGGCTGTATTCTACTCGTTAAGCCCTTTCATTTGAAATCCATATTAAGGGGGTCGTGGAAAAAAAAAGTAGCCATTTACCATTCGCCATTTTGTAGCGGCGGCCATCTTGGACCGATTTCCACCAAACATGGCTAAGAACACTCTCGACTAACTCTACTTTCAAACAAAAAAACTAAATCAAAATCCGTTCATCCGTTTGGGAGCTACGATGCCACAGACAGACACATACACACACAGACAGACAGACACGTCAAACTTGTAACACCCCATCGTTTTTGCGTCGGGGGTTAATAAAATAAACTTAGTCTTACTTAGTAATTTTTTCAGTGTATATGTGGGTCATTTTCAAAAAAATTGTACATTCATTTTTATGGTTGTCCCATTACTTGACCTGTAATTGTAATTAATATTTGTAAAGTCTACGTAGAATTAGTACAAAAAATATAATTATCGGTGTTCTTTAAAGTATTTTATATATTATTTTCATAAATAACACAGTTACCAACAAAGATTTTAAAATATTTTAGTAGCAAAACATTAAAAATTACAATGTCCCACACTACAAGTTACGCAATAAAAGTTTTAAATTTCAAATTTTATCAAATATAAGTTATACTTATGTTTATATTTTCGGAAAATACAGATATTATTGCTTTAGTTTAAAATAACGCTATAGTTTTAAGTTCATTATTATTATATTTAATAAATAAATTTAATCGAGGACGTAATTCATGAAATGTGGAAAATTCCATTCCGAAACCACCTTTTTAGGCTATATATTTATAAGTTTACCAAATTTAATGCTTATATATCAAGAGCAACATTAAGGCTATCACTCAAACAGCGGCAATATTAGATTCGTTCATTTGGAGGGCGATCGCAACAGCAAAACAGTGAAAGTGACCAATGGTCCATTTTTGATTTTCCGAAACCGAAACCAAAAAGAAAGCTAAGGAAGATAGTCAAATTTTGTACAAAATGTATTGATGAATTCTATAAATATCATGGAATCGTGTATAATATTCAATTTTTAATTTATACAACATTAATATATTTTTAACGAATTAATGTTATTGCGATCTCGGTACCCGTTACTTCTTTTCCGAAACCAAAACACAGGTAACGTAGAAGTGGAAGTAAAAAAATTCGGAATGGAATCATAAAGCTTAATGCATACTGTACATTTTGGCAAAAGTGAGTGACATAAAGATGGCACCACTCGAATTTTCTTTAATAACGAGTTTTTTGACAAAATTAAATTTTGATAATTTTATACTTACTTTCAGATGCCTCATGAACGCGTAGAGGTATTAAATTGAAATTCATATCAAATACACAAGTCTATAATATCCTTAAACTGTAATAAAATCTAATTTCTATGTACACGCAATCAAAAGAAACAGCAATTTTTAGCCACACATTTTCATACTCGCAACTACTTGCAAGGGAATCAAAACCTACAGGGTACACTCTGTTGAGCTTAGAATTTTGAAATTTGGTATACCTACGGGCTGATACGGAACCCTCGGTGCTCGAATCCGACTCGTACTTGAATGGTTTTTATTATTTAATTCGGGACTGCCATTCCGACCAATTGAACCAATCAACTAGTTGGTCAGAATGGACTCCATTAATCAATTTGTTCCAATCGGACCAACCAGTTGATCGGATATTTTATTTATAACACTGGATCAACTGTATTCTTTCTCAAATAAATAACTATTTAGTTGGTCCATAAGATACCTATATTTTTAAACACATAATCGAGACTGCCATTCCGACCAATTGAACCGATCAACTAGTTGGTCAGAATGGTCTCGATTAATCGATTTGTTCTTATCGGACCAACCAGTTGATCGGATATTTTATTTATAACAAAAATGTTCTGTTCGGATCAACTGAAATTCTTAATCAAAACGGATCAACTGTATTCTTTCTCAACTAACCAACTATTTAGTTGGTCTATAAGATATATTTTTAAACACATAATAATATGTCAAACTTGAAATACCAATATCGCGGAAAGTACTCGTCCTAGGCTAAGCATTTCAGATGACAGCTGTTAATATCTCGGATAGTACTCGTCCTAGAGTGATACTGTCATGGAAGAAATGAAAGATCTTGAGGAAATCTTCATTTCAGATGACAGCTGTCAAACTTAAAATGTCAATATCTCGGAAAGTACTCGTCCTAGAGTGACGCTGTCATGGAAGAAATGAAAGATCTTGAGGAAAACTACATTTCAGATGACATCTGTCAAACTTAATGTCAATATCTCGGAAAGTACTCGTCCTAGAGTGTCGCTGTCATGGAAGAAATGAAAGGTCTTGAAGAGATCTTCTTTTCAGATGACAGCTGTCAAACTTAAAATGTCAATATCTCGAAAAGTAATCGTCCTGGAGTGACGCTGTCATGGAAGAAATGAAAGGTCTTAAGGAAATCTTTAAATCAGATGACAGCTGTCAAACTTAAAATGTCAATATCTCGGAATGTTCACGTCCTAGGGTGACGCTGTCATGAAAGAAATGAAAGGTCTTGAGGATATCTTCATTTCAAAAGACAGCTGTCATCGGGACCGAGATCTGCCTAGGACCAGCGCTTTCCGAAATTGACAGCTGTCATCTGAAATGAAGATCTCAAGACCTTTCGATTTTTCCATGACAGCGTCACTCTAGGACAAGAACATTCCGAGATATTGACATCTTGAGTTTGACAGCTTTCATCTGATTTAAAGATTTCCTTAAGACCTTTAATTTCTTCCATGACAGCGTCACTCTAGGACGATTACTTTTCGAGATATTGACATTTTAAGGTTGACAGCTGTCATCTGTCATGTATGTACGCTTTGGTTTTATTTAACATTCTGTGTATTTAGGACAATAATTCACGTTAAAGAGGTTTAAAAACATTATTCGGACCAATGAAAAAGTTGTTCGGTTGGGAAAGAAAAATAGTTGGTCAGTTTTGAGTTGTGTAGATAAGAATAAATTTTATTTTTTAAAGTATTCCAATCCAACCAACTAAAAAGTTGATTCGTTAGGAAAGAAAATAGTTGATCAATTTCAGTTGGTCGGTTTAGTTGGTCGGAATGGAAGTCCCGATTTAATTGTGACTAAAAACTAGCAAAGTGTGTGCATTTTTATAAAAATTGCTACATTGTGGTTAGATTAAAATTGGTTATTTAGTTTCTGTCATTTTAAATGGTTTTTAACACCGTTGCCTACAAAAAATTCAATTGAAATTAAGCATAGTTTAAAAATGTTGTATTACGGACATAAACCGAAACAGCCATTAAAATAAAAACCCTTCTATTAGGTCGGCAATATCTCAAATTTTCTATGCTTTGCATGTGAGAAAAATATAGCTTTCAGGTCTGTTTATTTAGCAAAATGTATGGCGAATTTTTAAATTGGTTTTGTGTTATACGTGCAATGAAAGCAATAATAATTATGATTTCATACGTCGAAAATGTTTTGGTGAAGATATTATTGATTGTAATAATTAAATTCATTGCTTGATGATTTTTACTGTCAGTATGTCTTAGGCTTAAGAAATCTTTTCCATTACCAATGCACTCCGTTCCGTGACTGTCCCATTTATAATTTTGTCTAAGTTTTAATTATTAACGAAGTTCTATGTGATTTTTATGGTGCGTTTATTTTAATAGTTTAATATTTATGGTCTCTCAATAGTAATTTAGTTATATAGTTCTTAAGTGCTGCAATAATAGTAAAAAAAGTAAATTTATTCCTCATTTTTATCCAAAGAGTAACGTAATGGAAACTTAATATACGATTCCTTGAGTTTGTTAAGTTGATTTTATTATTTTATATATTTTTTATGAACTTTAAGGTACAATACACTGATTAAACAACTTTTTATTGCAAAACTTGCTTTATTTATTTTATTTATCAACATTAATAAGTAGTTTCGGAATGGAATATATTGTGATACCTGAGTGTAGTAAAATCTTAATTTTTCCGTAAATCTATTAAATTTATTTATTTTAATACCAATTTCTAATAATTAAATGATTAATTAATATATATAGGCCATAATAAATGCTTTGCCACGATCTTACAAATTTTCATCAATTTTTCCGCAGTGTACAGTTTTTTTGAAAATGACCCATGTATCTATAATACTCGTATATGTTTACAGATGTATTTACTGTAAAAAGAAGATTAAGAAATTACAGAAGAGAAATGAGTCATAAGAAGCTAGCACCAGAGGTTGAAGAGTTGGGATTAAAGACCAGATCAGGTCGAGTAGTGCTCACTGCGATAGGCATGTAAGTTTTCATCATAATCTCATCAATATGTTTATTATGTGTAAAACAGTAGTGGAATAAGTGCCATGTGTCAATAATAATAGTAAAGGGAGAGTTTCTCAATGCCACAAATACAGTTTGATTCTAAATAGCTTAAGATATTAAATGCCCTGCCTGGTTAAGATATTAAATTAAAAAAAAAAAACTCTTAATTGAGTAGAATCATATATTATCTACTGATCTACTGTTATAATAATTACAAATTCTTGAAGCTGTTCTATTAAATATTGTAAAGTAGAATCATTTTATAATTTCTTCTTTTAGTTAATCTGCTATCAGTCTGCATTTGACTTTCATCTGATGTGTTGTAAGATTTATATTTGGTGTGTTTAGCATACTTTATTTTTGTTTTGTTGCTTTTATTAAATGCTAATTTCTGTCTGGGGCCTGGGGTTCCCACAACTTAACCCAATATTTTGATGTTCCACATTTTGATCCATTCCTGTTCCTGAAAATACTATCTTCTCTGCAATAGGTAACATATTAATGTAATTTTGTTTCAGAAACTTTTGCAACTTTGTATTCAAACTGTGTGCATGGTGCTACACAGGGTCACACAGTTTGTTCTCTGAGTGCATCCATTCTTTGGCAGATACCGTTAATCAACTTATTTTAGCCTATGGAATACATAAATCAGTTCAGGTATAAAATTTATTTATATTAGGTACTTGGATTTAAAATTACCAAATAGATAAGGGGGAAAATGGAAAATAGTTTTTTTTTTTACCATGTACTATTAAGAAGCCCTTTCCAAAACCAATTGTTGGCACTCGGTTTTTACCGCGTGACTACATTCGGTAAATCTGTCATAACACTCTAGAAAATGGGATCGAATGGCGCCGATAGTTCCCGGTGAACTGGACTTGTAACATTGGCGCGTGATAATTTTACGAATCTTTAAAAAAAAATTGTGAAGTATTTTGAAGTGCTACAGCAATATATGCCGTATTTCTATGAAAAATACTATTCCTTAGTTAAGTTCATTATCTAGGACTTTTAATCAAGAATATCTTATAGAGACTATAATATAATTTCAGATGGCCGACCCAGATCATCCATATGGGTACACCAACATGAGATATGTCTCATCTTTAATATCAGGAGTGGGCATATTCTGTGTGGGCAGTGGGCTATCCTTCTACCATGGAGTCACTGGTATTATGGACCCTCAGCCTTTACATGACTTTTACTGGGTAATCTTATTTTTATACATAAATTTGATTTATTACCAGGGATTAAATATGGATAATGGTCCTACTTTACAGAAGAGCAATAATTGGAATAGATAATTTTGCCCAATTTTTTTGATACTGGAGTAAAGTTATGGCAAAAAGTATGCAGAGTTTCACTCGCTATAATGGTGGTAGGCTTCGGCCGTGGCTAGTTACCACCCACTGACCAAAACCGTGTCGCCAAGCGGTCAATTTTAACCGTGATGTTCAGTGAAGCCAGGGAAGGATTTATCCCGCCTTTTAGGTATAGTCTGTTGCCATCTACTGCCGCTTCGTCGCTTAACATCGAGCGAGATCGTGGTCAAAGGCTTACATAACTATAATGAAAAAAAAAAAACAATATCCGTTTTACTGATTAGATGTAACTCTGTAGACATACCCTTTCCACTGATA
Source organism: Hemithea aestivaria (assembly GCA_947507615.1). Classification (NCBI taxonomy): domain Eukaryota; kingdom Metazoa; phylum Arthropoda; class Insecta; order Lepidoptera; family Geometridae; genus Hemithea; species Hemithea aestivaria. The sequence goes on from OX382328.1 coordinate 9,480,465, forward strand.
TTACTCGTATAATGACCTATTTCTGTCTATATTTTTAGAAAATGTTATTTCACAGGCATATTTTGTCCTTGGTGGCGCCGTAGTGTCAGAAGGCGCTACGTTAATGGTTGCGTTAAACGCAGTGAGGAAAGGCGCTAAGGAAGCCAATGTACCACTTTATGAATATGGTAAGAATCACACCTTATTTACAGTCTTATCATGCTCGTGTAAAAAGTGTGCAACTCACTACTAAACGTTCGCAAACATGAATGCTTAAAAATGCTTCTCTATCTGTCAAATAAGTCTTCCTAATTACCAGAATTTTTTTCTTACTTAGGTACACAAAAAATTCCTTGTAACTTACCAAAAATTCCAGTCTTCCTGCCAAAAAGTTTCATCCTCATAGGTAAACAAGTGAAATTTTAAAAATACTTTTTAAAAACAAGCTTTAATTATTATTATCGTCTTGTATCATAAAGTACTCGTCAAGACGAATCAAATGAGCCCAAACTCGATGGGGTTGCGTTGTTTTATGACGGAGTTCCTATGGCCACCTTCCAGCTCCATCATCAGATCAGCTCGATGTCATAAAAATATTGCATTGTCATCCGATTTACACACGCATGCAAATTTTCAGCTCAATTGGAAACCGGGAAGTGGGTCAAATTAAACTTGCAAGATTTGATTACAGACAGACAGACAGACAGACAACAGACAGGTGAAAGTAATATAAAGCTTGTAAAAAAGGCTTTTTACCAGCTAAAATGCTATCCTACCCGCTAAACCGAATATTATCCCTTCTTACCTTTCAAAAATGCCCATGTAAAACACTAGAATCCATAGACAAAATTGCGTACATTACTTGCTTAAACCTCCTCATTAATTTCAAAAAAAAAAAAACAAACGCAGCATTGAAGTTGTAATCATTTGCAGTGGGTGGGAATTAATAGGCCAATAGGCCCTCTGCATATAAATAAGTGCCTTTCCATCGTCATGAAAATATTTTCCTACCTGTCAAAATAATCTTTCCGCTAGCTATAAAATACGTCTTACCCATGTATAAACGACCTTTTCTATTTCAGTGATGCGCAGTTCAGACCCGTCAGTGAACGTGGTTTTACTAGAAGACACGGCCGCGGTGGCGGGGGTTATAGTGGCTGCGTCTTGTATGGCCATATCGCAGTACACTGGCAACCCTCTGCCTGACGCCGTAGGAAGCATATTGGTGGGCACACTGTTGGGTGGAGTTGCATCCTTCATTATACTGAGTAATGTTGGGGCGCTTGTGGGAAGGTACGTGTGAAATGTATAGCTTAGTGTATGGTCATATCGCAGTACACTGGCAACCCTCTGCCTGACGCGGTGGGCAGTATATTGGTGGGCACGCTGTTGGGTGGAGTTGCATCCTTCATTATACTCAGTAATGTTGGGGCACTTGTGGGAAGGTACGTGTGAAATGTATAGCTTATTTTAGGAAGCTACGTCTTGTATGGCCATATCGCAGTACACTGTTGGGTGGAGTTGCGTCTTTCATTATACTGAGTAATGTTTTTTTTTTTTTTTTTATATGTTACATCCATTGTAGATAATAGACATAACAATAAACTACAATCTAGCCTTTTCAGGCTAATAAGTAATTTAGGTCTAACATAAACTGCTAAGAAGATATAACTAAGAAAGTGTCCAATAACACGTATTCTTACTGTCTCTATTTTTGCGAAGTCACTTTGTTCATGTGTTCTTTGTACACAGCACTAACACTATATAATTTCACTAATCACTACACTTAAACTAACTCGAAAGGTTTTTTCCTTTTAAGTCTTCTCACTAGTCCCGTGGTATCGAGAAGCTGGATTGCCTCGATGTTCACGTGATGGTGGAGCCGACGCTGGTGGGCTTCCGCGAACTTTTTCCACTCAGAACTTGTAAGTAATTATGACTTGCCGCTTATTGATGTTGCCGGAGCAGATTCTTGCCATGGCCATGCAAAAAGTAATAAAAATACTAAAAAAGTTAAGAAATATGTAAAGCTTAACAGTTTCATTAAAAGAACCAAGAAATTAATTAAAAAACATAAAAAATTTACTGATTCATGTAAATTAAGACAAGAAAAAATAGACTTAAATGTTGAACTAAATTGTTGTTATAACCTGTTAGGTAGAAACTCTAGGGAGCTCGACTTCTTTAATGCGAGACTCGGCAGTCTTCAGAATATGCTTAATGACATAAATCATAAATATAAGTTAGCACAAAATCAAATAAATGAACAAGTTACTGCGCTGTCAAGTCTTTTAATAGAAAATTCATCTGTATTCAAAAATGAGCTTACCTCAAAATCACCTCAAAATATTACTTGTTGCACGGTTTCTGACCAAATAGAGTCTTCAGTAGAAACATTAAGTAAAAGTGTCGAACTACCAGAAATGAAATTTGATATGTGCAGTGAGCAGGGGACGTTGGATAGTGTACCCATTCAGTCATTATTGAAGCATACAATACCAACTACACAAACATCTAAGACTATTATGATTTCTGATAAAATAGGTCAAGGTATGGGATCTTTATTAAATGACCAACTTGATGAGGTTGTCAATTTTTGTTTACATGACATGGAAATTAATCAAATAATAGACAATATTAAAACTAAAAATCTTGAGTGTAACACTTTAATTATTAAACTAGGTAACAGCTGGTATGTCAAAAAGAAACATTTAATAAAACTTGTTGATATAATTATGTCAAAGCTTGAGTCTAGTGTTAGTAAGGTTATAATATGTGCGTTCCCATACTCTCACACTGTAGATAAAAATAAAAATAAAGATATATATGATTTAAATATACTAATGTACAATTTGACCTGCCGTCACAGTGACATTTTATTTTTTGACACTAATAAATTTATTAGTAAATTCTATTTGACCCAGGATGCATTGCACCTGCCAAAACGCGACAAATTAGCTATTGCTAAACTATTAGCCTATAATGTTATTTATAATAAACAAAAGCTATCTCCTAGTCATAACAGTTCGGCCTTCAATAATAATTTAATAGAATTGGATAATAATAATATAACAATAAATAATAATGTAATAAATAATAATAATATAATAATAAATAATAATGCCACCGCTAATCTATATATTAGCCAGGGTTTAAATTGTAATAATTATAATGATTCGCAAAATAATGTATCAATTGCACATATTCACAATAATTTAAATTTGGACGATGGTAATGAAATTGTTTGCAGTGATAGTAATGACATTGATGTTGATGTAACAAAAATTTCTAATAAAAACAATACTTTAAACTGCCCAATGTGACAAGGAGAAAGCTTGATACTCTGCACATTGTGCATCAGAATATTCAGAGCCTGTCCAATAAAGCACTAGAACTTGAATTGTTTATGGAATCCGAAAATGTGGATGTAATGTGTATTACAGAACATTGGTTAAAACAAAATGATATACATCCTTACATTAAAAACTACAAAATTGTAAGTTCTTTTCAAAGAAATAAAGCTATTCATGGAGGTAGTTTAATATTAGTTAAAAATACACTAAAATGTAAAGACCGAAAAGATATTGTAAAGCTTTCAGTAGAGCGTACTGTTGAATTATCATGTATAGAATTAGATAAACATATCATTATATGTGTATATCGCCCCCCGAACTCTGATTACAACTCCTTTGAAACAATAATGGAGGAAACACTACAAAAAGCCTTTAACTCAAAGAAAAATGTAATAATTTGTGGCGACTTCAATGTAAATATTTTGGATAGCTGCTGCCCCAGTACCACAAGACTACTTAACTTATTTAAATCGTTTCATCTGCAAAACATGTTTTTGGAGCCTACCAGAATTACCGCTTCATCGGCCACTTGCCTAGATAATATATTTTGTAGCACAGATCCAAAGAAGAAATGTTTGATAAATAAACTACCATCTGATCATTGTGGTCAAAGCATTACCATTACTTGCTCCTTAGATATTGATATTCAGGAATATTCATACAGACCTATAACTCAGAATCAATTAGATAATTTCAAGCAGAGTATCAAATGTCAAATTCCACTTCTTGAACAGACAACTGATCCTAATATAATGTTTAATAATTTGCATTGTTTAGTCAATAGACAACATAGTCAGATATTCAAAATTGTAACAAATAAAATAAATAATAAAATAAGATTTTGTGATTGGGCTTCAGTAGGTATTTATCGAAGCAGAGAGAGGTTGTATAGTCTTTATGATCTAAAAAACTATAAATTTGATAATAATACTACGAACTATGTGAGAGAATATTCAAAAATTTTTAAAAAGGTTTGTAATACTGCCAAATCTCTATATCTAAGTAAAAAAATCAAAAAAGCAGAAAACAAAATTAAAGCCACTTGGAAAATAATTAATACTGAGACTGGAAAACTCAAACCACAAAATAGTAAAATTATATTAAAACATAATGACTCTTTGGTATGTACAAACACAGAAGTAGCGAATACATTTGAACAGTTCTTTGCAAACATTCCAATAACTACTACTAGTTCCTTAAATTCATCAACTGCTTTGGCCTGCGAGTATATAGAAGCACATGTTCCTAAATGTACAGAATCTTTTAATTTTACACATATAAATTCTAGGACTATTCTTAAAACTTTCAAATCTCTAAATATGAAAAATACTGAAGACCTCTGGGGCATATCGGTCAAAGTATTAAACAATGTTATTGTAGAAATTGCTCCCATATTAGCATCTATATATAATTTATGTGTTGACCAAGGGATTTTTCCTGACCTAATGAAACATAGTAAATTAATTCCCTTGTTCAAATCTGGAAGTACTGCTGATCCAGCTAATTATAGACCAATCTCTGTATTGCCAGCTCTAAGTAAGATATTTGAAAAATTAATTTTGAATCAGTTACTACATCATTTCAATACAAAACAACTTCTACATTGTAAACAATTCGGATTTACAAAAGGTAGATCAACCACTGATGCAGGTTGCTCGCTGCTTAAACATATATATGACGCCTGGGAGGGTTCACAGGATGCAGTAGGCGTGTTCTGTGATTTGTCAAAGGCATTTGATTGTATTAGTCATGATACCCTTATTACAAAACTAAAACATTATGGCATTGTTGGCAAAAGCGCAGATCTTCTTCAATCTTACCTTACTAATAGACTTCAGAAAGTTGATGTTGACGGGGCCAGATCATCTGGATCTCCTATTATTATGGGAATTCCTCAAGGATCAATATTAGGGCCTTTTTTATTTCTAATTTATGTTAATGACCTGCCATTTTTTGTAGAAAAACTGTGTGAAATTGTACTGTTCGCAGACGATACTTCAATAATATTTAAAGTTGATAGAGGCAAAAGTGAATGTTTTAAAGTCAATGAAACAATTTCTGAGGTTCTAAAATGGTTTACTGTTAATAATCTATTACTTAACTCTACAAAGACAAAATGTATCAAGTTTTCTTTACCAAATGTGAAAAATCTTACATCATCAGTAATAAAAATGGATGGAGTATCTTTAAATTTTGTAAATGATACAACTTTTCTAGGTATAAAAATAGACTCAAAGTTGCAATGGGGTCCTCATATCTCTTCTTTGTCAGGTAGATTAAGCTCTGCAGCATATGCTGTAAGGAAAATTAGGCAATTGACTGATGAAAAAACAGCTAAACTAGTTTACTATAGTTATTTTCACAGTGTTATGTCCTATGGAATTGTAATGTGGGGCAAGGCGGCAGATATCCAATCTATATTTGTCCTACAAAAGAGGGCAATCAGAGCAATATATAATTTAAAAGCACGCGAGTCCTTAAGACAACATTTTAAAGATATTAATGTACTCACACTACCATCTTTGTATATATATGAAAATATAATGTATGTTCGCAAAAATCTTGATAAATTCAGACTTAATAGTGATACACATAGCTTTAACACAAGAAATAAACACAAGATTGTTGTACCTTACTATAGACTTTCTAAAACTAATTACAAATCACATTTAGGAAATAGTATCCGCTTCTATAATAAAATACCTAAACAAATAACAGATCTTAACGAAAACAAATTCAAAATGTATGTTAAAGGCATTTTATTAAAGAAAGCATACTACACCACCAATGAATATATAAATGACAAGGATGCCTGGAAACCAATGTAATATGTATTTATTCCATAAATAACAATGTATGTGTTTACCTAAATATTAACATAGCAACAAATATTGACGTGCAAAAGTGCTATTTATATGGCTTATTTGAATAAATGATTTGAATTTTGAATTTTGAATTTTGAATTTTTTGATGACGTTGGTCACGAAGTCCACTTTCAAATCACGGTGGAGGTCTTCGTTTCTGATGTACCAAGGGGCGCTCACTATACCTCTCAGAACTTTATTTTGGAATCGTTGGATAATTTCAACATTATTATTTTTCGCGCATCCCCACAACTGGATGCCATAAGTCCATATCGGCATAAGGACTTGTTTATATAGAAGCATTTTATTGTCCACTGATAACTTAGAATGTTTTCCAATAAGCCAGTTCATTGCTCTATATCGGAGTTCTAACTCGTTACGTTTTTTCTTGACGTGGGCTTTCCAGCGAAGCTTTGCGTCAAGAGTCATTCCCAAGTATTTGGCTGTATTCTCATATGGTATGACCGTGTTGTTTATATACACCGGATAATGTTTCGTTGATTTGTTAGTGAAATCTACGTGGATAGATTTCGTTTCATTTAGTTTTATCTTCCATGTTTTTGTCCAATTGTAGATTTTGTTTACAGCTTTTTGTATCTTTTGTACTGCTTCTTCATGCGTGGTCCCCGTTGCCATAATTGCGGTATCATCGGCAAAGGTCGCAATTGTATTGTCTTCTAGTTCTGGGATGTCACACGTATATAACAGATACAGGACAGGACCTAGGACGCTGCCTTGTGGTACCCCAGCTTTAATAGGCTTAAGTGACGAGTAGGTGTCCTCTTGACGTATCCTAAACATCCTTTGTGCAAGGTACGATTTTAATATATCAACATACTTAGACGGGAGCATGTTTCCTAGTTTGAAAAGTAGGCCATCGTGCCATACTTTGTCAAAAGCCTGTGCAACGTCCAAAAAGACCGTTGAACAGACCTTTTTCTCTTCTAATGTCTTTTCAATAACGTTTGTAATTCTATGTACCTGATCAATAGTAGAATGTTGCTCTCTGAATCCAAATTGGTAATCAGGAATAAGGCAATTTTCTTGGATAATCGGCTTCAATCTTTTCAACAAGAGTTTTTCAAAAAGCTTAGACATAACTGGTAACAGTGATATCGGCCTGTATGATGACGCTTCACCTAATGGTTTTCCGGGTTTGGGTATCATAACAACTTCTGCTACTTTCCATAGATCAGGTACATATTGCAGACGAAAAGATGCGTTAACAAGCGTGGTGAGTTTAACGATAGCTTTTCGAGGTAAGTTATGTAGAACCTCTCCTGTAATGAGATCAAAACCAGGAGATTTTTTCCGACTGATTTGTTTTACTTGTTGTAGAACTTCTTTTGGTGTTACGAGTTTTATGTTTACCTCGGGATATCTTATATTTTCATTTCTAGATAGCACTTCTTCGTTCGTGCAGTCATTAGGCTGAAATATCTGCTCTAGATGCTGTGCAAATCTATCAGCCTTTTGCTGATTATTAATGGCCCAGGTTCCGTTCAATTCTTTTATTGGCGAAGTTGACATTATTGGTCGCTTTACATTTTTAAAAATTTTCCATAAGGAATAATCAGTAGTGCGATCACTGGTTAATTGTCTCAGCTGATTATCCCTGTTCTCGTCGTCCTGCTTTGAAATTAGCCTCTTAATCTTTTTTGTTAAATTATTTAGCTTTGTTTTATCCTGCGGAGCTCTTGTCATATGCCATGTTTGTCTTAGTTTACGCTTATCTGCTATTAGTTGAATAATTTCTAAAGGGTGACAGTTATCTCTAGGTTTAATCTTAATCTGTGGTGTGTTTCTCCATGCACATTGTTGTATATCTGTGACAAATCTTTGAACATCATTATCCAGTTCTTGCGGGTTCTTCAATGGTACTTTGAGGTCTAAAGCTGCTTCTAGATCAAGTTTAAAACTTTCCCAGTCCGTATTTTTATTAACCAAAGCTAGGTTGGTAGGTTTCGGTATGATGGTTTCACTCAGAGTTAATAATATAGGAGAGTGATCGGAGTTCATATTGTGGCTTTCTTTAATATCCATATGACTAGCCAATATGTTTTTGTATATAAAAAAATCAATTAAATCTGGTGTTTTCTTTTGGTCAGAAGGCCAATATGTAGGTTTACCAGTTGATGAAACATTACATTCCCAGTCTTTTATGGCACATAATAATTCCTTTCCTTTGGTGGTTGTGAGTCTAGATCCCCAGAAGGTATTTTTAGAATTAAAATCACCTCCTAGTATAAATCTGTTACCGTGTTCTTTTAATATGCTTAAGTATTGTTCAGCTTTCAATGCATGCTTTGGAGGGCAGTAAATAGATGATATAATAATAGGATACCGCTAAGTTTTAACAGAAACAGCTATGACTTGGGTGTACTGTTCCTCGATTTTAAAAGCTTCGTAGTGATATAGTTGTTCCTTAATTATGATGGAGCTACCACCTCTTGCTGTATTGTTTGGATGCAAAGCATGGTATGTTCTGTACCCATCAATTTTTATGTGTGACTCTCTCGTGAAGTGAGATTCAGATATAAGACAAATGTCAATGTTTTCTGTGTGAAGGACCACTTTCAACTCATGATGGTGTTTAAGTAGTCCATTTGCATTCCATGCCATTATTTTAAGTGATTTAGACATGGTTAATTATTATTTTTTGATGGAGCTTTCTTAGTGCCTGTTTCTAACCTCTTGAGCCTCTCATCAAAAGATGTCATCAATACCAAGATTTGGCTTAATTTATTTTCAACGTCAGACTCCGCTGGCTGGTGTTCCTTAAGTTGAGCCCCTTTTGCTACTTGCGCAAATGAGACCTTACTTGAAATAGGTTTATTTAAATTAGATGTAGAATTATTATTACTAACATTAGATGTGTGTTTAGCTGGCAGTGAAGCATGTGTTTTCTTGGTCTGCCTGTATCTTATTTGTTGCAGTTCTTTGGCTACAATGCATCCTCTGTAGTTTGCTGGGTGAGCTTCTCCACAGTGGACACATTTTGGTTTGGCATTTGCAGATTTATTACAGTCCTTGGTAAGATGTTTCGCGGTGCATTTCACACACCGAGGTTCCTTGGAACAGTATCTTTGAGTGTGCCCATATGCTTGACACCTTTTACATTGAGGAATGAGTTTGGTAGATTTTAATGGCTGCATATCCACTTTACAGCCCAAAATAGACTTTAACTCGTAGATTTCCTTAACATCTTGTTCTTTGTTAAAAGACAGAATAAACATATTTAATGGACGTTTTTCCTTCCAGCTGAGTTTGTTGACAGCATTCAGGATTTTGTATCCTTTGAGGGCTAGGTCCTCAACTATTCTCGCCGGTTCACATGAAAAGTGTAAGTTTTTGGCCATTATTCTAATCGGTCTGTCCTGCTTATTCTCATATGAGTGCCAAAGACAGTTGGTTTCGGTTAATAACTTTGAAATGACTCTATATGACTCTTCATTATTGGCGTTAATTTTGACATTTAAAAATGCATCTTTGTTTACTTTCGCCGATAATAAGTCAAAAAACTGTTGGTAGTTTTTAACGTTTTCAACTACTATCGGCGGAGGTAAGGGTATTTTTCTTACCTTTGGCTTTTCTCGGTCATTTTCATTAGGTGTATCATCTACTTGTGGGGATGGCGACTTGTTCATTTTCCGTTTTTTTCGGCTTTTTTGGCGCACCCACTCGGTCTCTCGTGCGAGTTCCTCCTCGTCTGTCTCGTACATCGTAGGAGGTACCTCGACTTTGCGCGGAGATGTGCTCGGAGCATTGCTCCGTTCGCGCACCTCCAGCTGTTCACGCTGAAGCTGTTCTAGTTTGCTGGTGAGATCATTGACTAATCCCTCCAGCTGTTTCCTTTTCTCCTTCTCTTTTTCATATAGCTCGAATAACAGCATCTCCGTTTCTGTTTGTAACTGAATCCCTTGTTGTTTAGCCATATTTACAGTTAAAATATAGCTTCATTAATTATAATATGTAACTTAACAATGTATCACACACTGTAACTGGGTCATTTCGATGACCCTGACAATGCGCGCGCGGCGCAACAGTTCGAACGCGGCGTAGAGTGCTGCGTAAGCGCATATACCCTAGCTCGCACTAGAGTAGTTACGCTTGACGCGACCTTTCTCTCCGGTAAACGAATAGTCACTGAACTGAGTAATGTTGGTGCGCTTGTGGGAAGGTACGTGTGAAATGTATAGCTTATTTTAGGAAGCTGCGTCTTGTATGGCTATATCACAGTACACTGGCAACCCTCTGCCTGACGCGGTGGGCAGTATATTGGTGGGCACACTGTTGGGTGGAGTTGCATCCTTCATTATACTGAGTAATGTTGGGGCGCTTGTGGGAAGGTACGTGTAACAATACATAGCTTATATAAGGTAGGCAGGTCTTGTATAGCCATATCGCAGTACCCTGGCAACCCTCTGCCTGACGCGGTGGGCAGTATATTAGTAGGCACGCTGTTGGGTGGAGTTGCGTCTTTCATTATACTGAGTAATGTTGGGGCGCTTGTGGGAAGGTACGTGTGAAATGTATAGCTAGTATATGGCCATATTACAGTACACTGGCAACCCTCTGCCTGACGCCGTAGGAAGCATATTGGTGGGCACACTGTTGGGTGGAGTGGCGTCTTTCATTATACTGAGTAATGTTGGGGCGCTTGTGGGAAGGTACGTGTGAAATGTATAGCTATTATATGGCCATATCACAGTACACTGGCAACCCTCTGCCTGACGCCGTAGGAAGCATATTGGTGGGCACACTGTTGGGTGGAGTTGCGTCTTTCATTATACTGAGTAATGTTGGTGCACTTGTGGGAAGGTTCGTGTGAAATGTATAGCTTAGTGTATGGCCATATCGCAGTACACTGGCAACCCTCTGCCTGACGCTGTAGAAAGCATTTTAGTGGGCACACTGTTGGGTGGAGTAGCGTCTTTCATTATACTGAGTAATGTTTGGGCGCTTGTGGGAAGGTACGTGTGAAATGTATAGTAGGTGTATACAGCCCTGGATTTACACTAGGGGCATTTGGGGCGAGTGCCCAGGGCGGCAAATTTTGGGGGGGGGGGGCGGCAAATTTATAATCGAATCTAATCTAATCGTGCACCTTAAATACATTTATAAATATTCATAATTACGTATGTATACTATTCTTAGTAAAAAGTCCGAGAGGGCGGCATTTCTCACTGCCCAGGGCGGCATTTTGGCTAAATCCGGGCCTGGGTGTATAGCCATATCGCACACTGGCAACCCTCTATGACTGATTCTGTGGAAAGTATATTATGATCTTAATGATTGCTTTTGTTCTGTTCCAAGGGTCTTACTCTTATTATACCAAACTAGCTTATACCTGCGGCTTTCTTCACGTAAAATAATCCTTTCTTATTGAAGGTCTACGTCATAAAACCTTTCTGTGTTCCAAATTTCAACCCAATCCGTTCAGTGGTTTAGGCTATGCGATGTTAGATCAGTCACTCTTTCTTTTTATGTATTTAGATTTCAGCTCAATGTTTTCCATACTTTCGCGGTTATAGAAGAATTAACAGATTTTATATTTGTAATACATTTCCAGGTCAATACCACAGGAACAGCTGGATGAAATCAACAGTGTGCTGGAAAGGGATTTCATGATCCGAGCCATACATGACGTTAAGGGAATCGATATGGGGACCAACCTCATCAGATATAAGGTACATTTTACGGGAGAAAGATTTCTCATTGACACCCCATCTGGGTTAGTTACCATAACATTACTCAATATTCTGGCGCTACTCATAGGTTATCTTGGCCTTTGCTCAGACGTCCTAACAGCTCCAATGATAATAAATAAATAAATAAATATATATTTCAAGACTTTTAACACAGCGCCACCTAACCCCAAACTAAGCAACTTAATGCTTGTGTTATGGTGGTTAGGACAACGGATATAATACTTATATACTTTTCTTTTGTAAATACATACTTATAATAGATATTGAAAAACCACCCAGACCAGAAACAAATACCTGTGGATCACACAAACATTCGTCCCATGCGGGAATCGAACCCGCAACCTTCTGCGTTGGTGAATGATGGCGAATAAACGTCTTGATTTGAGATTTGCCTTCGAGTTTGGTGTGTTTGGAACTTAAGACGCTTGGAACATTACTTCAAATTTATTTTTGGTTGGTTTTTTTGGTTATAACTTTAAATATATATTTTAATTTCAGGCTGAAGTGGACTTCGATGGAAGAGCACTAACTAGATCTTATTTAGAGAAGCATGACCTAAACTTTTTATTGGAGGTTAGTACATAATATAAATGTTGTATACCATTTTGGAATATTCTAGATACCTACTAAAAGGACTTGTTTTTTGTCCATATAAATTAACACTTAAGCGACTAGAACAATTTTGTTTTATTATAAAAAGAATACAACAATAAAACGTTTGTCAGTGAATATTTTAGGTAAGTCATGAAACATATTTGATTGCAGGACATGAAGAAAGTAGAAACGATAGACGACGTGGAAGCATTTTTGTTAAAACACGGCGAAAATATAGTGGACATGTTGGGAGGAGAGATAGATAGGATAGAACTCAAACTACGGGTGAGTAAACTGCATATTAAATCAATTATTGTCTTATTTTTTTAAGTCAAGCATTGTGCAAACACTGTGCTTCGGTAGAAGGGCACTGTCACACTGTAGCTTGTGAAATTACTGGGGTGAAGAGTCTTAACATCTTATGAAATGTCTCTTATCTTATAGTATTAACTTCCTCATATAAATTTTCTGCAACTAGTCTATGCATTTAGATATTGCACACCGCCGTCTGTTATTGTATTTTCAGTCCTGTTCCATTTCCAGGTTGTCTGTAAGAAATTGCCTAGTGCGATAAGACCGCCGATTGTTTACCTAGGATTAAGATATCTACCTCATTAAGCTTCTTTGTAATTGTTTGGTATGCAATTAAGCATTATTCTATTCTTATCACTCTTGAGTAAGAAGCGTTGGTGCTGTGCGCCCAGAATTTTACATCATTGTGTACAATACAATACTCTATATTGCAGTTAAAAGATAACAAAAAAGACTTAAAACTAAAATATATAAAGGTCTACAATAGGCGGCATTATCGCTTATTGTATACTGATCGTGGGCAGCATTATCGCTTATCAACAGGATAGCGTCTTGCTCGTCTTCTTAGGTATTTCTTTGCATAAAAATAACGAACATCCCTTTAAATATTACTAAACGTTTTATAATACTAACATTCTTTTATTCACAGAAAAAGTTCCCTCAAATTCGACACTGCGATTTGGAGATACTCTGAAGCTTAAAATCAACATGTCTTCTAATCAATAGTGGGGTAGACTTTAACTAGTCACATATGCGTCTGATTGCAGCTAGAACAAACAATAAAACTTCTATTTTACTACGAATAAATAATGAGTCAGGTAATGTTACTAAACTAATTACCCAATAATAATCGTGTGATAGGCGGAACTAAAAATTCTATTCTCTCGTGAACCAATCGCTGCTCTAGGTTCTGTATTTACACCATATACCAATCACTAATCAAACCATCACCACGACCAATCATCATCATCATCTCCTAGTAACCTGCTGATGGGTTCGTTTTAAACAAGTGAAATTTTAAAAAACTTTTAAAAACAAGCTTTTATGTCGCTCTTAAACACGGGCTAAGCCCGGGCCTTTTTATAGGCTTACACGGAGACAAAAAAGTCCAACGCGCAGAGGCTTTTTGAGCTTTTAATATAAATGTAATGGGTGACACTTATTGGAGTCTGTCTGTGAGTCCATCCATAGAAAATGTAAAAACAAGCTTTTATTATTATTACCATCTACTACTCGTCAAGACGAATCAAATGAGTCCAAACTCGATGGGGTTACGTCGTTTAATAACGGAGTTCCTATGGCCACCTATCAGCTCCATCATCAAAACAGCTCGATGTCATAATAATATTGCATGGTCATCCTATTATTCATGCATGCAAAATTTCAGCTCAATCGAAAACCGGGAAGTGGGTCAAATATAACTTTGCAAGATTTGATTGCAGAGAGACAGACAGACAACGGACAAGTGAAAGTAAATAAAAGTTTGTAAAAACATGTCGAATACTTACATCGTTTTGGGTTCACGCAGACAAGCTTTTTCTGGAAATTAGTTAGACTGTAGACTTCCCTTTCTTATTATTTATTCGTAGCTATTTTCAAATGTAGATATTATGCTCAAAGGAATTATTAAATATTATAACATCATAATTTTTGTCATGTATGCAAAATTATATAAAAATATGTAACAACATAAGTATATATAATGTTATAAAAGTATGTATGTGTATGTATCTTCAATATTTAAGGGTGTATTATGTATTTTGTTCTGGCATCATCTCGAATCTATGTAGAAATAGATCTTGTAATGGTGACTATATTTTGATAACACACAATTTTGTTTTATGGCTGTGGCAGAATATAGGTAAAGCAAATCGTTTTGACCGATCTAAGGCAGTATTGATATACCAATAAAAAAAAAGTCAAACCTAGAAATTAAGATAGCAGGCTTTTCTCATCGTCGCATAATCCTTCCATGACAAAGATATTATACGACAGAGTTAAGAAAGGTTTTTTAACTTCACGGTTTATGTCTTTAAGTATATCTTATTTTTGTCGGATAATAGTGATTGCTACCATTTACATTTGGCAATTTGGCCTCTGAGAGTAAGCTGATTGAATCTTGAATCTGCATTTTCGCAAGTCTTTTTGTCCCTAACAAAACTTTATTCTCGAATTTAAATCATATTATTAAAAGCTTGTCAAGAACACAGCACAGCATTCATTTCAAGATATTATCAAAATCAAGGTATTCATAAAATTTTATATACACTTACGATTTTATTATATTGTTGTCACATTCCTACTAACTGCTTTATGCTAAGTAGAAGTTTCCTAATGTGCCTTGTTTTGTCTTTTCGATTAAGTCTTTTAGATTATAGCAGTCTGTTATAAATTATGTACCTAAGAGACCTGTCATCACTGTCTGTCTAACCTAACCTAAGGAGATGTTAATTTTCGAAGTCTCCATGTCGTGAGTAAATTAGTCAATACTGTCTAGTATTGACTAATTTACACGACATGGTAATTAATTTACATGGCCATTTTACGGCTTGTTCTCATTTGGACAGATTCTCATTTGGACAGATTCTCATATGGACAGATTCTCATATGGACAGATTCTCAAAATGACGGAAATTGTACAGGTACATACACAACACCTAATAAATTACCATTTGCAGTCACAACAGATTCTGATCACGCGAGTGTATACTATTTATTGATGTACCTACGTGATTTTTTGAACAGATTTTTTCACACCACCATCTCAACTAGCTTTAAAGTACCAGGAGTTCATTACTATAAAGGAAGTCGATTAAATTAAATTTTGTAATAATAGCCTAATTTTTAACCCCCGACGCAAAAACGACGGGGTGTTATAAGTTTGACGTGTCTCTCTGTCTGTGTGTATGCGCGTGCGTGCGTTATGCTAATTTGGTCAAACAATAATTTGGCCCAACATGGATTACGTCCAATTAGAAATAATGTCCAATATGAATTTGGTCCAAAATAAAATACGTCTAATTAAGAATAATGTCCAACACTAATTTCGTCCAAAATAATTTGGTCCAACTAGGATTTATGTCCAATATGTTTTTTGTCCAACTATGATTAATGTCCAACACGAATTGGTTTATTCCTGATGGTCATGGAAGAAATGAAAGGAAATCTTCATTTCGGGTGACAGCTGTCAAACTTGAAACGTCAATATTTCAGAAAGTTATCGTCCTAGGCTGACGCTGTCATAGAAGAAATTAAAGCTGTTGAAGAGATCTGCCTTTCAAATGACAGCTGTCAAACTAGAAATATCAATATCTTGGAAAATAATCGTCCTAGGCTGACGCTGTCATGGAAGAAATTAAAGGTCTTGGAGAGATCTTCATTTCAGATGACAGCTGTCAAACTTGAAATGTCAATATCTCGGAAAATACTCGTCCTAGGCTTACGCTGTCATAGAAGAAATTAAAGGTCTTAGAGAGATCTTCATTTCAGATGACAGCTGTCAAACTAGAAATGTTAATATTTTGGAAAATATTCGTCCTAGGCTGACGCTATCATGAAAGAAATAAAAGGTCTTGGGAAGATCTGCCTTTTAGATGACAGCTGTCAAATTTGAAATGTCAAAATCTGGAAGATCCCCAAAGATTTTTAATTTCTTCTATGACAGCGTCAGCCTAGAACGAGTATTTTCCGAGATAATGACATTTCAACTCATTGGCAAAGTTGTGGTGCTATAGCACGTTCTCTAGCCATAAAATAAGAATAGAATAGACATTTCAAGTTTGACAGCTGTCATCTGAAATGAAGATCTCTCCAAGACCTTTCATTTCTTCTATGACAGCGTCAGCCTAGGACGAGTATTTTCCGAGATAATGACGTTTCAAGTTTGACAGATGTCATCTCAAATGAAGATCTCTCCAAAACCTATCATTTATTCCTTGACAGCGTCAGCCTAGAATGAGTATTTTCCGAGATATTGACGTTTCAGTTTGACAGCTGTCATCTCAAAGGCAGATCTTCTCAAGACCTTTCATTTCTTCCATGACGCTATCAGGAATAAACCAATTCGTGTTGGCCTTCAAGAAGAAAAAACTTCAAGAGTAGAACTGTCAACCCATACATTCACAAAAGTACAATGTATAGGGTGCCAGTTCCAGGGCCGGTTTTAACATTACCGGCGCCCTGGGCGAGATTTCTACGGCGCCCCCTAAAAAGCAATTCAAACCCATACTAAAAACGAAAAAGGAAAAAATTCCAGGAATTTTTTCTGGACCGAATCCGATGGGCAAAATCATGGGCGTTTCTAGAAAAAAATACACCTTTCCAGCTAGCTGAGAGCTCTGAGAAAATTTTGAATTTTTCAGCACGAAGCACGAGCTGCGTTTAGCTTGCTCCGAGTTGCAAAGAAACTAAATAAGTTAAAAGCGCGAGCAGCTCGCTGCGAGCGCCGCGAAAATTTAGATTTTTTTAACACGAATGATGTGCGTTTAGCTTGCTTCGAGTGGCAAAGAAACTAAATGTCCTTATTCATAAAAGCGCGAGCGCCGAGAAAATTTTGAATTTTTCAGCACGAGTGATGTGCGTTAAGCTTGCTTCGAGTGGCAAAGAATCTAAATGTCCTTATTTATAAAAGCGCGAGTAACTCGCTACGAGCGCCGAGAAAATTTTGAATTTTTCAGCACAAATGTTGTGCATTTAGCTTGCTCCGAGCGGCAAAGAAACTAAATAAGAATTCTTATTTATGAAAGCGCGAGCAGCTCGCTGTGAGCGCCGAGAAAATTTAGATTTTTTTCAGCACGAATGATGTGCGTTTAGCTTGCTTTGAGTGGCAAAGAATCTAAATGTCCTTATTTATAAAAGCGCGAGTAACTCGCTGCGAGCGTCGAGAAAATTTTGAATTTTTCAGCACGAATGATGTGCGTTAAGCTGACTTCGAGTCGTAAAGAAAGTAAATGTTCTCATTTATAAAAGCGCGAGCAGCTCGCTGCGAGCGCCGAGAAAATTTTGAATTATTCAGCAAGAATGTTGTGCGTTTAGCTTGCTCCGAGCGGCAAAGAAACTAAATAAGTATTCTTATTTATAAAAGCGCGAGCAGCTCGCTGCGAGCGCCGAGAAAATTTAGATTTTGTTCAGCACGAATGATGTGCGTTGAGCTTGCTTCGAGTGGCAAAGAATCTAAATGTCCTTATTTATAAAAGCGCGAGTAACTAGCTGCGAGCGCCGAGAAAATTTTGAATTTTTCAGCACGAATGATGTGCGTTAAGCTTGTTTTAAATCGCAAAGAAAGTAATTGTTCGCATTTATAAAAGCGCGAGCAGCTCGCTGCGAGCGCCGAGAAAATTTTGAATTATTTAGCACGAATGTTGTGTGTTTAGCTTGATCCGAGCGGCAAAGAAACTAAATAAGTATTCTTATTTAAAAAAAGCGCGAGCAGCTCGCTGCGAGCGCCGAGAAAATTTAGATTTTGTTCAGCACGAATGATGTGCGTTTAGCTTGTTTCGAGTGGCAAAGAATCTAAATGTCCATATTTATAAAAGCGCGAGAAACTAGCTGCGAGCGCCGAGAACATTTTGAATTTTTCAGCACGAATGATGTGCGTTAAGCTTGCTTCGAAACGCAAATAAAGTAATTGTTCGCATTTATAAAAGCGCGAGCAGCTCGCTGCGAGCGCCGAGAAAATTTTGAATTATTTAGCACGAATGTTGTGCGTTTAGCTTGCTCCGAGCGGCAAAGAAACTAAATAAGTATTCTTATTTATAAAAGCGCGAGCAGCTCGCTGCGAGCGCCGAGAAAATTTAGATTTTGTTCAGCACGAATGATGTGCGTTTAGCTTGCTTTGAGTGGCAAAGAATCTAAATGTCCTTATTTATAAAAGCGCGAGTAACTCGCTACGAGCGCCGAGAAAATTTTGAATATTTCAGCACAAATGTTGTGCATTTAGCTTGCTCCGAGCGGCAAAGAAACTAAATAAGAATTCTTATTTATGAAAGCGCGAGCAGCTCGCTGCGAGCGCCGAGAAAATTTTGAATTATTCAGCAAGAATGTTGTGCGTTTAGCTTGCTCCGAGCGGCAAAGAAACTAAATAAGTATTCTTATTTATAATAGCGCGAGCAGCTCGCTGCGAGCGCCGAGAAAATTTAGATTTTGTTCAGCACGAATGATGTGCGTTTAGCTTGCTTCGAGTGGCAAAGAATCTAAATGTCCGCCCCATTATAGAGCCTGTGGCGCCCCTTTTATCCGGCGCCCTGGGCGGTCGCCCAACCGCGCCCTACCCTAACGCCGGCACTGGCCAGTTCTACTCTTGACATTTCAGCGGGATCCCGTATGGCATGCTACGGCCACAGAAAGAGCAATACGCAAGAAGTAGGACTTTAAAAAATGTAATATCTTCTTGGAATCCTAGGATCCATGGACACAAACCCCCAAAAAGTACTAGGAGACCAGATACCATGAAGAGATAAAATTTTTTTGAACTCTCACTTGCGTTTCTCTCTTCCAGCTCCTTATGGTTTTGGTTAACCTCTTTCTAATTTCTGGTATCCTAGTACTTTATAATATGATAACACCATGTTGTAATAATAATATGATGAACATTGAAGTCGGTATAATATGAAAAATACATGAATGTAGTAAACTAGTCGCAATAGGAATTTCTAGACATTTTTGGTAAAAATACCCATAAGACGAGGAGTAGTCCAGAGGAAAATTTAAATTCTCATCGGCAGCCATAAGATGACGTAGGTAATGAAAAATATATATTTTATATAACCTTTTTTGCATAAGTGTACTCCCGTCATTTTGAGAATCTGTCCATATGAGAATCTGTCCAAATGAGAATCTGTCCAAATGAGAACAAGCCCATTTTACCTGTCTAAATGGAGCGAATCACGGCGAATGTTGGTTAAGGTCGTGGTAACTAACCCAGGCGGGATGTCCCATTAAAACCCCAAATCTGTTAATATAAATCAGATTTGACTGAACCAGATATATTTATTGTTCCATATAATATAATATAACAGCTGCACCCAGCGGTTTTACCCACTTTTCCATAGCCTATGTGTTATTCTATGGTCTAAGCTATCTGTATACCAAATTTCAGCTCAATCGGTCCACCCGTTTAGGCGTGAAAGAGTAACAAACACATCCTGACATCCAGATATCCATTCTTACAAACTTTCACGTTTATAATATTAGTAAGATTATGACGTCCAAAATTGTGATTTTGACCTCATGCAAACGGATAGAAAATTAGACTTTTTATTGTTGTCATCTGTATTCTTCTGTGATTTAATATTGTACATAATTTAAATATAGCTTGTAAGAAATAGAAATATATTAATAAGCTTATGTTAAAAAATAAATTGTGAATAAACTGTTGCTACTTATAATTTGTTTTAATTTTTGATCTTTTTGTTAAATGCATTTAAATAGGCTATGATGGTGCACTTTAATATTCAATTTCACAATTATTTATTTTCTTAATTACAAAGTTCTATTTAGACTATCGACCATTAGGACAGCACCTCAATAAGAATTATTTCGCCATACAATGTATGGAATGAAAAAACAATTATTGTAATTTCTGCAAGATCCTGCACACAATTCAGTGCATGCCCCTACGGTTTTTGAAAAAACTTTATTTGTAGCAAATAAATGCGTTGTATTTATTTATTTAGGTAGTTATTGCTACTAACTACACAAGAGGTTTTGCTACAAAATGGCATCAGCTTGGCATATGCAGGTGAAATAAGAACAAAGCTTGTCTTCCATTGGTTCAGGAGGTGCAACAGGTTGTGTTAAGCCGCGTCTCTAGCGCCTGTTTTGGTTCAAAAATTCAACACAAACATCACAACATTCAAAAAAATTCTCGGCGATTTTGATTAATATTGATATTATATATTGTTGTACGTGCTTTCCATCGGATATGGAAAGCAAAAAATATTGTTGGAGCAAACAAGAAGTGCAGTTTGACAATATTTTGTGAAAGATGTTGTAATGTTTGTGTTGAATGGTTGAACAGGCGCTGTACACGCGGCTATATAATTCATCTTCTGCTGTTTATATTGTTTTTCTAGTCAAGCATTTCTTTGTAGTTTATAACTCTAATGTTAAGGGATAAAATAGAATGTGTCGAATAAATGAAGGTAAATTTTTTAATCATAATTTAATTAGTATAAAATATAATATTATAATAATATAATATTAATTTATTTTTTAGTTTTAACTTACATGCCTTCCATATTTTGTCACATTTCTATAACATAAAATGGCGATAAGCAATGCATTGAGATAGTTGAATGATAAAAAGAGACAGAAGATCTAGGATGCGCATGATTCGAGTATTGAGAGGTGCGAAAGAGACAACAGACACATTATATTCGCGAGTGAAGAAGATAACCGACTAAAGGTCATCGTCTATTACACCAACTCGACGCAAATTACACTCAGGCTTGACTTGCAGCTAAGTATTTAATTTTAAGCGAAAGCCTGTGGCTTATGAATCTCTCATTTTCTAAACCTTGCATAGTTCTATTTTAATCAATTATAGAAAATTTACATTTAAAAAATCTTTGTTTAGCTGCGAGTTAAGTTGGAGTTGCATCGTCGAATGTTGTAATGAGCTATGACCCTAAACTTGTCTCAAACACGAAATAAGCGCATTCTAGATCTTGCAGTACATTATTAGACGAATTTCAAATTACGCCGTAAGGTACATTTATATTAGAACTAGCGCACTGAATCATAAAAACCAATAGTTAAATAATATAATATTTATATGCACATGCTATACATAACGGCAGAAAACTAACAAATCACATCACATCAGTCTGTTCAATTCAATGTTCCACCACCCTTTAACATACAATTTTAAAATGCACCTGGAATCGGTTCCCTTTGTTGAGCTAAATATTTCAACAAACAAATTAAAGCTTCTGTTGAAATGGCCAAAAAATGAGACTATTTTAAAAGTAAAACAAAGCTCAAAAGGAGTTAAAAGATGTGTATGGAGCGTGGCATACCAGTCCACCATTTTGTTTTTTATTTTTAAAATCGCCGTGCGTTGTAAACCGATAGCTGGCATCACCAACAAAAACATTCACATGACACCTTATAACTCCAAAACCTGACACTTTACGAGGGTGGGTGTCAGAATATTTTTTATAGATATTAATGTCAGCTATCGATTTACATAGCTTAGGTAGCCGTGGCCGTAACATGATACACGGGATCCCGACGAAACTTCAAGAGTTGAACTGTCATCTCATACATTGTACTTTTGTGAATGTATGGGATGACAGTTGACAGTAAGATAAGTCTACGCAGCGTCTACGCTTGAGAGGCTGGCCGCGATTTTGAAAAAAAAAAGGCGGATCGGTAGGCCACAAATCTTCACTCGTTTAGATAGCGGGTTTAGTTTGGGGCAGGCAGAGGTTGTAATGAGCAGTTTTGTTCCAAAAGTCTGAGTTCTTCCATCCGCACCATCCTTTGCTGATGATGATAGACAGGTCTTCGGTGCCAGTGTAGTGTGGATCCAGGATTAAATAGCGAGTTTCATTTGTCACTGAATTACATTCAACGCCTAGGATTGTGTGCGCCAGTACACCTCCACCTGAAAAAACAATAGTCAATTTTATTATCACAGAAATGTTCAAAATATAATATTGGCGACAATTTTTATTATGATCGCTATGAAGCAGTCAATTATGATATTCTATTATATCCCAGGAAGCAGATTGGTTTATGTTAAGCCTTTCACACTAGGTCGCAAGCAGTCAAAATTGGCGCCGCTTGCAAATTAATGTGAACTCTTACAGTATGTAGTAATTGCAGTTATTTGAGCGAGAAAAGGTAACAAACACATCCACACACACACAACTATACATATTATTGAAAAAAAAAAAATTTTTCAAAAATTATTTTCATGCCATTTTTAAATATATCAAACTGGAAACACTTTTAAAACGTGTGCAATAATATTATGGAGGGCCGTTCTTAAGGAATTTAAATTAATTCTATGAATTTATATTTCAAAATTTGTCAAATAGTGCGAGCGAGAGAGCGTCACTCGATATATACGCTCTTAATAATAGAAACAAAAGCTTATGCTACCAAGACGAGGCTTGACAAACTTCAAAGACTTCAAAATAAAATTATCAAAACACTATTTAATTACAACTATCTAACATCAACAACAAAAGTATATAACGAAACCAAATTAATGAACATTAAAAATCTTTATAAATACAACATCTGCATATTCATTCGTAAAACTCTCAAACGGAATGTCCATAGTAATCTCACGTTCACGCAAAAATCTGTCACCAACCGCCGCACGCGTCGAGCCATTTGGTTATACCTAGACACCGCACAAACTACGGCAAGTCGATGCTTACTGTTGAAGGAGCGCAACTTTATAACCAAATACCATCCCGTATAAAAAATGTAGACTCATTTCCCGTGTTTAAAAAACAGCTAGCACAATATATTATATTAAACCAGTGAGTTCATATAGAAAATAAAATTCTTATAATTTTTACATTTGAAATTAATAGTTATACATTAATATTATTTTTTATGAACAATAATAATGAATCTGTCTCATGACATAAATATATATCTGATATTTATTTTTGCATTCGAATAATAGTGTGTCCACCTAAATTTGTCTATCTAACTAAAATATTTTTGTCAATAAAAATTAATTTTACTTTTTTGTTTAAAAACACGGGGAAAGAGTCAATCGCAATATTATCTGTTGTGCATGTACCTACCTACTTATTCTACCATCATAATAATTAATGTAACAAGTAACTACCAACCTATATTGTAATTTTAATATTTAAGCTTTACTTATTTCGATGTTTGTGACGACGAACAAAGATAATCAATGTTATGTATATTATGTTATCACGTAAGTGGCAATATTTGCCTTTGTTGATAATAAAGATCTTTAAACCTAACAAAAGCTTATATCTATGGTTTTGCCAGCATGGACAAATTCTTTCTTATCTAAATACTATGTCATAAACTCGATTTTGCTACAAATTTCAACTTAGCCTAATTAGCGGTTTAGACTGATTTCAAACTTCATAAGAGTGACTAATGATAGATCAGTCAATCAGTCACTTTTTAGGGTTCCGTACCTCGAAAGGCAAAAACGGAACCCTTGTAGGATCACTTTGTTCTTTTTGTTTAATAACAACTTATTAATTTATAACAACAATACATAATTATATTATCTAGGTTCTATGTCACTTACCAATCATAATAGGGCTCCCATGCGTTTGAAAATGATGCACCAATTCCGGGGAATAACTAAGCAACTCCTGTCCAGTATTAGCGAATATAATCCTAGATGTGACTCCGAGGAGTGTT
Organism: Hemithea aestivaria; assembly: GCA_947507615.1. Lineage (NCBI taxonomy): Eukaryota > Metazoa > Arthropoda > Insecta > Lepidoptera > Geometridae > Hemithea > Hemithea aestivaria. The sequence continues at coordinate 9,504,651 of OX382328.1, forward strand.
TCCAAGCAGAACATCACTTCAGTGGAGCCGATCCATTGCTTGGAGCCAATGAACGATGAGGGTTTGTCTCCGATCTTAACAAGGCACTGTTGAATTTCTCTGTGGCTTGGTACTTCTACTGTTGTGTATCCTTGATACCTGAAAATAACAATAAATAATATGATCATTATTTAAGTTCTTAGCACATATACTCAAGATTCTACACAATTACTTGGCTAAGGCATAAGGGTCTTATCTATAAACTGAAAACACAACTTCCAAACACATTCTTCATGATTTTAAAATCGTATCTGAAAGAAAGAGAGTTTCAAGTGAAATATGGCGAAGACTACTTTGAACTATACCCCATTAGAGCATCCGTACCACAGGGTTCAGTTTTGGGCCTGGTGTTGTATTCCATATACACGGCAGATCTGCCTGAGACACAGGGAGTAGTAACAGCAACGTATGCCGACGACACCGCATGTCTTTCAAGCGACACGGATCCAATTAAAGCATCTGAAAAGCTACAAATCCAGCTAGATAAAATAGACTTGTGGTTACAGAAATGGAGAATAAAGCCAAATGTCTCCAAATCAACCCAAGTAACGTTTGCACTTCGAAAGGGAGACTGCGGACCTGTCTGCATGGAAGACAAAGCTTTACCAACAGATAACACTGTTAAATATCTAGGTCTACACTTAGACAGGAGACTGACCTGGGCAAACCATATCAAAGCCAAGAGAACAGCAGCCAACTTACAATTCAAAAATCTTTCCTGGCTAGTAGGCCGACAATCTCGACTTTCGCTTAGCAACAAGTTGCTTGTATACAAGTCTGTTATAAAGCCTATATGGACATACGGTATAGAACTGTGGGGATCTGCTAGCAACTCCAACCTCGAAATATTACAAAGATTTCAGAACATATCCCTGAGAATCATTTCTTGTGCACACTGGTTCGTCAAAAACTCAGAAATACATGAGTATCTTGAAATGCCAACGGTGAAGGAAGAAGTAGCGAACTATAGCAAAAAATATAAAAACCGGCTGGACCACCACAGCAACACCTTGGCCAGAGAACTGCTAGACGACCAACAAAACATAAAGCGCCTAAAAAGGTGGCATATACTAGGTCTTGACCAGAGAAAGTAACTCAAGCAAACAGGCATATTGACGCTATTGCTGAATAGCCTCAAACTTCTCCACTATCTCCCGAGAACGCATCTGATAAAGGCTACAGAGCCGATTGCAGATATAAATAAACAGGAGAAAAAAAAAAAAAAAAAAAAATTACTTGGCTGAAGCTCGCCAACGTAAACGGATAATACTGTAGACTATCACAAAGCGTGCCGCTAAAAGGGACAAGAAATATTACGTCACCATATTTCGGGTTACCATACGAAGAAAATTAAACCAAAATTTGTGCATGTTCCTTTATTTTTTAGAAATAAGTACCTAACCATTTATTAAGTAAAATACGAGGTAGACTTACTATATATAAAATGTACTCTGTGAGTTAGACTTTATCCTAATGGTAAGAGATAAGGTTGAGGTTTTAAAGATCTTTATTATCAATAATTATCAACAAAGACACACTTTGGTACATAACAATTATTATTTCGTTAGTCGTCACAATCATCAAGTTAAATAAAACTTAAATAATAAGATTACAAGATAGGGTAGATATTATTAGTTGCCGCGGACGAGTGCTTCAGTGTACCCGCAGCCCCGGTGATATGGCATTCCGCAGGAACACCCCCATGTTTTTTAATGGTTATCCTCGCCACACACATCTTCGACGGGGGGTCCCACATACCACCCTGCGCCCCTCGGCGCTGGGTGACAATGCGCGGGTAACGCATTTTCCTGGGGGAAAAAAAGGTAGTTACTATACTTCGTTTCAAAAACAAAGATAATTTTCAGGTCAGGAAGGTTATAATATTATCAACGATACTTGCCATGATACAAAATATATGAGATAAATTCAAATATACATATTCCTATAATTTTAAATGTTTGAGGTAAAGATATAAGAAATTTATTTTCTACAATATATAACTCGTTGGTACAATATAGAGGTAAGATATTATGTAAGCTGTTTTTTAAACACGGGAAATGAGTCTACATTTTTTATATGGGATGGTATTTGGTTATAATTTATAATTTTAAGAGATAACCTTTTTATTGTAAGCTTTTATTTACTTTCACCTGTCTGTTGTCTGTCTGTCTGTAATCAAATCTTGCAAATTTAATTAGATCCACTCCCGGTTTCCGATAGAGCTGAAATTTTGCAACCATATATATATATATATATATATATATATATATATATATATATATATATATATATATATATATATATATATATATATATATATCGGATGACAATGCAATATTATTATGACGAGGACCTGATCTGATGATAGAACTGGAAGGTGGCCATAGGAACTCCGTAACTAAACGACGCAACTCTATCGAGTTTGGGCTCATTTGATTCGTCTTGGCGAATACTTTGGTGCTAGATGGTAATAATAATAATAAAAGCTTGTTTTTATTAAGTTTTTTTTAAATTTCACTTGTTTATTTACAAGCATTTATTTCTTCAATATTTTATATATGTATTTAAGATTAAACCAACGATGAAAAAGTATTTACATCACCTAACTATTAAGCAATGATTTAAATACTACTTATAAATAAAAAAACGTCGTTGAGGTAAAAAACGTAGAAATACCTATTTAGTTCCTTTAAATTTCGCGGGACTCCTTTCGTGAAAAGCACTCAATCCAAAAATTCTAAATGCTAGTGTACGACCCACAAGCCACTATCTGCGCCACTGCGCCACATGTGACAGGAAGCCAGGGCCCCAGCCACTCGTTCAAGTCAATTATTGTTATGAATAGGGATATTGACAAGGGCAAAAAAAAAAAGGTAGTCCTGGGTATTTTTAATACCTGACGTAAATTTAATCATATTTATTACGGATTTTGATGACTTCATGGACCAAAAAACTTAGTCAAACCATCTTTTTTTTATTTTATCTTTATTGTTTTAGTTTCCTCTGTCTACGGTTTTTTCAGACGGCCGATAGCACACCCTCGTGTTCGAGTTGACTACTATATACATTATAAATAATAAGTCAAGCCATTATTTTTCCATGAATGTTATAAAATATATTTATATTTATAAAAAAAGTTGGCAACACAAGCGTTTTCAGTTTTGAGGTTATAATAATAATTATTTTTTATATTTAAGCTTTTTATAAAGCCTAAGTTACGTCTAGAGTGCATACAACACAATTACTAATGATTAAAATTTTGTTACGAAATGCTTGTGTTAAAAAAATAGTATAATACTTACGAATAAAAAGACAATCCGAACATTTTCTTTTCACTATCACTTTTACACCCTATCACGCTACACCGCACCATTTTTTAAACTAAATTGTAGATATATTCAGTCTTTATCGTTTACAAGTAATTTCATTAAAAAAATCTTTGCTGAAAATCAGTAATTTATATTTTAATCAAGACGACTACAATATTTTGCAGCTAGCTGTCAAAATTTGTTTCGCAAACTACTTTGCGAAACACGAAAAAAGCGGCACGCTGTATGAAACAAAAAATAGCATCATTCTATTTCTTTCTTTTACACAGCTTTCGCATAAGTTGTTCTCTTTCTCGTGCGAATGAGATAGAACACATCCCAAAGTCTATAGTTCTTTCTCTGTCTACGCTCGCCAAGCTTGGCTTTAATCTTCATGCCAATTTTTATTTGTTTTGGCGAAAATACCTATTTAAAAAAAAACCATTTATAAATAAATTTATTTGTTATTTTGGCTCTTGCTAAAGAAGGAAAGTTGTTGGTAGTCAGTAAGGTTGAGGGAAAGAGACCTCGCGGACGATCTCCAATACGATGCGAAAAACCTTACCGGCATGCCAGTGGATCAGGCCATGAGATCAGCAACGGATAGAACCTGGCAAAGTGTAATTCAAAGAGTAATGGCAAATCCTGCAGACTAGACACGACCTTCACTTCGCGAAGATAACGACTAAGAAGAAGAGAAAGAAGGAATACTTTTCTACCAGATATCGTTATCTTAATCATATTTGTTTGCCAAATTTCAAGCAAATATGTTAATGCTTCTCCAATCTGATCTAATCTAGATGCTACAGAAATGACATATTATTAAATATACTCACCTAAACCAGGAAAATATAGTCTGCATAGAGCGATAAGCGCACCCCCATCCGTCATCATTGAAGTTATCCTGCATATAATGGTAGTATGCGTATCTGCCTCTAACTAGCGCCACTTGAACATCGGCCCGTGACGTCACAAGACACTGTTATATCTATAGATTCGTTACAACTCACCTAAACCAGGAGAATATAGTCTGCATAGAGCGATAAGCGCACCCCCAGCCGTCATCATTGAAGTTATCCTGCATATAATGGTAGTATGCGTATCTGCCTCTAACTAGCGCCACTTGAACATCGGCCCGTGACGTCACAAGACACTGTTATATCTATAGATTCGTTACAACTCACCTAAACCAGGAGAATATAGTCTGCATAGAGCGATAAGCGCACCCCCAGCCGTCATCATTGAAGTTATCCTGCATATAATGGTAGTATGCGTATCTGCCTCTAACTAGCGCCACTTGAACATCGGCCCGTGACGTCACAAGACACTGTTATATCTATAGATTCGTTACAACTCACCTAAACCAGGAGAATATAGTCTGCATAGAGCGATAAGCGCACCCCCATCCGTCATCATTGAAGTTATCCTGCATATAATGGTAGTATGCGTATCTGCCTCTAACTAGCGCCACTTGAACATCGGCCCGTGACGTCACAAGACACTGTTATATCTATAGATTCGTTACAACTCACCTAAACCAGGAGAATATAGTCTGCATAGAGCGATAAGCGCACCCCCAGCCGTCATCATTGAAGTTATCCTGCATATAATGGTAGTATGCGTATCTGCCTCTAACTAGCGCCACTTGAACGTCGGCCCGTGACGTCACAGCCGGGATAGCTTCGTGCGGGTTAACAAGGCGGGCGCTCTTATTCACGTAGGCGTTGCCTCGACGGAATATTGGTCGGGTTACAGGCAAGGATAGCTGCTCATGAAGTAGTCTGCGTTCTTTCTCTGGAATTATGCGCCAAATTTTAATACAGTTTTAATAGCTTACAATTACTCACGAAACTTGTCACGTTTTAACAGATAGTGTGCTACAGACGCTCTACGACAAAATGTCGATCCGAAAATATATCAGTCTGTGTAACAAAATTATACAAAAATCCGTGCATTACGAAATTATTTTTTAGAAATGTATTAAATTTCCTAGTGCGCGTCAGGCCTAAGTTTTTTTTTTATATAATAGTAATTTACTTTACTAGTTTTTACTTATATGCAAGAGGTGGCGCTAAATCAGTGGAGAATTTTGGGAGTTCTATGACTTAGCATAATTATTATCATAAGGTAGTGTACAAATGGACTGGTTTTTTTTTCAAAATGATATTTTCAAAAATCACCATTTAGTCAAACTTTTCTGTGCCAATCTAGACCTGCCAGGCATCTAAAATAACATCTGATACAATGTTAATTGATATCTTACCCATACTTTCATCCGGTATGCCTTTAGGCACTATTCTCGTGATAAAATGTCCCAGCTCTGGCGGCAGGTAATGATATGTTTCCGGCAGGCGTAGACCAGCGCCATCGCCTATTCCTTCTTGACCTAAAATAAACATTATAAAATAACTAACATTATAAAAAAAACCGGGAAGTATATTAAATGCTGCACTCTCGCTTTCAATAAGCAAGGGCGAAATGTATGTTTTAATTCTTAACTTGTATAATTAACTTGTGTACCTAATAAAAGTTTTACTGGTTTTGATGAACTCAAATGGGACCATCTTTGAAACGAAAATAAAAAAACCCAAAGCGGTTTAGGCGTCTTTGAGTAATCATTGAATGTACAATTTAAAAAAATCAAACAATTTGTAAAGAAAACATTTGTATTTTTTGTGAAGTTAGTTAAAAAACAGCTGATTTTAATTTGAGAAATCTTTTATTAGTTAATCTTTTTTTGGCGTGGGAACTCATTTGTTTACAAAAAGGATATTCCTTGTTCAATCCGAGTATAGAGTAGGTTTTTTTCTAGTCTGTACTGGTCTATTGCTAGGCAAAGACCTCCCCTAAATCATTCAAGGGTATCTTAATAAACCAGCTATGAATACAAACCTAATTGTTCCAACAAAACACTCTCCAACAGCCTGAGTGATCTGCAAGCAGCTTCCACCAACACTGTGTACAGATCCAGCAGCTTTGTGTTGCGGTGGATCATGGCCAGCGTGTCTATTCTTAGAGGCATGCTTATACAGAATGCAGCTGTAAAGGTAATGTATTATTAGACATCAAAGATGCTTTATTGTAATTATTCCACTATGGGAGTATTCTAAATATATATATCTGCTGATTTTTATTAAATTTAGAGGACAAGGAATTGGCATACTGTATTTTGGAATCATTCCAAATTCCATTGATAGATAAACAAAAACGATAGGGCCTCGAGCCCCCTGATTCCGTGCTGTATTTGTATTAAATTTACTATTTATATTAGTAGTTTTGACAATACTTACGTTTTCTCTGTGTAGTCATCATTTTGACAGCTGTTTTAACAAGTTTTTCAGACAGTATATCCTTTGTTGCTTTCATTACAAAATTAACTGGTACTATATCCTGAAACATTGAAAAAATGTTGAAGAAACATCAATGTTTAGTTTGAAAACATTGATGTATTTGTAACAATGTTTTGACTTCGATGACATAGAAAAATTTAAGTTATAGACTAAAACATCGAAATTTATTTCTGAACAATATTTGCTTCAGAATACATCAATGTTTTTAGACATATTATAGTTTTTTTTTTATCATGTATCAATACTTTTCAACCAATGTTACACATTGTGAAACATTATTGCTTTTTTTTTATATTGATCACATCCGTGGAAATCAAACACCAATGTAAACTTTTTTACAGCATATTCAAGTCACTACCAAATAAAAGATGACATTACTCACTACAACATTAGTATTATGCTTCTTCTTCTTAGGCTGTTCCGGACTCATGGAGTCCATGAGTTCACCAATAGTAGCCTCTGGGCTGGTCCCAGTAAGGCCCACATCCGACGCCACTCCAAACAAGTATACAGAAGTACTGTCAATGTGAAATGATACTTGTCCCGATGCTATCTGTGGAAACATAATTTAACAAACATTTGAGTAAATTGAAGTCCTTTTCATTATACTTTATTAAAGTTTTTATGAGGTTGTTATTATGTTTTATGTATAAAATATGTCAAATTACAAATGCAGTATTGTAAAATATTTAGGGTGAACACACATTGGGTGTGCACAGCTTACATTTGCTTTGTTTTATCGCCTTTTTGTCTCAGATAATTATAAAATTATTGTATGCAATCAAGATCTTAATTTGAACCAAGCTGTGGCAGTCCAGGATCCTTTGAAGGATTAACCTTATGACCTGGATTGACCTTAGGTATGATTATAGCCTAACTAGGGAAGCTTGAGAAAAACTTTTTTCTTGGATCTTTACAGCACTGACAAGCAAAGTTTTAACCTATGATTAACTTGATACAGAAAAATTACACTAGAAAAATTTCTTTTAAAAAAAAATTACAATATTACCTTTTTCCTTTTATTCTGCATAATATTCTTGACCCCCGCAATAGTAGCTTCTACACTCAACGGCAATACTGTATGGAGTCTCACATGAAGGAATTGTTTCCACATCTCTTCTGTGCTTAGAACCTCATAATTAGTCTCCTCAAACTTCTCATGGACTAAGAAGTGGGCTTTCATTTCTTTACTTTCGTTTACTATAATCACTAATGGATTGTCTGTTATGTCGACATCCTGAAATTAATTATTATTTTATGAATACAATTTATTTAAGTAGTTAACCCAATTAGGTTAGCCTAGCGGTGCCATATAGCACTTTGTTATTAAATTATTTGTTTAAACAATTGCTTAAAATATTATACCTCTATATAAATAAATTCAGGACATAATGAGTTAAACTACCTATTTTTAAAAGTTAAAGCTTTTTTAATTTTATCTAGAGTATTATGTGTTTTTGTGTTTTTCATTTAGAAATATATCTTTTACTTTCAATGTTAATGGTATGCTAATCATTGGCACGGCATTGAAAGTCCTATTTGATATTTACTTTATATGACTGGAAATAGGTCACCTTTAGCTTACATAATAGGTTTGGTGAGTGGGTGTGCCCAATTCACTAATATTATTGCTTCTACTAGTAATAACACCGATCAAACTATATGATGTAGTCATCCTCGAAAATAATAACAGGTAGTTCTAATGCTAATTAAGTGTTGTGTCATACCTGTAATATGTCCCTCATAGTAGGTCCCGTCGTCAGAGATTCTCCAAACCTTACCACGCCGCATAGTTCTATCTCAGCGGGAAGGTTTAGAAGCAGCTGGTGATATGAATTTTTCTCGTTTTCGAATTGTTCTAGGCTCAATCCAACCACCAGTAAAGTGCCATCGTACATAAGCCCGTATAGACATCCTGTACTCTCGTTTGTCTCTATACTAGAGAGCCTCTATAAAACAGCGAATATTCCGTTTATTATTACAATAAATTCACGGAAACAAATAAAATACACTTCAAAATAGCGCTGACAAAATGCTGTGGTGACGTATTAGGTTAAATCGTCGGCAACGCATATTTATGTAAAGCAATGAAGACTTTTGATAATTCTGATTAATACGTTGTATCATTTACTAAGCAAATAGTATATTTAAGCTTGTAAAAATTGTAAATTAACAAAGTTTACCTCGATAACACTACTCGATATTTTGAGACGTGGTGACATTTTGAATGGAATGTTGCCAATGATCCACAGATAACGTCAATTTATTCGCAAACCCTTTCTATAGATACTATAAACTTTGCCAGTGCAATATATTTAAAAATTATCTTTTAGATCCTTGCTAAGAAATTGCTTAATGTAATAAGACCGCCGATAGGTAAACATTATCATTTTAGTTAATATCTAGCTCAGAAAGTTTTTTATAAGTGTTTATTAATGCAATAAAGTCAAAGAGCTTACGATATCAAAACTCATTGTATGAAGTATTATTCCATTATCCGTGGCTAAACCAAATACCTTTTACCCAAGGAAAAAAAAAAGAGGTTTCTCAATTGCACCATAATAAAAGATCTCACACTCACACCCTTTAATTACGTTATGTACTTTCCATAATATTTATAGGCATTTGTCCCTGGAAATGAAGGGGAGGATTTATGATAAAAAAATAAAATTAGGTTTACGAAATACTATAATAATATTTATTGTAATATTTTATTTGCTATGTGTGCATCAGATTTTCATAATTTTTTATACACACATTTATAACATTTTCAACAAGACTCGCCCTATCTTTAGCTAATTTCATTGCTTTATCCTGATTCTCTACTGAGAGATTACTGCCACCAAACTTCTGAGTTCCACAGAGAAATCCTTTGTTGTAAGAAATGATTAAATTAGATCCGATTCCACCGCACATTTCTTCTTCATATGTGGATGGGTCTGTCATTAATATGGGGCTGGAAAGAAATAGAACATTAGCATTAAAACTGCTTAAAAGTCTACCTAGGTCTTACTATTATCAACATAATATTATGTCATTAGAAATAGTGACTATTATTTTGTATTTTCATTTCAGGATATGCTATTGTTAACATAGCAGGAGTTATGCATTTAGTTGTTGATCATCCACTTATAGTTTGTTGAGAATCACCAATAACAAGGTACAGTGTGTTATAGCCCTAGGCTAGGTTAATATAAAATTGTATATTAAGTTTAATAATTACTTTTGATTATGATTATACACAGCGAAACTGGTCACAACAGGCAGTCCATGGACTGGTAATTTCTTTCTTTCATTGATGTCCACTTTGATTTCTTCCGTGTCAATATCATAGCTCACTGATGGTAGAGATACTAGAACAAAGACAAGAACAATAAATACATATAAGATGTTGTCCATTAATCTTGTGTGTGTCACGTAAAAAGCTGACCAATCAGAGAATAGTTTACAATTTCACAAGCAAAATACAGTATGTTTGTAAACTTTTATCTGGGCTTGGTTAGTTTATAAACTACTAACTAAAATTTGAGTGTTATATTGCCAAATTTATAATCTGCAGTTTATAATTTCACTAGATTAAAAAACTATTGATCTTAAAATTTTCTTGTAACATATTATAAAAAGAAATAATAATATCAACTCACATGTTTTCAAGCTGGCTAACAAAGACACGATGCATGAATCTACGAGACTGCCATCATTATCAATGCAGATTATATCACAGTATACCACCCAAGCAAGCTTATCTGGGACTATGCAAAGGTCTTTTGGATCCACAAACTTGGAGTTAACCATTATATCAGAGACAAGAGAGCTGATGACTTGAGCATGGTCAGAAGGTGGACCCGGTCTGAATTTTGACGAGCATAGTGGAGGTAACTCCACATTTGTTACAAGGAAGCCGTTGTCAGGTTCTTCAGCTTTTGGTATTGCTAATTCCTGAAACAAAGTATGCATCTAAACATGCATATAAACTATCTGTTGATGTGTGAAGGAATTCTATTTTTTGTCATGGGTGCGCAATCATTTTTGTAATTACAACTGCAATCATTCTTATTTTTGGTTTAGAAAGCAGCAAATTATTACTGGTTACACGAAAGTTATTTGGTTAGTACGTTGTGCCAGTTTTATAAGTGCAAAAGTAACTGTTAATTTACTTTAAAAAACTTAGTTATACTTACAAGTTTGATACCACAAACAACAGTAGTATTTCCACATTTTACAACGGCTGACGCTTCAGCATTTTTTATGGCATCAACGTTCAATTTGACATTACGTTGTTCATGAAAATTCCTGCCATCTGGTCGAACATTACGAGTCAAATAGTCCGTGAAATATTTAACAGGGTGTATGAGCCTGAAAGTTTACACAATTAATTTGAGGTTATGCTAGCAGCTATTATATTTTATTAAGACGCTGCTGTATCGTATATTTAATTGATACCTACTTATAAACGTCCGCCATGGCTGCACATAAAATGATTTAGGATAATTTCTAAATTATGTTTATTTAATTTTATTGTTTATTTTTCGAAAAGTGGCATGACAAAAACCCACGAACCTCAAAAGCGAAAAATTTTGTAAACAGTAAAGTTTATGGAGCATCTTTTATAATGTGGTACATCAAAATAGATTCTAAAAAGAGGAAAGATAAACGGATAATATTATATTGACTAGTATTGAACGCAAAACATAATTTTCATTAAATAAAGTAGTCTACAGTCTACTCGATTCAATTACAATATTTTTTGCAGCTATTTTTTATTCGTACAACAAAAATTGATTGTATGCTATGCTATTGTAAGACTTGTGTAAAACAGTCTTCGAAAACTTTTTATTATTTTGACATTTGACAATGACAGCGAATTTTTTGACTTTGACATTTCTTTTTAGGTTGGTTTTGGTACACGAAACTCCAAGGTGTGTAATTTTGTGAAATAATCTAAATAAATCATGATATTTGAAAGAATAAACTAAACAATTTGAATGAAATAGGCGTACTTAAATATCTCCAAACGTTATAAGTGCCATATTTCTATCCCTGGACTTGTAATTTCAGATCAAAATGGCAAAGCCCAAAGGCGAAAGGAAGGGTAAATCAGCTATCAATGAAGTTGTGACTCGTGAATACACAGTGAATTTACACAAGCGTCTTCATGGAGTAGGTTTCAAGAGACGCGCTCCACGAGCCATCAAGGAAATCCGTAAATTTGCTGAGAAACAAATGGGAACTCCGGACGTTCGAGTGGACACCCGCCTAAACAAATACCTTTGGTCCAAGGGAGTCAGGTAATAATATCATATTTACAGTGCTCAGTGATTTCATTAGTTAAATAACAGCCTAAATGTGTTAAAAAAATGTATTAAACAGTTACTTTGATGGTGCTCAATGATCAAAACAAGAAAAGTTTGAAATGTTAATAACCTCAAAATCTATCAACCAGGGAAGACAAGAAGCATCTCATTCTTAGCACTTTTCTCGTTTTAACTATATAGTCACGAAACGTAAACATTAAAGACAAAACTTATTCACATGTTTAGGATTAAGAAGTTCCTTGGTTTAATAATAATTATAATAAATGCTCACTGAAACATTGTATTTAATGCAATTTAAAATATTATAGCTGATAGACCAACCATACCTGATAAGCTAAAATTTTAGAATATATATTTAGAATAACACAGACTTTCAGATATTTTTCAGTAGATAAAATCTCTCATAAGGTAGTCGTTATTGAATCTGTGATATTCTTTAATTTTTGTAGGATGCAGTTTTAATCATTTTTCAAGATTCTTATGAAGGAAAATAATTGTTGCTCACAATAATACATGTGACTGAAATACTATAATTTAAATACTGCAACAAGTCCACTCTAAGCCTAGCAGTAGGACAAATATGGCTAACAAATATTCATTTTTTTAAAGGAATATTTTTTTTCCTTTCACTATCAATCAGTTGCTAGACTAAAAGCAGGTCATTACATATTCTATGGACTTGTGAGGCGGACTTGTCAGATGAGGTATCTGAGCATCTTTTCTTTTCATTCTGGAGTTAGTGAATGGTTTAAAAGTTCAGTCGCAAGATTTGACAACCTCTGTGGTGCGGTGGGCTAATACCTGCCTGCAACGCAGAAGGTTGCGGGTTCGATTCCCGCATGGGACAAATGTTTGTGTGATCTACAAGTATTTGTTTCTGGTCTGGGTGGTTTAAATATCTATTATAAGTATGTATTTACAAAAGAAAAGTATATAAGTATTATATCCGTCACCCTAACCACCATAATACAAGCATTAAGTTGCTTAGTTTGGGGTTAGGTGGCGCTGTGTGAAATGTCCAGAAATATTTATTATTTAAGATTATTTTAATGCACTGATTGTGCATGTATGTATAAATAATAAACAGAACCAGCATAAAATTATTCCAATGGGTATTGGCTAAAACTGAAATTTAGCAGCCTCTGCCTGAACTGCCTCGGGTGAGGCTTTGATCGGGGCATGTCAGTTATCTTAACACATGGCTGTGGTGTCGTTTTTTGGTACTCCATAATCCACAGGTCCAGAAATAAGTCAATGTGTTAATATAGTGGAATAGAATAGAAGTACTCTTTATTGTGGACCAACATATTTACAAAACACTGTAAAAAAATAAACACAAACTAACACATATGATTAGGTAACTTAAAATTAGAGAATAAGTTTGGTCTACAATGGGCGGCCTTATCGCTTTAAGCGATCTCTTCCAGGCAACTGCATTTTGAATGGATATTATATGCAAGGAAGAGTAGGGTTCTCATACGAAATAATGATAATATTAGGTACTTAATTTATAAAATCTATTAACACATACTAGAATATGATATACATACTTACATAATATTAAATACACAGAATTATATAAATGTGGACATCTTTAGAACAAGAAATAATGCTCACATATAGATTTAAAATAAAGAAGTTTCACTTCAAAAAAATGAAGATGCCGTATTGACTTTCTGACATGGACCTCTTCAATTAGGCCCATGGGCCTTGTTTAAGAGTGGAAAATTGTGCCTGGCATAATTGCGTGGCAACCAACACTTTCCAATCCACCAGGCCCAATTTTGGCATAGCAAACAATAGCGCTATGGCCCATCTTCCCATTTTCTTTCAATTGAAGTGTCTCAGTTATTAATTTTGACTAATTTTTCTTTCTGTATTATTTCAGAAATGTCCCGTTCCGCGTGCGTGTAAGGCTATCGCGCAGACGCAACGACGATGAAGACTCGGCCCACAAACTGTTCACGCTGGTGACATACGTGCCTGTTGCCTCCATCAAGGGTCTGCAAACAGAGAATGTTGACGCTAGCCAAGAATAAACATTAACTATAAGCTATACATTTCTTTCATTTTGTAGCCACCTGCCCTTGCTTAGCTTTAGGCCTGTACTGGCTAATTCACTAGTAACAATCAGTACATGCTGAGGTTAAAATTTAAAGTTCCTATAGACATATTATGTTATTAAATTAGTGTACACTAAATTATGACAATAAAATCACATCACACTAATATTAAAAAGGCGAAAGTTTGAGTGTATGTTTGTTACTTCTTCACGTCTCAATGGGTGGACCGATTGAGCTGAAATTTGGTATAGAGATAGCTTAGACCCTGGAATAACACATAGGCTATTACAGTACAACGGGTAAAACTGCTGGGTGCAGCTAGAATATAATTACCAGTTTCTATACATTTTGTCTCTAATCTCTAGTCTGACTCTAGACTGAATTTAATTTTTAGGGTTCCGTACCTCAAAAGGAAAAAACGGAACCCTTATTGGATCACTTTGTTGTCCGTCCGTCTGTCTGTCTGTCTGTCTGTCTGTCAAGACCCTTTTTCTCAGGAACGCGTGGAGGTAACAAGCTGAAATTTAGAAAATACTAAGGTCCTGGTTTATTCCCTCTACGTCGAGTCCCGTTACGTCGAGTTTTCGAGCCTATTGTTCTCCGAAGATATCGCTTTTTACGCTTTCTATTCCCTCTACGTCGAATTTCGCAAAGTACAGTCAGAAACAAAAAAATCTTTATATCGTTTTTGCCGTTGAGGTAGGTACTAGGCGCCCAGTCGCCCAGTAACATTAAGAGATATTTTTAAGGAAAAATAGATGGTACTCTTCTAATAAGTATTATAATAATATGCTACTATCTCTTACTTCATTATATGATTTTAGTGTAGTAAGAAATAGTAGATTGACAGTATATTTGGCTTATTTTGCTAAAATTTCTGATTTAGCTTATATGGTACTAGGCGCCCAGGAACGTCAAGAGATGTTTTTTTAATATAGAAGAGAGGTACTTATTATATTATATCGCTATCTCCTTGTTCATTCATGTTTAGGTACTTTATATGTATTAGTGGTTGGTATCTCGTATCTTTATTATTTAACCTAATAATTACTAATTTAAGCTTTTGTGGTACTAGACGCCCAGGAACGTCAAGAGATGTTATTTTTAATATAGAAGAGAGGTAAGTTCTTATTATATATTATTGCTATCTCTTACTTCGTTTATTCATGTTTACTTTATATTAGTGGTTAGTATCTGGTACCTATCTTGATTATTTAACCTAATAATTACTAATTTTAGCTTATGTGGTACTAGGCGCCCAGGAACGTCTAGAGATGTTATTTAATAAAGAAGAGAGGTACTTATTATTATATTATCTTTTATCTTATACATAGAATCGTACTAGTAGTAGGCTTGTAGTGGACTACTTTGTCTCGGTCCGACATAATAATATAATTTATTTTATTATAATAAAATTTGGTATTTCAGTTTTCTTGCTAACTGTACTTTTACAAATTTTTAGCACTCGACGTAAAGGGAATAGAAGCGGGGCAAAAACAGTAGGCTCGACGTAGAGGGAATTAAAGCGAGACTCGGTTTGTCGCTCGACGTAACGGGACTCGACGTAGAGGGAATAAACCAAGGTCCTTTGCCAAAATTTCAAACTTCTAGGCCAACGCAATCAATAGCTATAGTCAAATACTTATGTCGCAAATTTTCTACATTCCCAAATAAATCAAAACCTACGGGGTACTTCCCGTGAACTCAGATAAAGGAAAAATTGCAAAAACCTTAAATTTTTATTTGCATTATATATGAAAAAAATATTTTGAATAATTTTATACCTATCCTTTTTCTCATGAACGCGTAAACGTATTAAATTGAAATTCATATCAAATACTCATGTTTATAATACCTTTAAACTACGAACTTTTAAACTAATAAAATCAAACCTCTATGTCAACGCATTCAAAAGAAACAGCAATTTTAGGCATAAGGCAGGCATAAGGCTAGTTTATGATCACAGATGAAGAAAAGCACCCCATTGCAAACACCAAATTTTAGTTATTCTGGCTTTGTGTTACTTTTGCTGCTGTAATAATAATTCTCATTTTGTTACCTACTGCTCTAAGTCGGTTTGGCTGCGCCGTTCCAGCTCTAAATATTATGTAGATATCTATGTGCCATAGAACAATATACATAATAGATAGGTACGTACATGGGCGTACCCAGCTTCTGGCCCAGGGGGGGGCAAGCAAAGACGGATTAAATTTTTTTTTACTGATCTTGATCATAGGTACCTACTCTATTTAAAAGGTGTGCCATGGTTTGTTTTCAGCTCGCACAGAAATATACTTCCTAATTCCTAATAATAATAGCGCGAGCAGCTAGTTGCGAGCACCAAGAAAAAATTTTATATTCCTGACAACGAAAAAAGTGCGATTAACTTGCTCCGAGCGGTAGGAAAGTTAAAATATCCTTCCCTAAAATAGCGCTAGCAGCTTGCTGCGAGCGCCAAGAAAATTTTATATTTTTGACAACGAAAAAGTGCGATTAACTTGCTACGAGCGGTAGGAAAGTTAAAACATCCTTCTCTAAAATAGAAAATTTTATATTTATGACAACGAAAAAAGTGCGATTAACTTGCTCCGAGCGGTAGGAAAGTTAAAATACTGTTTCTTTAAAATAGCGCGAGGAGCTTGCTGCGAGCGCCAAGAACATTTTATATTTTTGACAACGAAAAAAGTGCGATTCACTTGCTCCGAGCGGTAGGAAAGTTAAAATACTGTTTCTTTAAAATAGCGCGAGCAGCTTGCTGCGAGCGCCAAGAAAATTTTATATTTTTGACAACGAAAAAAGTGCGATTAACTTGCTCCGAGCGGTAGGAAAGTTAAAATCTGTTTCCTTAAAATAGCGCGAGCAGCTTGCTGCGAGCGCCAAGAAAATTTTATATTTTTGACAACGAAAAAAGTGCGAATAACTTGCTCCGAGCGGTAGGAAAGTTAAAATATTAGTCCTTAAAATAGCGCAAGCAGCCTGCTGCGAGCGTCGAGAAAATTTTATATTTTGGACAACGAAAAGAGTGCAGTAATCTTTCTCTGCGCGGTTAGAAATTTAAATATTCTCTCTTGTAAGAGAGCGTGTTGCGAGCGCCGAGAATTTTTAATATATCTGACTACGAAAGGTGAGTTTCTTCGTTCCTAGCTGCAAGAAACTTATTATTATTATTATTGGGGACCTCAAAAGGACTTTGAGCCGCTTCGACCATTTCTGATCTTTTGTGGCAGTCCAGTTGAGTTACAATTCACTGCTTAGACCCGTGGCCTCTAGAAATTTCCAGATGTTTCGGGGAGTGACTAGTTGTATCTCTTCCGGCGACATTATGTGTCGTCCCAGGTGGATACTTCTGTTGAACATGAGTGGGCCGCAGTCGCATAGTATGTGCAGAGCTGTTTCCTCTGATTCGTGGCAAAACCTACATACCGTTTCGTTTCCCAATCCCATGTTCTTTAAATGTTTGTTTAGTTTGCAGTGTCCAGTGAGTATTCTGGTTACTGCACATGTTTTGTATCTTTTGAGCTGCAAGAGTTCATTAGATAGTTTGGGGTTGTAGCCTTTTATGAGGGCTTTAGATTGTGTATGTCCCGATAGAGACTTCCACAGGTCTTTTGCCTCATGGTTACTCCTTTGGTTTAGCAGGTTGTATACTTGCCCCTTTGTGATTCCACAAAATGGTTCGGGTCCAATCTGAGGGTTATCGGCACCCTTTCTTGCAAGTTCATCTGCTAATTCGTTCCCATCTATGTTGCTATGGCCAGGAACCCATTGGAGGGTCACTTTATTATTTTCGCCTAGAGCATTAAGATTGGTTTTACATTGTTGTACTAGTTTCGAGTTACACTCAAAAGATTCTAGTGCCATAAGTGCCGCTTGGCTATCAGAGTTGATGTAGATCCGTTGATTCCGGAGCTTCCTGTCGAGATTGATCTCCACACATTTATTAATGGCAAAGACCTCCGCTTGAAAGATGGTGGCCATAGACCCCAGGTTTATACTGGATTTATGTCTAGGCCTTTCTCCGTAAATTCCACAGCCTACATCATTCCCTTTTTTTGAGCCGTCAGTATACCAGACATGACTTCCATTCGGAAAGCTAACATGACTTGATAACCATGAGTCTCTTTTGGGAATGTTTACAGAAAATATCTTTGTAAACGTAAGTTCTGTAATTAATTCATCAGATGGCATAGCTGGTAAGTTTTCCTTGAGCACTGAGTCCTTTAGGTCTCTTAGCGTTCGGGAACTCCATCTGATGTTAGATTGGGTGCTGAGCCTGTAGATGCATTGCTTCGCCTCTTTCTGTATGTGAATATGTAGAGGTGTTAGGTTTAGCAACGCATTTAGGCTAGCTCCAGATGTGGATGATAGTGCGCCTGTGGCCGTAATACATGCCATTCGCTGTAGACTATCTAATTTTAGCTGTGTTGTCTTCTGGTTAGTTTTATCGCACCATACTACAGAGGCGTACGTTATGATGGGTCGCACCACCGCTGTGTATAGCCACAGTGCGATATTGGGTTTGAGACCCCATCTGTCCCCTGCCATTCGACAACTTGTCCATAGAGCTATTTTGGATTTTTGGATTATGTTTTCAAGGTGCGGGTTCCAAGTAAGTCTTCGGTCCAATGTGACGCCTAGATACTTAGTTTCCGTTGAGAAATCTAGTGTTTTACCGTTTAGCTTAGGATTAATAAGCTTTTCCAGTTTTCTCTTCCTTGTAAATGGTACTATCACGGTTTTATCCGCGTTAATTGATAGTTCATTTTCTCTACACCATCTATTAATGGTGTTGAGAGCTCCTTGCAATAGATTAGAGATGGTATGAAGGCATGGACCTCTGACAATTACCACAAGATCATCTGCATAACCTTGTGCATCGTAGTCTTTGTCTGCCAATCTAGCAAGCAGCTGGTCCACTGCAAGTGTCCACAGGAGTGGTGACAGTACACCTCCCTGCGGACAACCTCTTGTGGTATGGAAGCTGTGTTTTGTTGCATTCAGTTCAACTGATGCGATTCGGTTGGATAACATATTATTTATCCATCGGATTGTCGAGGTGTCCACACCCTTAAGGGTCAAACCTTTAAGGATTGTCTGTGTGGGTGTATTATCAAAGGCACCCTCGACATCTAGGAACGCACATAGAGCTGTTTGCTTATCATTTATAGATTTTTCCACTTTATCTACCAACTCAAGAAGAGCTGTTTCAGTAGATTTACCTTTCTGATAGGCATGCTGATTTGGACTTAGTGGTCTCTCCACCAAGTTCTTTACTCTAATGTGCTGGTCTAAAATCCTTTCCATGGTTTTTAGTAGAAAGGATGTTAGACTGATGGGTCGGAAGGACTTAGGTTGAGAATAATCCTTTTTCCCTGTTTTAGGTATGAAGCGTACCTTGACCCGAGTCCATGTTTCTGGTAAGGTTGACCAGGCAAAGCTTGCTCGGAATACCTTAACCAGATGCGGAAGGAGGAGTTCTATTCCTTGCTGTAATAAAGCTGGAAATATACCGTCTTCTCCCGCAGATTTAAATGGCTTGAATTTTCCTAAAGCCCATTTAACCTGGTTTGGCCTGAAGATACTGTTGGCTCTATTCCAGTCAATGTTTTGCGCTCTGTGTGTGACTCTTAGTTGCGCAAGGCTATTTGAATCTATTTGGTACGACCCCGGAAAGTGAGTTGTTCTCAATAATTCCAGTGTTTCAGCTTCGTTGGTCGTATAGGTATTATCTGGTCTTTTAAGAAGGCCGAGATAATTATTTGGTGTCTTAGCTAGAACTTTATGAAGTCTTGCACCCTTATGTGTTTGTGCTATTTCTTCGCAGAATTTACGCCAAGACTTTCTTCGAGCTTTCCTAATTTCTTTATTATATTCAGTCAGAGTCCTCCCGTAGTGCTCCCAGTTCTCCGATGAGGAACACTGATTGAATGTGCGCCGTGTTGAAACTCTAAGTTTTTCTAACTTTTTGTTCCACCACGTGATAGGGTTGCCCGTTTTATATTCTCTTAATGGGCAACTCTGCTCGTATGCGGTGTTGATGGCCTCTGTCAGCAGTCTAGTTGCTTCATGAAGAGAATTTGGGGATTTGATTACTTTCGGTAGGTTTTCTAGGTACTCACTTAGGTATTTCCTGTAGCTTTCCCAATCGGTTTCCTTTGGATTCCTGGTTGTAATGGATTCCTTTGTACCATGTCCGTCAATATCAAATCTAATGTGTCTATGGTCTGACATTGAGTTTTCACTACTTACGTGCCAATTGGAAATTAATCTGAACACTGTGTCGGTAGCAAACGTGATGTCTAGTACTTCTTGTCTAGATCTAGTTACGAATGTCGGTGTACAGCCTCTATTAAGGAGGCGTAATCCGTTAGTTAATAAAAATTCGGAAAGGATCTTACCTCTATTATTCACTCCGGTACTCCCCCATACCGTATGGTGGGCGTTCGCGTCGCATCCCACGATCAGTTCCACGCGATGTTGTTGCGCATACGCCACGACCTTCGCGAGTTCCGTTGTAGGATCCGTTGCTTCGCCGGGGAGGTACGCGGAACAAATGAGAACCTTGGACGTTCTACGTTTCAGCTCCACAAATGCGGTTACTGTGTCGTCGTTGCAAAGTTCTGGAACAGATAAAAACATAACTTTCTTGTTAAAGACAATACAGGCTCTAGGTTTGGAGCCATTTTCGTTTACAAGTAATTTACCTGCGTTTCCGAGTCCGGATACCGTGGATTGGGAGTTAATCCATGGTTCTTGAATGAGTGCGATATCCAGGCTATTTTCGCTGAACAGTTTTTCTACGACCGCTGTGGCCGCTATGGCGTGATGTAGGTTAGCCTGGAGTATCGACACTCTTGAGTTGCGCGTTATCGACGCGTGTTTAGGGTTGACGGGGGTGGGTAGTGGAGCCGGAACCCCGACCCTGAGGTTTCCCTCGACCCCGTCCCCTCGATCTTCCTCTACCCCTGGGGCGGTTGGCACCCCTATTGGAGCCCCTGCCTGTGGGAAACCGCGGCGGTCCTTTCATCTTCGAGGTTCCCTGGCTCGTACCTGCGGCCGTAGTATCCGTTGGTTGAGCTTGCCGGATTGGAGGCACTGGGTCGGAGGATGTTGACGGCTGCGGTGGTGGGGGTAGAGTTGCAGCTTCTACGGTGGACTGAGATTTATCCCGTAGCTGAAAATGGACCTTTCTAAATCCAATATTGGCTTTTCGGTCCAGTTTTTTGAGGACCTCAACAGAACTGTCGTCTAGGGACAGGACTAGGCTAATCCCCTCCTTTTCGACCTTACTGTTGAGGATCTTCCAGAGGTCGGTGTTCAGACCCTCATTTTGAGCACCGAGTAGATTCAGGGTGAGCTGAACGCCATCAGTGTCGGTCCCTGGTACGTATACCGACGCCACAAACCTTCGGGGGAGATCGTTCTCGCCCACAACGGCAAGTTTGGCCTCCGGCCAGGGCTTCAACGTCGGTATGGTTTCCTCTAGCCAGGTCTTGGCGAATTGGTTCTCACATGTAATGAGAGCCCATCCTGGCTTGAAGGAAAACCCTTGGAAGACTGGGCCTTTGCCTTGGCCCAAGCTGGCAATCTTGTGCAGCATGTTATTGCGCAGTAGCGCCATTTGCGCGTCCGTCATGGGCGGATCGTTTGTTATGCCAACTCGGGTTGAAGCTACGACCTTACTGTAAGCCAAGGGAGCTGTCGTCTGGCTTGTAGTTTGCGAAGGCACAGGTGCCCTCTGCAGTCCACTGCCGGACGGTTGTTGTTGTTGTTGTGCTACACTTTCCCCAGCACGCGTCTTCGCCGCTTTGGCAATATGCCCGGGCGGTGATGCTTCCTCCGATCGGTGCCGTTTTACCGGTCCTTTCAGAGGTGCATGGGAAGTTGTGTTGGGGAATTTATAGCCCAACTTCTTTAGGTCCGCGAAGTTCTTTTTGCTCAGGCGTTTCGCCTCGGAAGGTTCTACGCCCGATGCAATTAGAGCATGAAATCGGACCTTCTGCGCTTTGTTTAAGAGCATATGCTCTCGGCGCGTACGTGAGGTTTTAGATGTTTCCGTCGGCTGGTCGATGGCGCTATTGCTAGCGTTACCGTTTGCCGTTGAGACCTCCGTCACCTCCATCGGTTGCCCTGCGTTGGAGTTCAGATTTTCCGTTTCCATCGTCAGGGGCAGTAGTTCCTGGATAAGGCATTCCAGGGTGCCAGAACTATTAGAATTTTTTGGACTATTCATTTTGTTCCCACGAGTATCGGGTAACTAAAAAGTCCGCCTCAGCAGTGACCCGATTGCCGAGGTAAGGCTAATTATTCCACGAGGTCGCCCGGTATCGTGGAAGAGACGTTCGCGACCACTCTAAGCCCAGTGGCCACGCATCCATCGGCACGTGCTCCTACACCTTGGATTAGGCTTTTATATTATACAATATATACATACAAATATATATTTATACACCTAAATATATAAAGCACATATGTTGTGCGTATTGTAATACATGTACTTACGTAGATTTACTTTTGTTAACATTATAATATATACTTAAACTGTATAGTACTTATATAAGTATATTTATAGATACACCGTTACATATATATATACTCCCACCCTTGTGGCTCCCCTAAAACCTATCCCGACCCTCACATGTTTTTTGTGTGAGTCGTGCCACGAGACACAGCCACTGATGTCTCGTGGGCTTAGCGCCATGGGATTTCAGTTATGTCTATTTCTGATGGAATTAGACCAATAGCAGGTGGCACCACGGGCAGGATAATCCCTCTGACTTGCCTTAGGGATCTACATGACTGTTGCACTCTCCCCTAAGGCCGTTCTGCTCCTAGGTGATCAGAAGGATCACTTAGGAAGGCTTAAACTAACGCTACACCTACAGCTAAGCAGCGAAAGGATGCACAGCATGTAAGCGGGGGGATAAACACAACCCTGAAAGCGTAAGCGTAAGCCCCACCCTCAAGAAACTTAACCGTGCTTAATAATAAGCCAATGAGTAGTTTGAGAAAATCTGATTCCAGGGGGGGGCAGCTGCCCCCCCCTGCCCCCCCCTGGGTACGCCTATGGGTACGTACCTACATTACTAACTACGTTCCGCCTCGAGGGAACTGCAAACAAATGGCTATACGACAGCGTTGAAAGCACGTAATTAGTCGTATCAATCTACCTTGGGGAACTATTTCATTGGCGCTATACGATGTAGGAGCTGTAACCTGACATGTTAACTGGGCGGAGACGCTATATATTGGATCGCTATTCTTTATTAGGTTTTTTAAAGTTTGTTCGCTTTTGCAAGTGAAAGGTTAGTGAAAGGTTATGTAACGGCCCACAAACATTAAAATTTATTAACGTGGTACCTAATTTAAAATTGTGTACCTACCTAATCTTATATATTATTATTTTAGGGCTTTGGATACCTACCCATGGGCGTACCCAGCTTCTGACCCAGGGGGGGGGCAAGCAAGGACGAAATCAATGTATTTTTTACCGAACTTGAACTTTATGCCTGTATGTATATTATGTTTTAACGTTGAGCAGGTACCTATTTAAAAGGTGCGCCAAAATAATTTATATTTTTTACAAGAAAAAAGTGCTGTTAACTTGCTCCGAGTGGTAGAAAAATAAAATATTATTCCTTAAATTAGCGCGAGCAGCCTGCTGCGAGCGCCAAGAAAATTTTATATTTTGACAACGTAAACAGTGTGGTCAATTTTCTCCGAACGGTAGGAAATTTAAAATATTATTTAAAATAGCGCGAGCAGCTTACTGCGAGCGCCGAGAAAAATTTATGTTTTGGACTACAAAAAAAGTAAATCTTTATCTGAGCAGTTAGAAATTTAAATATTTTCACGTATAAGAGGGCGTACAGCTTGCTGCCAGCGCCGAGTATTTTTAAAATTTCTGACTACGAAAAGTGAGCTTAGATCGTTCCGAGCTGCAAGAAACTTAAACATTGTTACTAATAAGTGCGCGAGTAGTTTGCTGTGAGCCGAGAAAATTTCAAAATCTTGATTATGAAGAGTGTACGAACTACTTAACGACAAGAAAATACTATATTTCTGACCACGATCGCTACTTATAAGAGAGAAAAAATGAAATATTCTTACTAAAAAGCTATTTTTATTCTACAGATATAATTCATGAAATTCGATTTCCAGGGGGGGGCAGCCCCCCCCCTGCCCCCCCCCCTGGGTACGCCTATGTCCTACCTATACCTATATTATTAACTTAGCAGTAGAAAAAGTTCAAACCCTATGAGAGACGCGCAGTTTTACTCCCCGCATTCTTGACAATGACTAAAGGCGCATTTTCATTGGTCGATAAGCTGGTGGTAGCATACGTTTCAAAAATCTGCACTCCGCATGTGAGCACTAACGACCAATGAAAATGCGCCTTAATGAGTAAGCTACCCTACAAAATGTTCTATGGCCACGGCGCATCGTCATTTCGCAGATTCGAATCGGATTTGGATAGGATCTTGAAGTTGGAACCAAAACTTCTTGGATACATGGGTGTAACCACGGAGGGGCAGAGTGGGGCACTTGCCTCACCCTGGCTCTGACATGTACTTCGAATTTTTTTGGCGCACGAAATAAGCTGATCGCACATACTTTATGAGTCAGGACTCAGGATTATGTTGTTTTCTCGGCTTCGTATGATTTTTAACACAGCTGCCCCACCCTGAACAAATGGCTGGCTACGCTCATGCTTGGATTGGATACTATGCACAGTGCTAAAGTGCTGTCACTGTACCTAACCACAGGAAACCGAATATGGCGGACCAAAGTAACCAGAAATACAGGTAGGTATAGGTACGCACGCCTGAGTCTGAGACCTACAATCACCTTTGCTACCTATGTTACTCTATAGGAAACAATGGTTTCCCGTTCCGATAGATACAACATAGGCATAGGCAGTAGATACACACATTATCTCCCGATTGTCTCCGTTCAGCTGAGCAGGATACAGCCTTTACACAGTTGCAATATTGGGATAGATACCGTGACCTTATTCGTTGTAGTCAAAGTGGAACACCTGCGGAGTTAGTTTTGTACGACAACTTGAAAACACCCGCCTGGAAGCGGGACTTCTTTTTAACGTAGGTTAACTTTCAAAGGCGCAGTCTGGAGGACAGGCCAGTGGCCAGAAGACTGGACAGAATCTATTGTGGTTCCTCTGCATAAAAAGGGCTCGACACGTAAATGCGAAAATTACCGCACTATTTCGCTCATTTCCCACGCAAGTTAAGTCTTTCTGCGAATTCTGAATAAGAGGCTAGAGGCCTATATTGCACGGCAAATTCCTAAGGAGCAAGCAGGGTTTGCCAGAGGTAGAGGCACGCGGGAACAAATTCTGAACATCAGGCTACTCATTGAGAAATGCAGAGAACACAACATCACTGCTGCATTGTGCTTCATTGATTACGCTAAAGCATTTGATTGTATCAATTGGGGTCAGATGTTTAGAGTGATGAGCGAGATGGGCGTTCCAGACCATCTTACATTTCTGGTAAGGAACCTTTACACCACCAGCAAGTCTAGGGTTCGGTTGGAGGATGACCTTTCAGGCCCTTTTCACCCCGAAAGAGGAGTACGTCAGGGATATATCTTGTCTCCTCAATTGTTCAATTTGATCGGAGAACACATAATGAGAAGGGTGCTAGAGGACTGGAATGGAGGCATCCGCGTTAATGGCAGCTTGCTAAGCAACCTGCGCTTCGCCGATGACACCACAATTATAGGCGCTACGGAAGCTGAACTCGCTGAACTCCTGGCTCGAATAGACATCACCAGTCGAGAGTATGGTCTGCTGATTAATAGGTCTAAAACAAAACTTATGTTCGTAGACAGAGCGGGTACCCTACAGCGAACTTACGAACTGCGAGATCTGGAGGTGGTGCATAAGTTTGTGTACTTGGGGTCGCAGATCAGTGACGACGGTGATTGTGAGCAGGAAGTTGTCAGAAGAGCACAAATGGCAAAAGCAGCTGTTAAAAGATTGGAAAGAGTATGGCAGAATAGGAGCATTAGCCGTAACACCAAGAGGAAGCTAATGCAGACCCTAATATTTTCCATCTTCTTGTACGCGTCTGAAACTTGGACTCTAAAAGCCCGCGTGCGATCGAGGATTGACGCGTTCGAGATGTGGTGCTGGCGCCGGATGCTGAGAATCTCCTGGACGGAGCGCCGCACAAACGAATCAATCCTCAAGCTTCTAAAGATCAAATCCCGTCTCTCGACTATATGTAGGCAGAGAGTCCTCAAGTTCTTCGGGCACACAGTCAGGAGAGACCCAGACAGCCTAGAGAGGCTGATTATCACCGGCTGTGTCGAAGGGAAGAGGGGCAGAGGGCGCTCGCCTACAAGATGGACCTACACAACCCAGGACGCTACAGGAGCCACCTTGCAAACCTCCATACAGATGGCGCAAGACAGAAGCGTCTGGAGGGAACTGGTGGCGAGGACTACGCATCACAGTCACGTCCCTCAGTCATGAGGATACGACAAAGAAGAGAAAAACTTTCAAAGTATTCTTTTAAGCCAGTGCTTAGACAATAAAACTTGTAGTAATCTGAAAACTAAACAGACTTACCTAACCGCTCTTTTGACATCACAAATTTTGCTAACGTCTAGGACTGCGTTGTGATCACACAAAGATTAGTCCATGACTTAATTTACATTTTAGGGACTAAAATTTAATAGACTGAGTTAAGATCAGTTGCCTTTGGTGTCTTGAATACTAAGGAACCTATCTAGTAGATATATAGTAGATAGTCTAGTAGAAAAAATGTCACGTGCTGGCTCGGTTCGTGCAGCGTGCATAGTTACTCGTATTAACGCATTCATGGCATCTACCTTACTTATTTAGTACCTAACCCTATATAATACCTTTACAAGGCTCATCTCTACGGTCTCTACGTAGCGTTGAGGCGCACGTCAGCCACAACGCTAAGGTTGCGGTCGTCTTCCATTAGTGCGGCTAAACCCATTACGGGCACATCTTGTCTTGAGACGGATTGCTTATTATACTAACGTTTTGTGTGGCTTATAATTAAATTAAGAGTTTATTTATGTTATACAGTTAGTTGAGATTTTCTGAGTGGCTCATATGCGGTCCATAATATTTTGGTAGACAGCTACGAACCAAGATGTTGGATATCGGAAAGAAGTTTCTTAGGTATATTATAGAACTCGACTCGATGCATAGAAGTAATATTTTAGAATACTGCTATGTACCTACCCCGTAACCGCGGATCATGTCTTACTGGCTGCTTATGTGAGACAAAAAAGATCCAGTAAAATTAAGGTAGACTCAGCTTACAAGAAATTTACTTCATACATAACATGAAAGAAATTGCAAGTCTTTAGAATGATGCCTTTATTGTATTTTTAGCGTAAGCTATTTTCTAAAACATATAAATCTTATGTTACAGTGTTTGTTATGCAACTATCCCGAAAGGGCTTGACCGATTTTTGTGAAATTTTGTGTTTTTGGGTGGGTCTGAGAACTGAGTATAAATCGTACAATGTTTTTCAACAGACTCATACAAAGTTGCGACACCTATTAAAATTATAAGTTCAAGGCATAATTAATATCAGAATATGCTCAAGTGCATCTTCAAAACTCATTACAATTTACGAGTAATATAAACCTAATCGTCTGCCGACAGATGATATTAAAACGAGCTACTTTTAGAATCAGCATTTTATCAAAGAGGTGGATATTTCGTCCAGTTTTGAATTGCACTTGTTCATTGCACAAAATATTACTGAGATTGAGGTCAGCGGCTCGTAGTTTTAAAATGAACGAGTTCTACCACCATGTCACGGCAGGTACGTATAATATCGGGTAGTAACTCAGGCAATAAACCTCGAATCACCAGGTCAGAGTAGACGTTTACGGCTGTGCTTAACTTAATTAGGCCATTAGCCACTCACTCTATTTCGTTAGGCGAATCCACCTCTATTGGTGATTCGGTGTTCCATTTGGACTAAACAGATAACAATTAACACCAGTAATAAACAAAAAAGTAAACCAATGTAGTAAAAACAATCTCGGACTTATTTGGGGTAAAGATATGTAGGTAGCTGAAAATGTGAACAGCTTTTTTACGAAACAATTTTTTTTCGACCGCAATGTTCCCACGATATAGTAATTAGTAATAATAGCTAAGATTTAGTAAATTTAAAAAAAGGAGGTTTTAAGTCAGAACACACACAGATACAGTACACAATATTTCTGCACTTTAAAAAGTTAACTCTATCATAATCGAAAAAAAAGTAACGAAACTGGTGGACAGAGATAAAAAGGAAATAGTTATTTGTTATACAAGAGTGCAAAGTTGCTTTTTTACCGCGTGCTCAGTTTGTATGACCGAGCTAGTGAAGGATTCTAAAATTAAATCACGAGCTTAGCGAGTGATTTATTAATTAGAATCCTGAGCGTTAGCGAGGGAATCAAAAGAGCACAAGGTCAAAAATCTTTGCACTCGAGTGTGACACATAATTTTTCATCCCCCCTCAGCGAGGAAATAATTCAATGCTAAAAGTTTTTTTTTAAATTATTCTCACCATGGTTTTTTTTTTTTTAATTAATTATTCTGACCATGGATACAAGTCCTTCAGTCGAAATCTTTATTATAAATTTTAGTTCATTGTTTATTGGAGAGGATATTCCCTCCAATATTCGATAAAGAGTGGGCGTTTATCGAATCACATAGATTCATTTTGTGACGATTCTTGAAAACAGCAGACTGTGGAACTTTTTTCCATTCTTCGACAGTAAATCACATTCACAAACACTCAACGTTTATTAAACCCACTATTAATACGCGTTTAGCACTTATTGCAAAATTATTATCCAAGAACGTAAAAAATTTCATCCTTTTTCCAAAAGCGCGGCAAAATGAATCATTCTCACCATGGATGCGCACAGTGTTGCCAGTGCACTATCTTCAAAAATAACCAGTATTCAATTTTAATTTACGTAGGTACGCTTACTTAAGAGTCCTTTTCACGAAAGAGGTCCCACGGAATTTAGCGGAACTAATTTTTTATTCTATTATTATTGACTTCATATTTAAAATCATTTTTATTTCTTACATAAAATAAATATACCTTTTTGATTAAGAAATTAAATATGAGAAATTATGAGGCGTTAAAAAGTTAAAGGTATTTAAACTTTTAAAATGTGCAATAGTGGCGTCCCGCAAAAAGGTCTCCTTTCGTGAAAAAGCACTCTACCTATTCGTTTTAGTGATTATTTTCTCATTTTCGGTTTATTACAGTGAGAAATCGTTAATAAAAAAGTTACTAAAAAGTAATACTTAGAAAAAAAATTGTGCGTGTACTAGTTTACACACGTAAGAAGTGAAACTTCTTTAATTAAATCAAATTTATAAATTTTTTAAATTCATGTTCATTGGAGAAATTGAAAGTACTCTTCGTCTGAACCAACCGTGGTAGGGGCAAGAAACAAAAGATGGCGCGTAACTGAAAAATGTGACGGTAAATTTTTTCCAACGCCGATAAAGAAGTTTTACTTCAAAAATATTGCTACTAACTAGATAAAGTTATAAAAAATTGGCTTATTCTATTAACTCTGCTAAATTAACTCAACTATTATTTACTATTACAGTACTATATATTATAATTCATTAAAAACATTATTGCCTCGAAATGTAAATTATATCTAAACAACTAACGTAAATATAGTTCAAAAGAAACGTAATATGTTACAAAAGTAACTTACTGGCAAGGCTGATGGTGCGCCCAAAGCAAATTAAAAAAAAAAGTTTACTAAAGAGGTTCTTACTCCGAGTTTTTAACAAATTTAAAAAAGTTGTACGCTTATTTCGGTACCATAGAGGTGGAAGTAAATAGGTTTAATTATGTTTTTGTCTCTAGAGGGTAAAGTAAATTTGAATTTCTCTAGAGGATAATATGGACTTTTCCAGTCAGATATCGAAGCGCAAAAATACACTTTCCGAGGTGGGGGGATGAAAAGCTCCTTTATTCTATTAGCTTCTACGGTCCAACTAAAATCCAATCCCATAGAAAATTCCATGGAAAATTACTATTATATTTTCAACAATCTTTTCCTGTAACCTCTCTCAAACTATGTCAGAAACGCGACCTACATTCCGAGTCCAGGATTAAGTGCATATCCAACCGAGTGGCAAAACGTACGAATAGATAATTTACTGTTAGGTGACCTTCGGTGGATTTGAGCAGGAGATATGAGTCGGGGAACAGCGTCGGGAAGACAATGTCGTACATATTTTAAGCGGGCACGCCCCGTTCGCACAAAGGCGTAATTTATAGGGCCGCGCGGAGACGGGCGCCTGAGTTATGTGTCGACGATAGCGACGAGCTTTTAACTGCCTAATGGAGCGATTTACTCGGGCCACCTTCAGCCTGGTCTGCTGTTTACACTCAACTACTCCCCAACATTGGATTGGAAAGATTTCGGGGGAATTCTTCCCTCGTTGAGAAACGACAATCATTTTTAATGTTATAAGCGTAGTAGATTTAGCAAAGCTATTCGCACTCAAAACTGATAAAATATGTTTATTTGCAAATACGTACCTAATTATGATTTAAAGAGAACAGCTTAAAAATTAACCACTTGTTGGTGCCAACTGTTTTGAGAGGCGACTGTAGCCTGATAAACCAACAATACCCTATGTTAATATAGCCCAGTATTATCGCTGTGTTGTATTTTGTAATATTTATGACAATAAAGAACTTTGAAAATCAAATCAATCATTTTTAATGAAAGACTCTTCGGGGTTTTGAGTTACTTACTAGGTACTACTTTTTTTCTTTGTTACGCTATGCACCTTCAACTTATAACTTAGGTATATGCAAAGTTCCTAAAAGTATACTTTATACGCAGCTCACTGAAAAATCTTGAAAAACAATTGAATTTCAATGATAATATTATAATTTGTCGGAATTCGGGACACTAGAGTCATCTTGTGACCACTACTGTAACTGAACCGAAATGTCGAGGTAGGTTTTATATGTTTTTGTAAAATACCTGAGAATGTTTTGAATTGGGCGTTTGGTTTAGCCAACCTATAAAGGACGAGGTTTACAATTCGTACCCCTTGCAGCTAGTTTTTCACTAACACCTTGTTATAAATTTACAAACAAAAACACAAACAAACTTATAGTATAGGTAGCATTCACAAGTGGCAAGATAAAGTTGTTCGCAGACGAGCAGTGGTAGCGAGCGAAGTTTTTCAATAAAACATAGCCCTTAGAGACGACATTTCAATGGAGCGTCGTACGATGTTTATGGCCCGAGCGCCGCCGCGCCCTCGCCGCACTACAGAACAAACCAATCCGGTATTGATCAACACATACTAAACTAGATAGAGTTTCATTATTATAGAAATGAAGCGTCTATAGCTAAGTAGTAAGTAGTTTAATTATACTTAAGACAAAGTGTATGTAATACAAATGACTTGCCTTTTATAACGCTCATGTTATAGTTATGGTTAAATAAATAAATTGAAATTGAAAGTAACACTACAGAACAAACCAATCCGGTTTTGATCAACACATACTATTACTAGAACGAGTTTCATTATAATAGAAATGAACCATTTATAGCTAAGATTACACTACAGAACAAACCAATCCAGTATTGATCAACATATACTATTACTAGAACGAGTTTTATTATTATAGAAATGAAGCATTTATAGCTAAGATTACACTACAGAACAAACCAATCCGGTTTTGATCAACACATAATTACTACGGCTACGGATGCTTACTTGATCAACACATACTATTACGAGTTTCATTATTATAGAAATGAAGCATTTATAGCTAAGATTACACTACAGAACAAACCAATCCAGTATTGATCAACATATACTATTACTAGACGGAGTTTCATTATAATAGAAATGAAGCATTTATAGCTAAGATTACACTACAGAACAAACTAATCCAGTATTGATCAACACATATTATTACTAGACGGAGTTTTATTAAAACGAAAATGAAGCATCTAAAGCAAAGATTGATTTACACTAACATAGAATAGAAAACTCTTTATTAAACACCACAAATACAATAGAAAATAAAGTAATCAATTACATAAACGTCAATACCAAAATATTGTTTTGTTCACTAAATCAGTTAATATATTGTAGGACGAAAACTACAAGGCCAAGAACTTGTGAAAAATATTCTTTGTGGGAAAGAGATAAATCACATTCAAGCTAGGTTAACGCACAGCTCAATATTTATGACATACAAAAACTCACGTCTGCACACCGTAGTACGTAATGGTGTATTTTTATGTGCGTCGTTGTATGTGCAGTAGCTATTGATGCTTCAGTTTCAACGAGTAAGCTCAATCCAATTGTTTTTTCGTCGATGACATTGATCAATTCGTTTGAAAGGATCGCACTATGGGATCGCACGTATAGGTAAAATGGATATTGTTGATAAAAAGGACAATCATCTTATATACGAAGCATCTATATCATACATAGACTTGACATCAAGTTAGTTTTAATCAAAATAATGATATATGAGAAAAGATCAAGACAGACGTACTGCCTTTTTAGTGTTAGACTGTATTCTTATTTATTTAATGTACTAAACAAATTACAATCATTGCTTATAATATAAAATATTTTTTATAAATTTTAAATCTAGATTGTAACTCAAAAATATGTGCATATAGAAACAATAAAATTCGAGTCAAGCAAACAGTAGATATTACGAATAGTTACGATTACAAATAAAACAAAATAAGCGCTGGATCATTCATAATCAGGAAACATAGTATTTTACAGCACAGCTAATTCAATTTTAAATATAAAGTACTCCTTAGGTACCTATTATGTACGATCTGCGGTTCACTATGTTATTCATACTCTTTTATTTTATAACTAGCTGTGCCCAGTGGTTTCCTTTCAGTGAATAGTAAGCATGTGTGTACGTCAGGGTCTACGCTACCATAATATACTAAATTTCAGCTCAATCAGTCCAGTCGTTTAGGCTTTACTGTAAGAAACACACACATCCAGATAGTCGTACTTTCGCTTTTGTAATATTAACAGGACTCATATTCTGTGAATTTCAATTTGACTGATCTAATATTAGACATTCAACTTAGAGGCCTACGCTAAAGTGCTACAAATATTACGAGCTACGGGTGCTACGAGATGCGTGTGCTACGAGCTACGGATGCTACGAGCTGCGGGTGTTACGAGCTACGGGGGCTACGAGCTCCATGTGCTACGAGCTAAGGGTGCTACGAGCTCTACGAGCTACGAGTTCTGCGAGCTCTACGAGCTACGAGTTCTGCGATCTAGTAGTTGGCAGTGCCACAAGCTGCGCGTGAAATCTGTATAATGTTACACAGTACAGCAAAAATGCTACACATATCTGAAATGATATTATCTCAATTTAAAATACCAAGAGTTTAAAATTTGATTAAAATAAATATTCACACAAAAATATTAATTTCAAATCGAATACGAGAAAATACTCCAATTTAAAAGTTTTCTCTATCAGCATAAATTGTGAGTAATTCAGTGAGCTTCTAGATTACAGTGCATTTGAATATTAGCTGGCCTCTAGAGTGCCACTTGGAGAGGTGACCTACATACGTATAAGTACATTCTATGAATTTCCTCCCGGCGTATCCTTGCTGTTGCATATTTTTATATTTAAGAAGTGTATGTGAATAGGTCGCTAAAGCTAGACTACACTAAGTTATACTTTTATACGATTAAGACATTATATTAAGGCTAACCTCAAAGCATAACATTAATGCTACGAGTATGACGAATAAAAGAACTTGCTTTAACCGAATTCAAAAAGAAAATTATTCACTATTCGTGGTTGGCTTTGGTTTGAAGTAGATTTAATATTTTTTTAATTCAGTTGTTAATAAAATCCATTCATTTGTATTTGTATCTGAAAACATGCGTTAAGAAAGGGTCTCTTCACTTAAGCAAAGCCGCGAGCATAAGGTAAGGTAATTATATTATATAAGTATCATTTCAAAAATAAACTTTATTTTAAAAGGTTTTAAAACTTAGTGAAAACCAGCCTTACAGCGATTCAGTCGTTGCCTTTTGTCTGGCGTTTTGCATTGCAGGTCAAGAGCAATCCTCGCAGATTGCCGCGGGCTGCACCGGGATAAAGTAAGCGGTGTTCAACAGCTTAGCGAATGAACTCTGCATGTACGGGGCACATGTACATATGTCTATTAGCTACATATGTAGTCACAGGTAGACGGTTTGAGAAAGGGTACACTATTTTAGCAATTTGTATGATTAAATATACTTTTCAGAATTTAATAAAAATAAATAAATAAATATTATAAACGCCAAAGTTTGTCAGAATGTAGGTATGTATGTATGTGTGTTACTCTTTCACGCCTAAACGGGGGAACGATTGAGCTGAAAATTGGTAAATAGATAGCTTAGACCCTGCAATAACATTTATTCTACAATACAGTGGGTAAACCGCTGGGCGCATCAAGTTACTTAATATTATAGTCAATGCTTTGGGTTGGATGTGTGTGAGGAGTCATTAAGTGTTGTAAAAGTCCAATGCACTGAGACCTTTTTAAGCTTTATTACAAGCTTTATTTAACGCAACCCAACCGAGTTTGGGCTCATTTGATTCGTCTTGACGAGTACTTTATGATGCAAGATGATAACAACAATTAAAGCTTGTTTTTAAAAAGTATTTTTTAAATTTCACTTGTATTTATTAAAGATAATATATTACTGACACTTGTGCTCAGATTAAAAAACCACAAATTGTTACATATTAATATTACAAATATGTGACTTATTATTAAATTTTCAAATTAAATTATTAACAGATACCTAATTATTTAGATAGCTTAATATTTAATTAAAATATCTTAGAAATATACGAACAAATAAAATCACTTTTAAATATACTATTTTTGAACTAATCCCAATACGTTAGGAATCGTATCACAAACTAGTACGTAGGCCTATCGATTACCTCGCAACTGACCATAGATAAAACATGTACGCAGCACGACCCAAACTCGATCTATATTTAATTGCAGCGAGTAATAAATGAGCGACAAGCAGTAATGGATTGTAATAATTGATTCGGTACAATCGACATTAGAAGAAACAATTAGGTCGATAGTGGATTACCGAGAGCCGAGGGTGATTGCGTCGCGGAACGAGGTATTTGTGTCACATAACGGGATCGATCCCTCCTCTTCCGGCCAATTACTGGCGATACACGACCGAATATTGTTTGAAATACACTCTAGTTGTGCTCATCAATGCTCTTTTCGCATAATTATTTTAATGTTAGTTTCACAAAATCATTATAAAATCAACCTTGACGTTTCGGCACAGTTACATGTACCGTGGTCACGAGCAAAACACTAACAAAAGTTTAAAGATGTATAACCACTATATTTCTTATTATTTCCACATTCTCAGTTATAAGCCTGCTACCGCTTTTATGGCATTTTACTTTTAAATCAGGTGAAATCGTGGTCAAAGGTTAGCCTATGCTTAAAATATGTAGGATGAAAATACCCACAAGTGCTAATTTTAACTATTGTACCAATATATTTTCGAACATGAATAATGCGTCACAATATAAGTTATTTTGTTTTAATAGTTCCATAAGCATAAATGTAATTACAATGTTAGTTGCAGCTATAATTTAATTTTGCGCAGGAATAAATTGCTTTCATTGTAATGTATTTTGTTTTGAACGCGCGTGAAATTTGCACCTCGTAATTTTGAACAATTCACTTTTTGAAACTTATAACTATTGAGTAGGTCTTTGTCCAACAGTGCTTATAGCTAAATGTGTGATTCTAGTAAAAGTCTGTGTAGTTCTAGTAATATCTTTAATGTGTTATTTTGTAATTAGTGTTATATTTTTTTCTGTAAATAAACAAAATATACATCTAAATGGAGAACCGAGTTGAGTGGCGTGCCATGGGGGAGGCCTATGTCCAGCACTAGTGGAACTTGGGCTACGACTAAACTGATTGCGCTGAAATATATATAAAGTATAGGCCCTAGAGTAACACATATTTGCTATTTTTGCATTTATTGGCGCTGATTACCTCCACCTACCTGTACCTGGAACCTACCAAATTTTTTGTAATGCTATTTGTCACACACACAATACTTCACTTTTAATAAAAGATCATACCTTGCTTGTGGGCGATGAGTATCTTAAAAATCGAATTAAAATTAGTTATTTTTATCAAAGCAGTTTGTCATAATTTATCGTTTTTTTCAATATTTACTGGCTGAAACAATAGTGTGCTTACTTTTATGGCGGCGTGCTAACCTTGTTTATAGTGGTCATAAAATTACGAATGCGAAAGATAAATAGGTTGTTGCTCCTTTAAAAATACGCTTAGGCACGTCACAACTGGCGTAGTCTACCGATCTATACCTGTTTCTATTTTTATATCTAATTTTAATACCTAATACTATCATATGCCCGCGGCTTCGAGTGAATCACACTTTGTCTTATTGGGTTTATCCATTGCGAATGTGAATGGTCAAGCTGCAATTGGTCGACCTAGGCGTACTTTCCTTGACAAAATAAATGTCGTTCTAAGAAAAGGCCAAGTTAAGAGTACCAAGAACCGGCAAGCGTGCATTAAGAATCTAATGAATGTTGAGGTAGCGAAAGAGGTGTCAGGATCGTACCAAGTGGAGGGTAATAGTCTCTGCCTTTTTTTTTTATCCCAGGAAAAATGCGTTACGCATCACCACCCCACGCCGGGGGGCGCGAGGCGGTATGTGGGACTCCCCCGCCAAAGATGGTAGCGGCGGGGATACCCACTAAAAAACCTGGGGGTGTCCTGCGGGACGCCATGATGCCGGGGCAACGGGTACGCCGAAGCATTCATCCGCTGCCCCGACGGCTAATAGTCTACCCCAACGGGAACCAGGCGTGATTATATGTATGTACGTGTATGTATCCATTGCGACAGAAGCCTACCTACCACCAGTAAAAATTCTATCTGAAATAAAACATTATTCTGAAATGTACCTGAATTAGCGAATAACATGTACATAATAATATATACTTAATTACATGCATTCTACTATAAAATTTTGGATTTCATGACTTTATTCAGATTTGATTTCATTTAAATAAAATCATTGAAATCTTGGAAAAAGCACCTTTTGTCTTATTTTATCAATTGTTGAGCCTGAAAGAGTCAAAATGTCGCTTTTAGCAATAAGTCCGTCAAATATTACATCAAATTAATTGGTATTCAATAAAGAGTTAACTAATCAAAATCTAGTACAAACAGACCATCTTAGTTTTGTAAGTATTTCTCTTATACAACGTCTTATGTAACGATCAGTCATAAAGCAGGAAGGTAAGGCTAGAGAACATAACGCGACCCTCCCAAGGTTTGTTAGTGAAAATAAATGACGGCAGCTCCAGTCATTTCGTCGTTTTTTCATAAAACCTAACAAAGCACATCTGAAGCCGTTTGCATACATTTTTATGAGGCAAAGAGGCTTTTACGTATAATCTCATGTATATAAAACGTGTTTGTTAAATACGATGTTTATCTTGACGACCCGTGACGGTATCTGATAGGTTATTTTTTTGGGTTAAGTAGATATACGTGTTGCGATGGTAATGGGTGTTATATCCTTAAAAAGTCGTTAAATGCTGCGGTAATACGTGGTTACACTGGCTAGCAGCTCGTAATAGTGGGCTTAGCACATTTTTATAATCGGAAATTGTTAGTGTAACTTGCATATTACTGACGTAACGACAAGCGATCACATCGTTAAAAAATGAATTATAGTTTTAATACGGTTAAAATAGCGGTAGTGTACGGTAGAGTAATTGTTTATACTTACTAGCTGTTCGAAGTGGTTTTACTCTCTGAATCTGTCTGTGTGTTATTCCAGGATCTAAGCTATATCTACCTTTCATCTTAATCGGTTCAGCCTCTTAGTCGTGAAGAGGTTTGGCATTTATAATATTAAACAAAATAATATTATAACAGATTACATATCCAAAGAATTTTTATGAGAAGTAGTTTTCCTACCAATGCGTAGATTTGAAGAAATTGGTAAACAAATACGCTTCTAAAATATTGAATAAAAAATTTAAGTGGCATATTACAAACATTATTGCTGATTTTGTGGGTCTGCTAACCTTATTAAAACATAATTTTTTTGAAAATATGTGAAAAAGTATTATACTTAAAATAAAATATACAATTCGTATTTCCATATTTGTGTAAAGCAAATTGCCTGGGATATTGAGAAAAATCTTGCAGGTTCAATCTTACAAACATTATAGATTGATATTGATTTGTAGTAGATTCGTCGTGTTGATAAACACATTTTGAAGACGATCAATAAAAAAAAATTACAAGTAAATGTTAAGAAGCTTAGTTCAATAACGCTAGGTGTGGTGTAGTCCCTAACGGCCCTACGCTAGAGGGCCCTCCAGCCTCAGCCGTGCTCGTGCACTTTTCAAGTGAGCACTGTTTACGCTCCAGTTCAGACTGAGAACATGCATTTAGCTGCACCCCTCACTTACCTTCATTTTTTACATTAAAACATAAGAAACTGGGATCGCTGTCCTACTAATGTCATTGAACGATAGAAGCATAGTAAAATGTAGATTTTTTTACTATGGTGGAAAGGCCTTCACGCACTTTTAAGTGGAAGGGTTTCACAATAGAGGTAGGTACAGCACCTCTCTATAATAAGAAAATATTGAGAAAAGAAAGTATACAAGTATTATATATCTGTCATCAGCCCATAATAGATGTGGTAAAATGGTGCTGTGTGAAAATCTTGCAATATTACCTATTTATTTACGAGAACGCGTTTGGGTTAGTTAACCACGACCTTATCAATATTTTGCCACGATTCACTTTGGTTAGATGGGTAAAGTGGGTCAGGAAAATTACTGGACTTCACACACTCATAAATGTGAGGAATTAAACAACTCACACATTTGAACATAAATTTTATGATCCTACATTTTCTTAGCCCTTTCGGTTTAGTAGTTCAAACGTGTATGGTGACAATATCCACACACACTTATACATCCAAACTTTCGTATTTATCAAAAATACAAGGAGGAAATAGACAGCAACATATTCACATTTATTATGGGTTCCTCAATGGTCCTGTTTAGCTATTTTTATAACGTATTAGGATTAGTGGTTTCAGCATTTTCCTTCGCCTTTTTTGGGCTTTGTTGTATCTATGTTTTATTGATAAAGACCTTCTTCATTTTAGTTATTAGACACAAAATGGAGTTCGGATTTTCTATAAGGGTTCTTGTAACTTTATCTCGTCTGTAGATACTTTTATTTAAAAGAAAAGAACTCTTTATCTAAAGCTTACTGTTATTAAATATAGCCATAGGTACAACTCGACAAGAAGAAGAGATGTACAAAAAACTTTAAAAAGAATTTGATACCTTTTTTTTTTTGTAAAATAGAAGCATTCATTTAACCGACTATACCTAATCCTAGTTTTATTAAGAGCATGGATCTTTCATTTTCTTTGTTATCTTATAATGTAACTTTTTAATCCATTCTTAACGTGGGTCGAACAGATCCTTCCAGCTAACTTTATTTTATTTAATATCATTCTTAGAATATTCTTGTTCCTATTATATATTCAGGGTTATTTATCTACTATCTGTTTACTGACAGAGCTCAATGGGATATTACCGAGAACCCCAGGAACGATTAATAATTTTATAAAGCGGGCAATTTTCTTCTATCTATTTATCTGCTGATCCCCCATCCACCCACTGATGGGTATAGGCCTCCTCATGTTCACGCCACTTGTTCCGATCCTGTGTGAGTCTCAATTAATAACTCACTTTATAATGAAAGGTTATATTTGATACTGTTCTTTTATGGACAACTAGCTGTACTCAGCGATTTTACTGCCGTACTAACATATACCATAGCAGAGGTATATAGCTACCTATTCATCTATCTACATCTAAATTTCTTGTTAGCAGAAATACGGGTACATAATATAATATGACAAATTACACTTAGTCACTAGGCTCTGGGTAGACAACGCAATTTACTTATAGATAAATTTAGAAGTTTGAAGAAATATGAGTCCTAGTATACTCGTATTTCTTCAAACTTCTTCATTGATCTAAAAATAAAATTTGTTCTAATTACTGAAAACTTCCATGAAGATATATCTCAAATCTGAAGTTTTCAAAGAAAGTTTCGACTATAGTCAATAATATACCTCTACAAATGCCCACTGAAAGACTTCTCCAACTGAAATCGAATATTCACGCAATAATTTGTTCATTAAAAAGTTATCGGAAGTTTTTTGTAAATCTGTCTTCAGATCTAATATTAAATAAAGGTAAATGCGAAAGTATGGATATTTGTGTTTGTTACCTATTCACGCCTAAACAGAGGAAACGATTGAACTTTTTAAAAAAAAATAATATAGGTAAGTTAGTAATAAGTAAATCAATAGGTAAGTTGGTTTAGAAATGTATAGGTATATATTTTGTTATTCACATTAAGTAGGTACCTATATTAGAGCTTAGATCTAGAGAGCAGACGCAACCAAGATTCTGTAACACATATAATACTTTTCAGTGCGTGTAAACCCTAGGCGCAGCTAGCTTATAATACAGAAACAGGTATCGAGAAACGAATGTGCTGTAATTTACCAGCGACAACACGATAAGTGTGTACTTTACATTGTTTCTGTAAACAAGCAGTTTTCCAAACAAAAATACCTATGAAATAGATCGTAATTCAGAGAAAGTTACGCCTCCGCTCGCACACACATGGGGCATTTATTAGATCTACTGCGAGGTACGCGATATCTGCTTTTGATTGCTCGTGAACATCTCTTTATGGTGGCTGTAGTAAAACGTAATTTGAACTTTATGTACTAGCGCAAATTGAACGAGTCATACGGTTCGAATTCCTTTAGAAACGGCATTGTAAACTCAAATGTTAATGGAAATCCTGAGATAAATTACAGTTTACAAAGATGCCGTAAACAGAAGGTAAAGGTAATTACTTCTTCTGTAGATGTTACTGAAATTATTGTTTGGTTAATGACGTAATATAAGAAAGAAAGAAAGAAAGAAAGAAAGAAAGAAAAAGTTTTATTTACGACAAATTACAGCATCAAGGTACAATCTAAAACACCGTAACAATAAGTAACATTTGCCGCAAAAAGGCCCCAGCTCAGCATATGTAGGTTCAATAATGAACCTACGCTGGTCTTCCGCTGGCACCAACGGCAGTGACATCACGGCCAGGCTAACAATATCCATAATGACATTAAAAAACAAAACATAAAAATTCTACATACAAAATTTAGACAAAAAAAAAACATTTTATACATAATATAACAGAAACAAAAATTTTAATAAAAAAGCGGTATTAAAAAAAATTCAAAGCCATATTAATATATTATGTAATATAATATAATATAAAATCAAAATGCGCTAATAAACTGACAATAATATTAAGCTAAAGATATAGATTTCGAAAATAAATAAATATAATAAGTGACTGTCATAAGTATATTATGCTCAATTAAATATTTAACCATTATAATAAATAATATTTCATTTACTTCGGAAAATAAATAGTATACTGACAACAGTACAGTGTACCAGAGGCCCATATCAATAAATGCCTTAAAAACTATAATGTACATTAAAAAATACGATATAATTACGTAATCGGTTATTAAGTGTAGCTCCCATTCAAATTGCACTCGTTTCGAGCCTCAGGTTTTCCTGACTCGTCTGGTGATCCTGAAGGAATTTCTTCAGTTTCACCCTGAAACTGTGCAGACTATGAAGGGTCCTTATAGGCGGAGGAATATTGTTCCAACATTTAGATGCAGCATAGCGGAAACTACCCCTAAAAGAGGCTGAGCTGTTGCGTGGAGTAACAAGTTGCATCACGTACTGCGATCGCTGTCTGCCTTTGGAAGTCCATGATAGCTTTTCATGAAGATATCGTGGTGCTTCAGACTTAAGAACGCCAAAAAGAAGACAGGCTAGGTGCAGTTTCCGCCGATGCCGCATCTTCAGGATAGAGCGCTTATTTAAATATGGAGTTACATGAGCCCTAGGTGGAATATTAAAGCAAAAACGGGCACAGGCGTTCTGGACACGCTGAATAAGTTTTTGGCTTTTTGCTAAAAGGCGAGGTCCAAAGACTGGGTCCATGTAGTTCAGTTTGGACAAAATTAGTGACTCTACTAACTGAATACGAAGGTCTTCGCTTAGGAACGGTCTCATCTTATACAGAACCTTTAGTCTGTAGAAACAGCTGTATATAAAGGCTGTATAATATAAAGGATGGCTTAGTAGTCTGCTTTGAGATGATGTAACTATGGAGAGCAATAGATAGGATACGTTAGTTTTAAAACATAGTAAAATCATTAAAATTCTTATGTATATAAATGGGCTAATAATAATAATTCCACCACACTAGTCGGACAGTCGAAAGTCTTAAAAGAAGAAAGCTTTTTAAGTTAGGGCTGTAGTACCGTGCTATACAGTGAAATTTAGTGTTGTTATAGTGTAGTGCTCCTTATTGAGAACATACAAACAAAGTATCTCACCTCACCTTTAAAAACAAGAATAAGTGCAATGCAAACATTTTCTGTTTCAAATGTGTAACTAACAGTTTAAGTTAGATTTAATTAAATGACAATGTACCTAAGTAATCGTACGTAATTCAACAACAAGAATATCTAGTAATATAAAATTGGGTAGGTACACCCGTTCTATTGAGCAATAAACTCGTGTTATCACAAATTGCGAACAAAGAAAATAAAAATCCCTCCTAAAATCAATCCAAGTTATTCAATCACCTGAACATTCGACAAGAATCGTCCTAAATATGAGGAAAGTTATAAATAAGTGGTGATTTCGGTTGTTCTCATGTCATTAGGCGCTAACAAGGCTTCGGGGCCGTCGAAGCGGTGATCGAGGCTCGGTCAACCGCGAGAGATAATGCTTCCGCGGCCTTCCTTGTTATACTCGTATCTACTCGTACGAGCTCTGCCCTCACCCTGTTACCGTTTTACTACATTGTTCCTTGTCAGTGATTTGTGTGTATCAACTGAAGGGATTTTGTGATTGTCTTCATTAATCTAATGATATCCGATTGTGGAAAAAAGTTTGTTATATAGTCTTGATACGTCCTTCTAATATTATAAAACCTTATTTACCTTGTTTTACGAATATTTAATAAGTAATTTTAATGTCTTATATCAAATTTGTTTGATTTCTAAATCAGGTGGGCATAGCTAGTTAAATAGACAAATATATTATATGATTATAATATGGCAACTTAAAAACAACTCGTTAGCAAATCACAACTAAGCACCACTTAAATTATACGACTTAAAAATTAATCTATCAAATGTCCATCCCTCGTAATCCCTAACAAGTGGATAACAAATATTTTACCAACTTTAAGCTCAATTTCAATAAGTGAGTATGACGCACGCTTTAATTCATTACTTTAACACCACTCGACCACTCGAAAATGATTTTTTAATGGGACTAGTTATATTTATAAAGTATACAAAAAAAAAGATTAAATCGGTTCAGATATATTCGAGCGATCGTTGAACGTACAAAAAAAAAAAATCAACGAATTGAAAACTTATTTTTTTTGAATTCGTTAAAAAAGAATCGTGATAAGCCAAACTGATAGCACTGAAAAGTGACATCGAGCACTTGTAAGAGAGTGCATGTGAACTAAGTGGAAGACGCTTGGAACGTGAAGAGCTCTCATCCAGCCTTCTGCGCTGCAGTGGCACGACATGTTTATGCATTATGTATCGCCGAGCTGATACTTGTCTACACTGTACCGCTCAAAGCCTTTGAACAACTGCTTAAGTAGGGATAACCCCTTCATGTCGATATTTGGGTCAGATTTTCAGCGGATAAAATCATTTTAGTGCGCGAGTTACGTTCGGCTTACGCTTGCACAGAAAAATCCTTTTTAGCGGATTTCTACCGTATAATATCTTTTGGGCCAAATTTTAACGTGAACAGTTTGGCGGTTTGAGCTGTGTGTTGATAGGTCAGTTAACCATGTCATTTATAAAATAACATTTTATGTTATAGCAACTGCGTTTTGGAGCACTTGGATTTTCAGTAGATTGGCATGTGGCTGATCTGTGGATAGCTTATTACTGTCTCATAAGCTTGTAAGCAACTTTTTTTTATGTGAAGAACTAAAAAGACGAGCAAGACGCTCTCCTGATGTTAAGAAATAACGCTGCCCATAACCAGTACAATGATGATACCTAGGATTTTACAATGATGTGAAATTCTAGGTGCATCAACGCTTCTTACTCAAGAGTTATAAGATGGTAAGACTCTTTAGCCCAGTAATTTCACTAGCTACAGTACCCTCAAAGCATAGTAATGTTTGCACATCACAACTCAGGCGGTAGAATAACTGGCACTGTTGGGGTACCCACCCAGATGACCTCCTGCAAAGGAAGTCTACCCCTGGTAAAACACCTTCTGTCCTGGTAAAACTCTTCTGTAGTATATTATCAAAATAGTATAATGTTTTTGCTCAAAAAATCAGTTGCCACAAAAAACATAAAGGAACAATGTAACAAAGCGCCCTGCAATCACTACAGAACTATTCCTACAGGATCGCGTTCCCAATGATTTTTTCATGTCCTTCGGGCCAACAAGTTGATGAAATATTTGTTCAATCGCGTGTGTAGCGTAGTTTCATTTATTTCACTTCACCGTAGTCATTCGACTGTAATAACAACAGTACGTTGGATGTGAATCACCAATAAATTCACCTACACCGACTCTATACGTACATAGGTGTTCCACTGGATTAAC
Source organism: Hemithea aestivaria (assembly GCA_947507615.1). Taxonomy (NCBI): domain Eukaryota; kingdom Metazoa; phylum Arthropoda; class Insecta; order Lepidoptera; family Geometridae; genus Hemithea; species Hemithea aestivaria. The sequence continues at coordinate 9,549,635 of OX382328.1, forward strand.
TTTATTGTTATCCATACAGTTATAATAACTTTGTGTTATTCCAGATCCTAGGATGGAATATTGTTTCGAAATTTACTCGTTTATCCTATTAGCGGAGTAAAAATTGGTATATTATGGAATTTTAAAGCAGCGTGCCCCAAAATATCGTGCAAATTAAACTTATTTTAGGTGTTAATTTAAAAATACGACACGGCTATACTTATGTATTCTTTTTCTACTAAATTAATACCATGTGAGTACGGCCGTGTCGTATTCGTATATCTATCTAATGGATAACACTCACGGTAATGTCCTAAATTATAGAGTTAATTTATTGTCAGCACACCAATATTAAATAATAATATTGTCATAAAAAAATCACCTTGGTAGTTCTGTCATATAATAAGGGTAACAAACACATTACTTACAGCACACTACACTACATTTACGTACTTATTAAAAGGTATGTTTGTATTTCTTTAGTATTTTTATCTGTATTTCTTTAGTATTTGGCCGCCGTTACATTTTCTCTGTCGCCAACATTAGTATTTTGTAGCATAGTTCAACAACCCAAATCTTGCGATTTCCTACTCAGAAACTTACCAACATACCAAATCGCACACAAATAAAATTCTTCTTCAACATTTCTAAAGAAACATTGTAAAATAAGAAAACACTTCAATGTTAAACGATGTCTACGCTGTATAAACGTTGTTAAAACATATTTCACGTTAGCGACGCCTCCCGCGCCTGGAGCGAAGGCTAATCGCGACGGAGAGATATATCCGCGCCCTGGGGGCCCGTCATCTGATAATATTATGTCCGGATCTGGCCATGTTGAAAAATAACGGGATAATCACGACACGATTTGAGAAACATTATCATAGAGATACATACACGCACAGTTAATTTGGTTAATGATATCCAACGACTACGAATACTATGAACACGGACGGTATGGACGTGTGGAATATGGATGTGTGGAGTGTGTTGGTTAGTGCATGTTTGTTATTTCTTCATTTCTAAATTATTGTAGTAATTGAGCTGAATTGGTAGGCGGTAGCTTAGATCCTGGGATATCACATAATATGCTACTTTTTAGCGCACACAAAACCGCTGGGCACGGCTTGTCTATAATATATATAAAAATCTTGTTATAGGGCTCATTCTCATTTTAGCTCAAATTTGATGGTCACACGGTTATATTTCCTAAACGGTTAAAGACAGAGATATGAATTGTGGATAGGTGGATAAAACATATATTAAGCTACAAAATAAATGAAGATTGTCATAATAGACGCAAAAAATAATACTAAAATTTAACATGAAAGGTCAAAATCGGGGCCATTTTTCGTATTCTCATGATGTCACACTTTGCGTTTCAGTTAAACATTTGGGCACTACTTTAACAAATTTTCATGTATCTGTTTGTAAAATATACCAAAATTATCGCAAATAAATATACTTTAAGGTCTATAGGCAAAAAAAAATTTTTCAGTATTATTTTGAATTTAAAATAATATAATGCGGTGGTCACACGATTTTAGGTGCTTTAGATTTGCGTAGTTTAACGGCTGCTGTGAAACATAAGATCAACAATCCAATGCAGAGTTCAATTCATTTCAATGATGGCCATGTTCTGCAATCGTAGAAGTAGGATCTAGGACTTATCGAGCCGTGGAAAAAAATATAATTGCTAAGTTTCAATTTATTCATGGGTGTACCAATCACTTGCATGGACAACATTTTTATGCATTGTATTTTAGTTATTTAAATCAAAGCTAGCTTTTCGAAACGCCAAAATGTGCGAAATAAAGATGTAGTATTTAATTTTATACATTATACCTAAACTTTCCAGAATTTCACCAAAAAGGGATATTTTTGTCACCAGCGTGGCATCACCTTCGTAGCGTTTTTTACCATGAAGGTGATTTTTGAGCCACGAAAGTGATTTTTATGTATTGTTTTCTTTTGAAAGGGCCTTTTAACCTACTTAAAAGTACTGTATTTGTTATGTTAGGGTTTTAATACATACAAAACAAATTTCTGACTAATAAAAAAGTAAAGTGAAAGGTAAAGTAATATCTCAAATTACGCATATTTTCTATTGTAGTGAGGTTTGTTTTTACGTAAAATGTCGTTTTATTGTACATATTTGGTAGATTTATTCTTTAAAAAGGGTTTTACTTGAAAAAGTTGTAAAAAAATAATGACTGAATCACTTTCGTGGCGTCGAAAATTTCAAAACAGTTTTTCTTCGAAATGAAACGTACGATTTAAATCATTTATATAAAAGTTTACTCGTGTTATCCAGCTCTATACAATATTATACATAAACATTACAAATAAGCAATAAATAAGAATTGCCATGAAGGTGACGATGAGAATCGATTCCATGAGAATGAGCCATAGAGTTTGTTTTTAAAACCCCTATCAAAACGGTTGGTCAATTATAGTAATTATTAAAATATTTTTGTGTATATTTGGTAGTTCTGAGAAGAAGTAGGAATGTAATTTTTAACAGACACAGATGGTCTTGTTGGCAATATAATATTAATGTAATGCTTCGACCCTGTAACATTACAATACAGACGAATGCCCCAAATGAAACACCTATAGAGTATACAATAATTTTGTTGCCAACATAGTGTATTCTGATCAACGCAGTTATATCACACATGAACAACCAATACATTTCGCTTGTGACATTTTATTTGATCCTCATAAACTGTTTCACGCAACTAAATACGAGCGTCGAGCAACAAAACAATAACTCAAGCGCCGCTGCGGTCGAACCAGTTAACTATTTAAGCCAAAAGTTGGAAGACCACAGCAAATAATTAGGGTTTTATCTCGTATTTTAAACTAGAATCTGCGCAAAATGAGATGAGACACCGGAACTGGGTAATCATAAACTTTTTGTAAAAAAAAAAATTCTCCATTATCTTATTTACTTAGAAGTTAAAAGCAAGAATAACTTGATTTCAGTAACATACATCATCATGTTTTGTTTGATATTGAGAGGTAATAGAGATATTTAAACTTTGGCTCTCAACAAAATTTCTGTGTTTGACCACAGAACTTAATTTGTTGTGGACAATAAAATATTCTTAAGATAAAATAATCAGTGTCCGTCATTGCGAATACGTTGTCTGTCAAGTAGGCCTTGTAAACCCCCCTCCCAGGCTTTACTGAACACCGTGCTGATACACGGCCATAATGACCGCTTGGCGAACCTACTATAGCCATAATGGCATGTACAGTTCAAACATGAGATCTCCATAATGCCACGACTCTTCTCTTTTGGATTCTATAATACTGTCGCGAATCTAGGGTTCCCCGCACCGTTAAATGATGATCGTGTAAGGGCACAACACAACGACTATAAAGTGGACCTTTACCCATAACAATCATAATGTACGCCCTTTCGGCTTAACAACTCGGGTCTAGTCGTTAGCGGGCTCGGAGCTTCCATACTACCTTATATAATTTAAACGAAATTCTGAGCGCTTAGAAATAATCCCTGATTTTACAGGAGTAAACAGGTTTCGAAAAACGACGGCCTCTGGAACAGATCAATTTTCATTTGTTTTTTGTGGAAAACGTGACGTTCTCAGCTACGAGTGCATCAAGAAAATCTCTTTTGCGATTTGAAGCTCAAGTGTCATCTATACTATACGAGGATGAAAATCGACTCAATTTCTCATTTCGATTTATTTTTGAATAGAGTTTGTTGCGTACTTTTGTCGATAAGAGTTGCCCATCCAATTGTTGCAATCCAAAGCCTGATATTATTTTTTCCTACTGCTTACATTAATGAATACGCAATGTCTATGTGGCAAAGGCAGAAAAATAACGACGCAGCGCAGGCGGTAAAAATGAATATTTTTAGATTATTTGAGAGATCGTCGCTCAAAGAAACTGCGAAAGTTTAAAACTCGTTAGATGCTCAAATTACGCGACATAACGACTACGAGCAGGACGGCAGTTCAGAAACTCTCAACTCATCGCTACAAGTTCTTTTAAAATTTCAGCTTCCACCAACACATGAGACGCAAAGATTTCAGCATAAAATACCTAATTTGAACAAACTCAGCGGAGCGTAGTAGTACGCGGCGCAACCTAAAATTTAAATAGGTGGCTCGCTAATTAAGACTGTTGTAAGCTATAAACTTCAAACTTACGGAATAGGCCCCCGAGGCTTTATAATAATGTGGTCTTAAAATATCCGTTACGCGTAATACAAATTAGAAATTAGTAATAAAAAGTTTTATTAAGGTCGTCGGGTCGATGGAGGCGGTGGAAGGTACTCGTATTTGTGCTGCGGTTACATTCTTCATCTTTCAGGAGACATGAAACTGTCGAACCTCCATTCATATTTAAATTGCTCAGCTATAACTCATGGTAATATAGGGGAGCTATAAAAATATCAAATACAGAGAACGGGCGGCGCGGGTGGCGTCGAAGCTCGACTCGACCTCTGGGTGCGAGTGTAAACCACTGTCACCGGAGAATATTAAAAATTGTATCAAAAGTGTGTCCTCAGGTGTGACATGCAATATTACCTCGTTAAAAATCCTCTTTCAAAAGTTAAAGGAACATAATTCAATCACCGTTTCATCTCGTAAACAATTTTTACACAATTACTTTATGTCGTACATAATTTAAATGTAATCTGTTAAAATACTGCTTGGACTAGCCCTAAATAAAGGAAAAAGGAGGATTACTGTTGTTTCTCCGGTAGTAAGACGTCGAGTAATGAAAAAGGAGACTGTTTCGTAATAAATTATTCTAGAGATATTTTTTCTAAATGGAATCCTGAAACTTGAATAAAATTTAAAGATGTTAAAAGTTAAGGATTTAGATACATAAATCATGACGGATTAAAATTCAAATATTGTTTTCCCACTACATTCAGTCATATTTTTACATTACATGGTGTTTTTCGTACAAATTCTACTATAGCTATCTTAGATCCGTGATCTGTCCGGATTACTACGATTTCAGCCTGATAACGGTTAGAAATCGGTAGCTGTAGTGCGTCATACCATCAACGTTCTACAACTACGCCTGACTGTCATTTGACTCATTCAAATCGGATGTAGTCCGCAAACGCTCTTAGTAAATTAAGAACGGGTTGTATTGTCTATTTCGAACACATTGCCGTCATCCGTATTCTCCGAGCTGTCCACAACACGTCCGCGTCATCAATGATGAACTCGCACAAATATCCGTGCGAGTCGTTCTCCCTGGGCAATGCTACGGTCAACGAGGCTCCGCACACTTACCATCTTACCTCGGACCGTAGTAGCAAAGTTTGTGGACTGCGAACGCGAACAATCGGCGCGTTAACCGACTATCCTGGACCGTATTTATATATGTATGAGTTTATTATATAGTATATATTTATTATATTATACAAGCCAATCCTGTATGTCATCCGAACCGAGTACATGGATGCGTGGCTGAGGGCGAGCTCAGTCGCAATCGGTGGGCCTCGAATTGGTCGACCTCGAGGTTAAATCTAGACTTACCCCGGTAAGCAGCGCACTGCCGGGGCGGACCTTTTATTTCGTCTGCTACTCGTGGGAACAAAATGAATACCGATGAAAATTCAAAAAGTTCAGGCACCCTGGAATGCCTAATCCAGGAACTACTGCCACTGACAATGGAAACGGACAATCCGAACTCCAACGCAGGGCAACCAATGGAAGTGACGGAGGTCTCAACGGCAAACGGTAACGCTAGCAATAGCGCCACCGAGCAGCCGACCGAAACATCCGACGCCTCACAAACGCGCCCAGAGCATATGAATCTGAATAAGGCGCGAAAAGTCCGATACCGAGCTCTAATTGCATCGGGCGTAGAACCTTCCGAGGCGATACGCTTGAGCAAAAAGACCTTCGCGGACCTCAAAAAGTTGGGCTACAAATTTTCTAGCACATTATCCCATGCTCCACCAAAAGGGCCGGTAAAACGGCACCGCTCGGAGGAAGCATCACCGCCTGGGCACATCGCCAAAGCGGCAAAGATGAGTGCAAGAGAAAGGGTAGACCAACACCAACCGTCCGGCAGTGGATTGCAAAGGGCCCCTGTGCTCCCGCAACCAATAAGCCAGACAACTGCTCCTTTGGCATACAGCCAGGTCGCAGCCTCTACCCGAGTTGGCATAACTCACGATCCGCCTATGACGGATGTGCAAATGGCGCTTCTGCGCAACTGCATACTGCACAAAATTGCCAGCTTGGGCAAAGGCAAAGGCCCAGTATTCCAGGGCTTTTCCTTCAAGCCAGGATGGGCTCTCATTACTTGTGAGAACCACCGTGCCAAAACCTGGCTGGAGGAAAATATACCGACGCTTAAGCCTTGGCCGGAGGCTAAACTTGCCGTTGTGGGCGAGAACGATCTCCCCCGGAGACTCGTTGCGTCGGTATATGTTCCAGAGACTGACACGGACGGTGTCCAGGTCACTCTCAACCTCCTCGGTGCGCAGAATGAGGGACTGAACACCGAACTCTGGAAGGTCCTCAACAGCAAGGTCGAAAATGGAGGGGTTAGCTTAATCCTGTCCATAGACGATGGATCTGTTGAGGTCCTCAAAAAACTGGACCGAAAAGCCAACATCGGCTTCAGAAAGGTCCAGTTCCAGCTACGGGACAAATTGGCAACTACCGTACAAGCTGGACCTCTACCACCACCACCGCAGCCGTCCACTTCCTCGAGTCAAGTGCCTCCAGTCCAGCCGGGAGCCACCAGTGCCGACTTCACAAGTCCATCTCCGAGGGCGACAACAAGACCGCCGCGGTTTCCCACTGGCAGGGGAACCAATAGGGGTGCTAACCGCCCCAGGGGTAGAGGAAAATCGAGGGGACGGGGTCGAGGCAAACCTCAGGGTCGGGGCTCTAGCTTCACAACCCAACCCCGTCAACCCTAAACAAAAGTCGCAAACGCGACGCCCCGGAGTGTCGATATTACAGGCTAACCTACACCACGCTATAGCGGCCACAGCGGTCGTAGAAAAACTATTCAGCGAAAATAGCCTGGATATCGCACTCATCCAAGAACCATGGGTTAACTCCCAATCCATGGTATCCGGACTAAGCAATGCAGGTAAAGTACTCGTAAATGAAAAAGGCTCAAAACCAAGAGCCTGTATTGTATTTAGCAAAAGAGTTAAATTTTTATCTGTTCCAGAACTTTGCAACGACGACACAGTAACCGCGTTTTTGGAACTGAAACGTAGCACGTCCAAAGTTCTCATCTGTTCCGCGTATCTGCCCGGCGACGCGACGGATCCCACAACGGAGCTTGCGAAGGTCGTGGCGTATGCACAACACCATCGTGCAGAACTGATCGTGGGGTGCGACGCGAACGCACACCACACCGCTTGGTGCAGTACCGGAATTAACCGAAGAGGTAATATTCTTTCAGAATTTCTTCTAACAAACGGTTTGCATCTTCTTAATAGAGGCTGTACACCGACATTTGTAACTAGGTCTAGACAAGAAGTACTAGACATAACATTCGCTACCGACATAGCGGCCAAACTAATTTCCAACTGGCACGTAAGTAGCGAAAACTCAATGTCAGACCATAGACACATTAGATTTGATATTGAAGGACAAGGTACGAAGGAATCCATAACAACCAGGAATCCAAAGGAAATCGATTGGGAAAACTATCGGAAAAACCTAAGCGAGTACCTAAAAAACATACCTAAAATAATCAAATCCACAGGTTCACTTCATGAAGCAACTAGACTGCTGACAGAGGCCATAAACGCCGCATACGAGCAGAGTTGCCCATTAAGAGAATATACAACGAGCAATCCTATCACGTGGTGGAACAAAAAGTTAGAAAAACTTAGAGTTTCCACACGGCGCACATTCAATCAATGTTCCACATCGGAGAACTGGGAGCACTACGGGAGGACTTTGACTGAATATAATAAAGAGATAAGGAAAGCTCGAAGGAGGTCTTGGCGTAAATTCTGTGAAGAAATAGCACAAACACACAAAGGTGCAAGACTTCACAAAGTTCTAGCTAAGACACCAAATAATTATCTCGGTCTTCTTAAAAGATCAGATAATACCTATACGACCAATGAAGCTGAAACACTGGAATTATTGAGAATAACTCACTTTCCAGGGTCGTACCAAATTGATTCAAATAGCCTTGCGCAGTCAAGAGTCACACACAGAGCGCAAAACATTGACTGGAATAGAGCCAACAGTATCTTTAGGCCAAACCAGGTTAAATGGGCTTTGGAAAAATTCAAACCATTTAAATCAGCGGGAGAAGACGGCATATTCCCGGCTTTATTACAGCAAGGAATAGATCTTCTCCTCCCGCATCTGGTTAAGATTTTCCGAGCAAGCTTTGCTTGGTCAACCTTACCAGAAACATGGACTCGGGTCAAGGTACGCTTCATACCAAAAACAGGGAAAAAGGATTATTCTCAACCTAAATCCTTCCGACCCATCAGTCTAACATCCTTTCTGCTTAAAACCATGGAAAGGATTTTAGACCAGCACATTAGAGCAAAAAACTTGGTGGAAATGCCACTAAGTCCAAACCAGCATGCCTATCAGAAAGGTAAATCTACTGAAACAGCTCTATTAGAGTTGGTAGACAAAGTGGAAAAATCTATAAACGATAGGCAAACAGCTCTTTGTGCATTCCTAGATGTCGAGGGTGCCTTTGACAACACACCCACACAGACTATTCTCAAAGGTCTGGCCTTAAAAGGGGTGGATACCTCGACAATCAGATGGATACATAGCATGTTATCCAACCGAATCGCATCAGTAGAACTGAATGCAACAAAACACAGCTTCCATACCACAAGAGGTTGCCCGCAAGGAGGCGTACTGTCACCACTCCTGTGGACACTTGCAGTGGACCAGCTGCTTGCTAGATTGGCAGACAAAGACTACGATGCACAAGGTTATGCAGACGATCTTGTGGTAATTGTCAGAGGTCCATGCCTTCATACCATCTCTAATCTATTGCAAGGAGCTCTCAACACCATTAATAGATGGTGTAGGGAAAATGAACTATCAATAAACGCAGATAAAACCGTGATAGTACCATTCACAAGGAAGAGAAAACTGGAAAAGCTTATTAATCCTAAGCTTAACGGTAAAACGCTAGATTTCTCAACGGAAACCAAGTATCTAGGTGTCACATTGGACCGAAGACTTACTTGGAATCCGCACCTTGAAAACATAATCCAAAAATCCAAAATAGCTCTATGGACAAGTTGTCGAATGGCAGGGGACAGATGGGGTCTCAAACCCAATATCGCACTGTGGCTATATACAGCGGTGGTGCGACCCATCATCACGTACGCCTCTGCAGTATGAAAATGAAAATGAAAATGAAAAAATATTTATTTAGCTAAAGAACATGCAATACAGAAACATTAGCACTATGTATTTTATATCTAAGAGTTATATGTGTAAGAATCTGTGACTCCCTCACTAGGCTGGGCCTGTGCCGAGGGAGCCCACAATTTAACAGGATTTACAAAACAATAATAGTTATGTTCAACGAGTTTACCTATTGATAGATAGAGTATACATATTATAGTGGTATTATCTGTACCAGGTCTATTCGCTATTTGACTAAAATACAAGTGAAAAACTTAGAGAAATAACAACAAAATTGTTTGTTTACTTATATAACTAATTTTACATTTATGTTGTTCAGATTAAGTTGTCGTTTATTATAATATTCCAATTTAAGATAAGTCTAAAAGTTCTTTAACAAAAAAGGCAATAAAAATAAATATAATAAATGGGACAATTGTGTGCTGTTTAATACATTATTTTTAAGAGATCCTCAGTTTCATTATAGGATAGAGATGACAGCCAATTATATACGGTTTTCTTTACTTCAGGTATACTTTTATCCTTTAATTTACAAAATTTAAGCACTTTATTGTAAACAGTATGTCTCACTGAGTCCCCAAATCTTTGGGCAAATTTAGAGTTTACATGTGGTAAGGGAACCTTAAATACTCTACGTTTGGCCATTTGGTTGTAATTTTCAGAGTTAATGATTGATCTGTGCACCGACAGTGTTGTTTTAAGGACAAAAAGTTGGCGAATGTTTAGTACCTCTGCCTCTCTATATACATTGATGGTAGGATACCTGAATGGCTTACGGAGTATAACTTTTAGAACTGAGCGTTGCGCTCTTTCAGCCTGTATCATCACCGTTTTTGCCGCACTACCCCAGCATAGTATACAATACACAATTATGGATTGGCACAATGCATAGTACACTATTTTAAGTGTATCCAGGCTTGCGGCATCCCGTAAGTTTCGCATTATACCTGTGACTTTACGAATTCGTGCTGATAGTATTCTTATATGATTTTTGAAATTAAGATTTTCATCAATGTGAACTCCAAGGTACTTAATAGTATTCGTACGAGCAAGGGACTCACATGTGCAAGCCTTTGCATTACACTGTTTTCCATGCAGTCTAATGCTAGTTTCAGATTTCGGTGATGATGTTGAAGTTTTATGAAAACATACAAATTGAGTTTTTTTAGTATTCAGTGTCAGTAAATTATTTTGCAGCCAATTAGAGATTTGAATGATACCCTTTTCAGCAAGAGAGCACACAGCAGGCCAAGTTGGTCCGTGAAAAATCACTGCAGTGTCATCAGCATAACATAAGATATTGGCGTTTTCAATCAAAATGTCATGAATATCGTTAATGTAAAGTAGGAAGAGTGTGGGTCCCAGTATGCTACCTTGGGGTACTCCAAAACGGACAAATTTCGGGTTGCTGGTGACCTGTCCAATCCTAACGCACTGTCTCCGCTCCGACAGATAACTCTGAAACCAGTTTAGGGCAATTCCTCGTATTCCCATGCCCTCCAGTTTACGTAGTAAAATAGGAACGGAGACAGTGTCGAAGGCTTTGGCAAGGTCAAGAAAAATACCGACGCAGCATTTTCTCTTATCGAGTTGCGACGACACTGCAGCGGTGAGTATAGTGACCGCATCCTCAGTACTTAAACCCTTACGAAAGCCAAATTGTTGGGAAGAGATCAGATTTAATGATTCAAGGTATGTTACCAGGCGTTTGTTTACTATTTTTTCTAGTATTTTAGAAAAGGTACATAAAAGGGATATTGGTCTATAGTTATCGGGGGAGTTTTTGGGTCCGCTTTTATAAATAGGACATACTGATGCTATTTTCCAGCTTTCCGGGAAGATCCCGTCTGAGAGACTTAGGTTTAGTATATGTGTGAGAGGTGAGATAATTTCATTTTTAATAAGTTTAATAAGTGCATTTCCTAGACCGTCAATACCGGGCGCTTTTCCACTTTGTAGGGACATTATTTCTTTCTCTATTTCCCCGTAATCAGTAGGACCCATAAAGAAAGAGGAGACTGGAGGATTTTTTGGTTGTACTCTATTTGCTAATGCTTCCTCAGTTTGATTTATGCTGGATAGAATGTTATTTGCAAGTATTTCTCCTACCATAGAAAAATGATCATTTACCATATTAACAGATTGTTCAGCAGTACGACTACCAGGTAAAGTTAGTAGCTCGGTTGGTTCTTTTTTACTAGATGAAAGGTTACATATATCTTTAATAGATTTCCAGAGTTTCCTAGGATTATTTTTGTTTTGTAGGAGCTGGTTGTTTTCGTATTCAGATCTAATTTTCCTTAATAGTCCTATGAAAAAGTTGTGATAGCGTGTGTAGGTTAGACGATGGTTTTTGTTATCTGGTTCGTTTCTGGAAATTAAGTGCAAACGGTCCCGGTTTCTCATACATCTCATGAGACCTGGGGTGATCCACGGTTTTAAGTTACAATGTGACCTACTAAGTTTAACTTTGCTTGTGTGTCTGCTAATTATATCAGCTAGTGTGTCAGTAAAAATTGAGTTTGCTTCATTTTCGTTTGTGGAGTCGCAAATGCTTGTCCATTGTATAGCTGATAGATCTTGTTTGATGGCATCATAGTTATGTTTAATCATATACCTATTTGGTTTACTAGTTTGCTGCTTATTATAATTAAGGGCAACTATCACCGGATAATGGTCCGTGATCCGAACTTGACACACAATACCTATTACATCTTCAAAACCAGTTGACTTTTTGACATAAATGTGGTCAAGGCAAGCACGGTCCCTAGTAGGTTCAGTTATGGCCGGGAAAAACCCATATTCAGTCATAAAACATTGATACTCAAGACTTTGGATATTGTCTACGTCATCCATTATGTTTATATTTAAGTCACCTGCCATTATCAGGGGGGATTCATTTATACTACCTAACAAGCTATCCAACGAGTTTAAAAATAATTCCAGGTTTCTATGTGACGGAGAACGATATATTCCCAAGACTTTAACTATACCAGGAATATTAATAAAAAGAGCATTTGCTTCATCTATTGGAGGTATGAGTATGGTGCGATAAAACTAACCAAAAGACAACACAGCTAAAACTAGATAGTCTACAGCGAATGGCATGTATCACGGCCACAGGCGCACTATCATCCACATCTGGAGCTAGCCTAAATGCGTTGCTAAACCTAACACCGCTTCATATTCATATTCAGAAAGAGGCGAAACAATGCATCTACAGGCTCAGCAGCCAATCTAACATCAGATGGAGTTCCCGAACGCTAAGAGACCTTAAGGACTCAGTGTTCAAGGAAAACTTACCAGCTATGCCATCTGATGAATTAACTACAGAACTTACGTTTACAAAACTATTTTCTGTAAACATTCCCAAAAGAGACTCGTGGTTATCAGGTCATGTTAACTTTCCAAATGAAAGTCATGTCTGGTACACAGACGGCTCAAAAAAAGGGGACGATGTAGGCTGCGGCATTTACGGAGAAAGGCCAAAATATAAATCCAGTGTGAACCTGGGTTCCATGGCCACCATCTTTCAAGCGGAGGTCTTCGCCATTAATAAATGTGTGGAGATCAACCTAGAGAGAAAGCTCCGAAATCAACGGATCTACATCAACTCTGATAGCCAAGCGGCACTCATGGCACTAGAATCTTTTGAGTGTAACTCAAAACTAGTACAACAATGTCAAACCAATCTCAATGCTCTAGGCGTAAAAAATAAAGTAACCCTGCAATGGGTTCCTGGCCACAGCAACATAGATGGGAATGAATTAGCAGATGAACTTGCAAGAAAGGGTGCCGATAACCCTCAGATCGGACCCGAACCGTTTTGTGGAACCACAAAGCTACAAGTTTACAACCAGCTAAATCAAAAGAGTAACCTCGAGGCAAAAGATCTGTGGAAGTCCTTACCGGGACATACACAATCTAAAGCCCTCATAAAAGGCTACAACCCCAAATTATCAAATGAACTCCTGCAGCTCAAAAGATATAAAACATGTGCAGTAACTAGAATACTCACTGGACACTGCAAACTAAACAAACATTTAACGAAGATGGGCTTGGGCCAAGACATGGTTTGTAGGTTCTGCCACGAATCAGACGAAACAGCTTTGCACATACTATGCAACTGTGGCCCACTCATGTTCAACAGGAGTATCCACCTGGGGCGACACATTATGCTCCCAGAAGAGATACAACAAGTCACTCCCCGAAACATCTGGAACTTCCTAGAGGCCACGGGATTAAGCAGTGAATTATAACTCAACTGGACTGCCACAAAAGATCAGAAATGGTCGAAGCGGCTTAAGGTCCTTTTGAGGTTACCCAATAATAATTCTCCGAGCGATACACGGTGTAAACGGTGTACGGGTGCATAGGTTCCTTTCCAGGCATCTTATGTGATTTATCATCGACTGTATGTGTACTTTCCATCAGACGGGATGTGGTCAAACGTAGAAGAAATTTGTTCTTTTACTATCATAAATCATAAAGTAAAACTAAACCAGTCTCGATTCGACCCAAATTTATTCTACTTAGTTAATATATTTAGTTACAAAAATGTTCTATATATATGTATTTAAATTATTTAGATTTAGAGTAAGGCTACATAGTATATTCATGAAATTTCATTTGAAAAGAGATTATGGAGGTATTTGTGTAAATCCAACGTTAGCTTTTTAATTTAAATTTGTAAACAAGACTGGAATCACGTGTTGAAATTAAAATTACGTGCCTTTGAAAAAATGGTTTCGAATGTGTAAATATTTTAACGGATTGTTTTCTGTTTTATGAACTGTTATTCTGTCACTAGAAAGGCGTGCAATATAAAATACTAATTTAATTTATTGAATAACTTTATAGATGCGATTTGGCCGTCATAGTTTGTATGGACGGATGTATTGATAAATGTTTCACGCCTAAACAGCTTGAAAGATTGGGCTGAAATTTTGTATCTATGTATCTTAGACCTTAGAGTAACATATAGAGTATGTTTCAGCGGGTAAAACCCCAAGGTTCACCTAGTATTATGAATTAAAAAAATGTTGATGGATGTCTGTTACGCTTTCACACCTAAATGGTAAGGTTTATGTATATAGGTTCTTGTATGTGTAGTATAAATTAATAGTAACTATAGTGACCAATAATAATATTATTATAAAAATATGAATAAATTTTGTACGGATTGTAGGCACGAATATATTGTGATGTAAAATTATAAATAAATATGAATTCTAAGTATATGCTTAAAGACTATCTAGGCATCTCTCTTTTTTTACTTCTCCCTGTTCAAAGTTTTCAAACGGTTTAGGATAACCCCATTGGGAATCATTGGATACGACTTGAAAGTAGAGTCAAATCGTTCTATCAACTTTTTGAAGTGCGTTCTCAGTTCCCAATGATGCTATTTTAGATGAAACTAGTGATCCGATTGCTAATAACAATACTACTTAGGAAAGAAGTTAGAAGTTTTTAGTTTTATTTTATGACTTGCTGCATTCCGTTGACAAAAGTAAAAATAAAAGTATCGTTGGTTAGGATTTAGGTACATAATGTACTTAAAATAATATATGATTTTATCGTGTCCGAATGTATGTATGTATATTGTAGATACCTCATCATATACATACTTATAGATATTATATTATGTATGTTACCGGTACAGCCTCTATTATGTCCGAGATAATTACTCTTTGCTCTCGAATCCTCATCATCGTCTATTAAAATTCATTTCTATACACAACCACACAACCTTTCCGCCTATGAATAAAATTATTGCTTATTTATGAAGAGCAACACTGGTTTAGGACCCTATAATTTATATTTTGTGTGAAATATTCACATTTTAACATTTTTGTGGTTCTTTACTGTGAAAAAATAGAATTTTACAGCTACATTATTATTATCCTAACTACCTGTATCAATAGATATAATTATGTACCTACTTTATAATAATCTTCTCTGTTTCTATAGTCATCTACATATTTTACTAATATTATTATAAACGTGAAAGTTTGTAAGAATGTATTGATGTCTGGATGTATGTTTGTTACTCTTTCGCGCCTAAACGGGTGGACCGATTGGGCTGAAATTTGGTACAAAGGTAGCTTAGAATAACACATAGGTACAAAGTACAGCGCGTAAAACCGCTGGGCGCAGCTAGTTTACAATAACATCGTGTTTTACAAAATGCTACTCTTCGTGCAAGAGTTGGATCAATCAAAGTATCTATCAAATTTCTATTCAGCGCTTCCGATATTTTGTTTTCTTTAAAGTGCTAGCTCCACTTCGTGCATACTTACTCGTGCAGTATCACATCTTAAGAAAACAAAACGTCAAAAGCTTTCATATTTAATTTGAAGAACTGAACAACAGAGTATTAGTTGGAACATTAGGCACAAGTTAAAGCTGTAGACCCACACTTCATGTCGTAAAACTCTGGGCGCATTGCCAGCTAAGTTGATCAGCGATCAAAATATTACACTTCCGAGATAATTCTATCAAACGCGGAAAGAAAATCATAAATTGAAACGGTTCCAAAGTAACACTGAATCACAAAGAGATCTTTATCTATGGTTCTATAGTCCGAGGGGAATTCGATGGAGCTACTCTTTTAGAAATTATATTTGAGCGGCACATTACTCTGTAAATGACTGGCTATAAAGACTTCAAACGCAGGCTAATCGTGGCTTCCGACCTTTTCGGGGCTGGAGAAGGGCCTCGAGTACCTGTAACGTTTCCTTACTTATTGAACAACTGTATTTTAAATACGCAGGTCAAGTGCAAAAGGACCTTTTGGTATAAAAAATTAATAAGTGAAACAGTTCACGTAAAGGTTTCTTGCTTATGAATTCTCGGAAGTTCCCTTTGCGTATTGGGCCTCAAAAATAAAGTGTTGTTTAAAGTGCCTATTTATTTTCTTGTACATATTTGTGGCTTTATAATGGAGAGAAATATATGTACGAGTATATCAACAGGATCTTATTACAACAATATTAACGGAGGTATTTTCTCCAAATTTAAGAAATGTATGAATTGAATAATAACTACATTACAATTACTATTTATTGTAAGGACCACCGACTACCGCAATAGGGACTGCTAGAATACCAGCGCTGTGTGTCTCACACACAGCACAATGCTGAGGTTCCTATTCGGCGGCTTAGTAGCGCATAATGTTTTATTTTTATTTTTTTGTATTTATTGTATGTTAAGCCGTCGAATAAATGTGTTTTCTTTCTTTCTTACTACAATTTTTCTTTGAAATTATCTAAAAATGTAATCACTAGATATACCAAGTATAATATACCTACACATATATATGCGAGTAAGTATTAAGTATATTAACCTACAGTTTGTGTCAGTGAAACTGTTTTACTGACACCTATTTATGAATCACCGCGCGACCGATTTATTTCCGGACTCGACTGACGTCACGTGAGTTAGTCATTAGTCATAGAACAATTAATTATATACCCTATCTAAAGAACGAGATATAAAGTTTCATCAATTTACCTATAAAGGACATAATTCATTGTACTTTCACGCGAATCGTATAGATTTTCTAGGAAATAAATAGTCAACAATAATACACTCATTACCAAAAAATTAATAGGATTTCTTACAATCATATAAAGGTCAAAATATATAAAAAATAAGAAACTATACCAATCTATCTCTTAGTACCTAATACAGTAATTGTCAGTTAAATTCAACCCCTACTTGTAGCCATACATCAGTGTATATATCGTTTTATGTTATTTTCACGTAAGACAGCTATCAATAGAAGTGGTACCAAACAAATAGGCAATAGCACTGACATAAAACTGTTACAGCATCGCGCCGCTCGATGCCGCTCTCAGAGTAATGTTTCATTGTGCGAAATGCTATAAAAATCCTCGTAAAAATTTATAAAGAAACTCAATAAAATGTACACTTAGAGCGAGTTACACATAAGACGTTTTTAATGCGCGGTTTGGTAACGAGCGTTTTTAGACTAAAGACAAAGGGGGTATATTCAAGCACGTGATTTCTTAACCAACAACGAGCGTTTGAGAGTGTAGTGTGGGTATAATGCCAACGACCACAAAATATGTGCATTTTTAATTTTTAAGACGCGCGTTTCTATGTAACTCTCTAGAACGCTCCATTTGTACCGCCTTAATCATCTTTCAATTCTTATCTCACGTCCCGCACTGGGCAGTGTCGCCACGGCATGTTTTCTTCTTCCATTTCCCAACCCATCTTCCGCGCATGAGTAAATGCCTTATAATAATTGCTAGCTGCGCCCAGCTACCGCGTTTTGCATGTGTTATTCCAGGATCTAAGCTATCTCTAAACCTAATTTCTGCTCAATTGGTTCACCCGTTTAGGCGTGAAGAAGTAGCAAACATACATTCTCACAAATTTTCGCATTTATAATATGAGTGTGATTAGAACGCGCGTTACCAAAGCGCTCGTTTTAAAACGCCGAATGTGTACTTGCCCTTTGAATTTTGTGAGCCCGAATATTATTTCAAGTTAACTTCGAATAAGAAACCCTTTTATAAGATTAGAATATTTTATTCACCATTAAATGTGTTATAAGGTACGAACGACGACTACCATTTTCTATTTTAATGGCTTCAGCGCCTATTTGATGTGGGTAATGAAAGTGAACGTGTATATTTTAATAAGGACACACCTTTTGATGGATTAAAATTAAATCCTAGACGTATTAGTTCTATTTTATGTCACTTTTAATATTATAATTTATCATTAATTAATCACATAAATACCTACATATATAGGTAATGCGAAAGCGTGACTGACTGTTTGACTGATCTGTTGATACACCGATCAAACAGTTGAACGGATTGAGTTGATATTTGGCATAAAGATAGATATTGCGACGTTAATACGAGTATTAGTTAGTATAGGACGCGGCAATATTTAAATTATTTTCAACTACCCGCATTTTCCCAAACGCGCTAAAACAATCTTTCGTTGCATCGCTCCGTTGCATACGCGATCAGTTTAGTTTTTCACTGGCTCTGCACGCCACGCACTTGTGCGCACCGAACTAAAACCTTTACAACGAGTTCTATTCGTTTAAAACCGCTATGAAAGTTACTGAAGAGTTCAAGAAGTAGACACTTCAAGATCCTGCGCCCTCCATTCACTTAGGAGGATCGCAAGCATGCAAAATCTGTCTCCAACGGTGCAGTAATCCCAGGTTTGTCTTGACTTATCTATTGATTATAATAGTCCTTGCATTCTCTATAGTAATAACCACTGAGTTGCGACTGTATTACTCTGTGACCCCCTCAAAGTATATTTTGTCTACTAAAATGATGGTTATTAAAGGTCTGTTTAGGTTTACTAAATACATTTTAGTATAGTCGCTTAAAAAATCCGCGTTTTTGTTGTCACGAGGTACCTATTTTAGTGGAGTCACTAAGCGACAAAAATGGGTCAAACCTGTTTTTTTCATGCAGAAGCATGAAACTTGGCACATTGATTTCTAATTTAAAAATAGGCTGATTTCGATCGGTAGCCCTCGGTAGCACCCCCTCTGGCAGCGAGGAGGGGGGTTGGAAGGGGCGCTCCACCCGGCTTCATTTTAAAAATTCTGGGAGACCACACATAGCTAATAGGTCAAGTTTGGTATCAATTTCGGATAAATCGAGGACGTAGATTTCATTTCTGGAATAAAAAAATGACATTGGTGATGATTTGTTTAACAAAAAAATTAAAAATTAGAATTACGTAACTTTGTTTTTATTGTTCAAATTACTGTAAATTCAAAAATACTAGTTTTTTTAATAAACAAAAAATATGTTAATAAAGTCTAGTTTATGTAGATTAAAAAATATATAATTTTATATTACTTTTCTTAATAACAAACCGCATAAAAAAATCTTTTGCTGTCCCGGGCCGCAATTTTCTTTTAACCGCCATGAAAAGGGTTGTTAGTAAAAAACTTACTATTTCATGCTGAAGTTTAAAACTTGCCACAATTACAATTCCTTACGTTAAAATAAGCCGTTTAGAATCAGTAGCCGTCGGTAACCAGCCTTCTGACAGCGGGGAGGGGGGGTGAAAGGGGCGCACCACCCAGCTTCACTTAAAAAAATCTGGAAGACCACGTATAGCTAATACGTCATGTTTGGTATCGATTTCAAATAAATCAAGAACGTAGATTTTATTTCTGATAATAAAAAACGCATTTTATGGGTTTTTAACCAAATTATAACACAAAATTAGTTCTTAGTTTTTTTTATTTAGAGGCACTTTAATTCTAAATTATAGTAATATTTTGTGATAAACATAAATATTTTTTAAAAGTTTATTTCAAGTAGATTAAATAAAATAGAACTTTTATATTATTTTTATAAACATTTACTCGTACAATTTTTTTTAAGACACTAGAGTCGCTATTTTCTTCTCACCGCTGCGCTGCGTTGTAAACCCCAATCAACTATAAAATACGACTATGTACATTCATTTAACATGTTATTGATATAAGAACTTGATATTGTCAAATATAAAATTCAGAAAAATCCTATGGCACATCATAATTTACTCTCCCTGAGACAAACTTTTAAAAAATAGGCCCGAAAGTCGTATCTCTTTAATAATAAACGGCTAACCAAAGTTATGCATCTATTTTTCAATTAAATGTAATGTGGCAAAATTATAAATACTACTGGCACCTACCTACAGCTTATTTATATCGTTATATTGTTTTCCAAGACGGATGCTCCATATATAATATAATAATAATATAGTTCAAAACATTTTATGACGAATTATGATAAGCCTTGCATTTATTTATTTAATCAGTCCCATGCACAATATTCTGACAACTGAAAGGTTTTCAGACAAAGGAATGGTCTGCTTCTTGCTTCCTAAACCAAAAGAGAGGATGGGTTAGACTTAATCAAGAAATTATGCCTAGCCTCTCTCAAACAAAGTTCCTTGTAAAATGCGTGTAACAAATGCTGGTATACAGACATATCATGGAAGTAGAAGTATATTTTCCAAATAGTGTTTTTTTTTGTGATAAGGTGTTTCCTACATAGTTATTGATTGTCGAGTAGTAATTACTGCTTGATCTGCAGTTTCATTGACCGCAAAACATCATATCAAAACCATATAGGTAGAGTTAAGTTTGTGTGCGGTATTTTTATGCTAGTCGAAGGATACGAGTCTTGCTATTTTCCAGCCTCCTGCTTGGTTTTAGAAGCAATAAGCAAACAAAGGGACACCTTATTCATCTAACACCGTTTTGGTGGCCAGTATATTATGCACGAAACTGATTTAATTTATAAATAAAGGGCGGATTGCTGAGATTGATGCAAAACTGCATGAAGACGGTCTTAAAATGTAATGAGCTATAATAACAATATTTTCTTTGGAAGAATCAGTCTTGGAATGTAACATACTGATATAAAAAAGCTTTAAGTCTGGAGTATTTATAATTTTGCTAGATTACATTTTGTTGAAACAGTTTGATTCATAACAATGTTTAACAGTTTCCGTTCCGCGATTTGATCGCACCTATTTTTTAAAAGTTTGTCTCAGGGAGAGTAAATTATGATGTGCCATAGGATTTTTCTGAATTTTATGTTTGACAATATCAAGTTCTTATATCAATAACATGTTAAATGAATGTACATAGTCGTATTTTACAGTTGATGGGGGTTTACAACGCAGCGCAGCGGTGAGAAGAAAATAGCGACTCTAGTGTCTTAAAAAAAATTGTACGAGTAAATGTTTATAAAAATAATATAACAGTTCTATTTTATTTAATCTACTTGAAATAAACTTTTAAAAAATATTTATGTTTATCACAAAATATTACTATAATTTAGTATTAAAGTGCCTCTAAATAAAAAAACTAAGAACTAATTTTGTGTTATAATTTGGTTAAAAACCCATAAAATGCGTTTTTTATTATCAGAAATGAAATCTACGTTCTTGATTTATTCGAAATCGATACCAAACATGACGTATTAGCTATACGTGGTCTTCCAGATTTTTTTAAGTGAAGCTGGGTGGTGCGCCCCTTTCACCCCCCCTCCCCGCTGTCAGAAGGCTGGTTACCGACGGCTACTGATTCTAAACGGCTTATTTTAACGTAAGGAATTGTAATTGTGGCAAGTTTTAAACTTCAGCATGAAATAGTAAGTTTTTTACTAACAACCCTTTTCATGGCGGTTAAAAGAAAATTGCGGCCCGGGACAGCAAAAGATTTTTTTATGCGGTTTGTTATTAAGAAAAGTAATATAAAATTATATATTTTTTAATCTACATAAACTAGACTTTATTACCATATTTTTTGTTTATTAAAAAAACTAGTATTTTTGAATTTACAGTAATTTGAACAATAAAAACGAAGTTACGTAATTCTAATTTTTAATTTTTTTGTTAAACAAATCATCACAAATGTCATTTTTTTATACTAGAAATGAAATCTACGTCCTCGATTTATCCGAAATTGATACCAAACTTGACGTATTAGCTATGCGTGGTCTTCCAGAATTTTTAAAACAAAGCCGGGTGGAGCGCACCCTCCACCCCCCCTCCCCGCTACCAGAGGGCCCCTTCCATTAGGCTACCGATCGAAATCAGCTTATTTTGACATAAGGAATCAATGTGCCAAGTTTCATGCTTCTGCAAGAAAAAAACAGGTTTTGCACTAAAGTCCCCCACTATTTAAAATGAGCATATCAGTATAATCAGAAATGGAATATCTTCATTTTAGATGTTTTTATTGTGCTTATTTTGAATATATTCTTCAATCACGCCTACAAATTTTCTTTTCCTATTTTCAAGCCTCTGCGATATTCCGGAATCTAAGCTACCTAATTTCACTTCTATCGACTCTGGCTTCTTTTTCGGTTTAGGCATGACGAACCTTGGTGACAAACACTCACACTTACTCTTCCCACTTTCGCATTTTATTAAGTAGGATATCTTAAATCATAGAAAGAAAAGAAAGAAAGGAAAAATATATTCGACGGCTTAACATACGAGTACAATAAATACAAAAAATAAAAATAATACAAAATGTGCCACTAAGCCGCCGAATAGGAACTGCCTCAGCATTGTGCTGTGTGTACACCCAGCGCTGGTATTCTGGCAGTGCCTGTTGCGGTAGTCGGTGGTCCTTACTCCTTACAATAAATAGTGTTTCTTAATTGTTAAACTACTTAATAAGAGAAAAACAAAGCAGGTAGGTATTTAACAAACGTAAACATTAACATGCTTGCTAAATAATCATAACTGTATAGTTTGGCTGTCATAGGCGGTACGAGTGAGTTGCTAGAGTTATCTGGATAATAAAACTATTCTATGACCGTACTAAATACTTCATGCTAGACGCAAGATCCGAAGCGGTCGCGCACCTTGCCTTGCCGATCCAATTCCGCACTGTCTGTCTGAATTTAGGTCAACGTACACTCATAAATTATGCGTGCTAATCAATTACAGTCGTCGCTTCCAAGATATAGTGGGCGATATTTGTAATATCGATGGTGACAGGAACGTAAACAATCTATGGGGTGGCAACAAACAATAATTTTTCCACTAGTTATACTGGTGGGCTTCGGCCGTGGCTAGTTACTACCCTGGACAAAACCGTGTTGCCAAGCGGTCATTGTGACCGTGTTACGGCATGGTGTTCAGGGAAGCCAGGAAGGGATTTATCCCGCCTTCTAGGTATAGTCAGCTGCCATCTACGGCCGCATCGTCGTGGTCAAAGGCTAACCTGTTATGCATAAATGTAAAATAAAAACAGTACAAATATTCTCGAATAACTGCGCCTACTGAGTTCACTCACTGAAAATAATATTGTAAGTTTACTATACTGCAGACTAAAGTATACTCAATCGAAGAGGGAAGGAGACTGTAACAAGTGAAATTAAAAAAAAAACTTTTTAAAAACAAGCTTTTATTATTTTTACCATCTATCACCATAAAGTACTCGTCAAGACAAATCAAATGAGCCCAAACTCGATGAGGTTGCGTCGTTTAATTACGGAGTTCCTATTTTTACAGGAATGTAAAATTTCAGCTTAATCGGACACCGGGAAGTAGGTCACACAGACAGACAGACAACAGACAGGTGAAAGTAAATAAAAGCTTGTAAAAGAGACTCTCGCACTGCACCAGTAGGGCTATTCACTTTTCTGTCGGGGAACCGAACCTAAGACCGAATTGCCAGATATGTATGAAATGACGTATGACTATTCGGTCGGTTCCCTGACGGACAAATAATAGCCCTGCAGAAGGTGTGGCATGACTATGAGAAGGCCTTAATCCAGCAGTGGGTGAATACGGGCTTGGTAGAAATTATGTAGATAGATATAGGTAGCATACCGCACCAGAATACGATGATTATACATATGTATATATCTTAACATAAAATATATTCAAATCGTATATATCTCTTATTTGGGGTGACTGAAATAGCTACTATGAATTGTTTATAGGTAACTAAATCCAGCAGCTTCACCCGCCCACGTTTTGGTTTACGTGGGAGTTTCGGGAAATCCTTTCTTATTAAAAACTTCTAAGTTCTAAGGAATTGAAGATTAAAATATCACTATTGCTATACCTCTTTAGCAAATTCGGTGTTGTTTCTTTGTTATTATTTATTTTAGACATGTGTTTCTTACAATTTTTCGTATCTACTCAAATGCCTTGGTACAGATTTAGATTATTTTTTTTGTTTCAAACAACATAATAGTGCACAGGCCCCGTTACATTTCATCAAAATCAGGCGAGCTTTTTATGTTACGATTTATAACGGTCGTCTCGCCCACGCTCATTGCAAGCGAGATTGAATTCGGTTGAATATAAAAAGTTAAATATCACGTTAATTAAAAGACTTAATAGTGTCGGTTGCATTAAGTTTTTCATTAGTTCAGAATAATAGTGTTAAAACAGCAGACAGTGTAAAGTATTAGGTTTCAAAGCCGGCCCATTAGGTTGCAACGCCCGCGGTGGGCGGTCGGCGGCGTGCAGCGTAAATAAGCTTTATAATGTACTACATAACGTAAATAATGACAGATATCGCGCATGGTAAAAATTACAATTAATATAATATTTAAAGTAGTGTCCGACCGAAATTTCGGTTTCGGTTTCGGTTTCGGCCGAGTTTCGGCCAAAAATCGAGTTTCGGCTAAAGTTTCGGTTTCGGCCAAAATTGGCCGAAACTTTTGCCGAAACCGAAACTCCCTTCGGAAGTTGTCGTGCACGCTCGCCTAGCTTCGTTTCTCGCGACAACGCTTTGGCGGACGACTAATAATTGTAATATAGGTTTGTTAATTTTTAATGTGTGATTTGATAATATTATCTTTGTTGAGACTGGAACTAAGCGTGTAATAGCAATTTTAGTAATTATTATTTTTATATAGAGGTACCTAAAAGAGATTGATGATTCTTCTAAGTACCAATAGGTACAAAACAAAGTATTAATTAGTAAGATTTCAAAATACTAATACTTAGTTTTTTACCCGTACGTCCCCGAACGGCTCAATCGCGCCGCACCTGCGCATGCGAATTTGAACCTCATTTTAAAGAAGCTAGAAATAATGAATGAAATGAAATGAAAAAGTAATTTATTGACATTAGAAAAACCGAAAAAAGATACACATGAAAAAAAAAAAAAAGCATACAATTTTAACAATTCTATTGTCAAATGGGATAGACTCAGCTTTGTGCGGCACCCATACTCGAGCGCCATAATAGATGTCAATTTTGATTTGAACTGGAAGTTTTTCCTGGATCAAGGGGTTAATGAAACAGTAACAATTAGTGTTTTGATTATAATTGATAACTGATAAACATTTTGCTATAAGAACTTAATTTAAATAAATAGGCCAAGCGCTATTCAGACTACGCGCAATGTAGGCTTCCGTAGAACTGGCAAATCGTATATCTACTGCCTTAATTTTCATCAACGATATCTTTAAAACTTATAAAACTATCTTAACTGCTATGGTTTTCCTGAAAAGTTCATGGTTGAAACTATATTCGATTGACTGATTTTTGACAGTGTTTGAAAGCCAGTAGTTTAGATTTTAGAGGGCGCCCAAAAAAAATATTAAACTTGAATATCTTTCAAATGGATCATTAAATCGAAAAATTTCCTTAGATATATTATGTCCTTCATTAAAATACCTATTCAACAATACCCCAAATGATGGGATCAGCCAGAAAAAATATCATCGCCATTTTGCAAGTTTGGGAGGTAGGTACCCTAAATTAATTGATTTAAATTGATTTTTGTAACCGTTCTCTTACCCTAATCATTGCCCTCCTCTGTGCATAATTACAGTTTTCTAGGACTTATAGTTTCTCCGTAAAGCCGCGGACAGACGGACGGAGAGACAAAGCGAAACTATAAGGCTTCCTTGTTTACCACGGAAGCCTAAAAAAATTAAAATATTATTGTTATATTTTATAATATTACAACTGATGCAACAAACTTAATATTATGCTGTGCTTCCATTTTATGTCCTAATTAATGCAGAATAATGGGTAAAATGCACCAAATTTCAGTATTTTAAAGATTTTTTTACTTGACCACGTGAGTTTCGGTTTCGGTTTCGGTTTCGGCCGAAACTAAAGCCTCGGCCGAACATTCGGTTTCGGTTTCGGTTTCGGCCGTAAAACCAGTTTCGGTCGGACTCTAATTTAAAGTGAAAATAAATTCAGTCAAATCATTTATTGACATTCGCCGAAATTTGTAATTGAGTTTTATTGAAGAAGAAATTGAAGAATAATGAAGAATAAAATCATTATTGGTTAGCTTTTAACCACGGTGTCGCGATGATATAATATATGTATTATAACGATTTATAATATGAATAGCTGCACCTAGCGGTTTTACCCGCTGTACGTGTGTGTGTTATTCCAGGGTCTAAGCTATCTCTATACCAAATTTCAGCTCAATCGATCCACCCGTTTAGGCGTGAAGTAATAACAAACATACACACTCACTCACAAACTTTCGCATTTATATTATTAGTGTGTTATTTGAAATTACAACACAAATTTGCATAGGCCCTTAAATTTGACAGTCATTAGGAATATGCTGAGCTGAATGCTGCGTGAAGGAAGTCTGCGCCTTAGTTAATAGTAAAAAAAATAATTCTTAAAACAACCGTGTGTTTTCCCCATAACTAAAAAAAAGACGAGTGGCACTCGGAGACTGCCGCGGTAAAGCTATTGCATAGCATTTTTTATCAACTTCCATATATTTGTGCCGGTCGGAGTGGGGGGTGTTAGGTTTTTTTCGTTACGGAATTTCTGGATTCGGTCCCCACGCTCAAGGAACGCGATAGAAGCTTTGCAATAGCTTAAAAACTCAAAACGAACGTTTAATATTGTTGAGAACATTTCAGCAACGGTAGGTAACCCTGCTACTGTAATGAGGAGGAGTTAGGTTTCTACTATTCGAGATAACGTTGACAGAGAAGGATTTATCCCGCCTTCCAGGTTTAGTCTGCTACCATCTAAAGTCGACCCGATAGGGCTAGCCTATAATGAATTTAAAAAAAGTATTTTTAGTACTAACCGCACAGCGTCAGATTTAATTTGAAGCGCAGTATCTGTTTCACACATTTATTTTAGTGTACCATAATTACCCTTAAATTATACTTGCTAAGCTCTTTGTTATTTAAATTTACTTTACTTCACGGTCGTCATGGTGAAATTACTATAAACGGATGTCTACTGCCCGGTGGTAAAAATAATGTTTATAGTTTGTGCAAGCAATGGTCATAACCCATATACAGAGTTTTTTTAAATACCTGCAACCTCGCAAGACCAGGGAGCTAACACCATTAACAATGTGATATCATTTGATATCTGTCTATATAACATGTGATATCTGTATTTTGATAATAATTGTTTCATTTTACTTTTATTCAAAAAATATTATTCAGAGCAATCTAATGGATTTTTTTTGCGTTTTTTTATTAAGTCTATGCTGTCCCACTGCTATGCAAGGACCTCCCCAAAGTCTCTCTACGTGTCTTTAAGCTGCGCGAGCTCATTCAGATTTAATATAAAATTATTGATAATTATTGTTGATTTTTGTATGAAAAGAAAATATTTACAAATTATCAAAAGTCACATATCACATGTTGTTTATGATGTTAGCTGCAAGGTTGCTGGTGCATTAAAAATAACCCTATGTTAATTATTCAGTACCTACGCAACAAGTGTTAAACGTCGTAATTTAAGAATTCAAAGTTAAAGTTATCTTTTAAAAGGTTGAACAGAAAAGAAAAATAGGTTAATATAATAATACAAGAATAAAAATATACTGTGGCTAACGAAGCTGTGGCATAACTTCAGTTATAGAAACGATAGTGTTATGTAACTAACATAACACTATGTATGTCGATAACTTGCGAGTAGATCCAAGAAAATACATTAGGGGCACCTTAGCAGTTGATGAAACCTTACGACTGAGCTAGTCTAAGTAGACTAAGTCCTACCAATAAAGTTATGCGAAAGTTTGAACTCAGGTCGAAACTTTTGCATTGATTGAAGTGAAACTTAGCAAGTATGAGCTTAGACCCTAAAATAGCACATAGGTACCAGGACGGAACTAATATGGAATAATTAACTGATATTAATATATAATGGCGGGTGATAGCTCATTTTTATAATCCACTGAGACTTACCCGAATAAGTAGGAAGGTACATAAGCAGATATGCATTGGCCTAGCTTTGCGTTTCGGCACGTTGCCCGTGCACCTACCTCATACAAGTCGGCTTATGTTTGGTACATTCACAGATAACAGAATAGGTAAATGCCGTGAGTTCATTTATTTTGACTGTCTGTTGTGGACTAATGCTCACATTCTTTATGGGCCGTTTTTGTCGTAGGTACGTCAGTTATATAATCTGCAATACCGGATTTTACTGTGTAAATGACACAAGGAAAACTGCTGGACACAGCTAAGTTATAAAGTGATATGTGAACTTTTTAGTCACGCCTTTTACTGATTTTGTAATCCATTCATCATCCATTATCTTCTTGTTAGAACAATATATAAATTTGAAACATATTCTCCATATTATATAAAATTTAATTATATTGCCTGAATTTAAATTTAATATTTTGTTTGAAATTTACTTTTATTGTATAAGATTATCTTCATCAACTAAATTCCCGATTTCACGTAAACATTATTTTTAAATACCCAACAAAATTTTCTCGACCACAAAGCTTTTCACATCGGAAAAACCGTCAAAATTTTCCAACGATTTCACTCAACGGCATCAATCGCGATACATTTCAGTAGATGCATCTTAATTTGCTTTATGCTAATAAGACGGCGCGGCGGCTGGCAGAGCAGTCAGCAGTTTCACAATTCACCTTATAGGTGCACGAGGAACCGAGGAAGTTAAGGGATGACGCGGGGCGGCGGGGCGGCAGTCCTAGCCGTCAACCCGCCGCGCGCGAACGTATCGCTACAATACGTATCGCTTGGTAAAGTCGTGGTGAAAAATTTGACAGTTCACGAGGACAGTGGACAGGTTATCACCGCTCGACTGGTGGCACTCGCGATGCTATTGGTATGAATGATGCCCGCTTTGAAGTTAGCTTGAAACTTTGTTCATCACAAAGTATTGTATCACTATAGTTTCGTGTCATATTCTTATAGTTTTATTGTTATGACGACTACATTTTGAATTTTGGGCACATAATGAATAGATTAACTTAATTATGTTATTATTTTTATTAGTCATTAGAGATGCACTTCACTTCATTTTATTTCCATTCACAATTTTTGATATCTTTTTTTATTTGACTAGATTAGATAACTCTTATTTTGAAGCACACAATTACACACATACAATTTTGCATAAAACTTAGCATTAAACACAATTGATATTATGAAAAGTGTAACTATTTATTACATCCAAACTTATGGTTATTACATCCAAACAACCAATTTTATTTTGTCATTGGATTCATGATATCAATGTTTATCTCAAACGAATGATAAGCGCTTAAAACTACAACTAGGGTAATTTCGCCGGTTTTCCGGCCAGCGTTAGTTTGCGGCCATTCAGAGACTTTGCTTCAGAAATTCTTAGAAAACAAGATTTCTATCTCCATTTTTCAAATAAAATTTAGTCCTAGACAGAAAGGGATAGACGGCTAATCCTTGTCAACATATAACGGTCGTATAGCATTATCAGAATTTTAACAAATCACAGTTGATTTTTGTGTCTATACTAAGCGTGTTTAGTTTCGTACAAAATTACAAAAAAAATAGTGAGCACGTGATGCATTCGGAGTAAGTATATCATGATATATCCATGTATTACTGAGTGATAGTGTTTAAATTGCTTTAATAATAGTTTTTTAACGTATTTTAACAATTTTAAAAAAAAAATAATGTAAAAATAGGTAAAATAATGAGTGGTCGCGAACTAAAATATAATTATAAATGAAATTTTAGTTTGCGGCCATATGGTCGCAAACTGACTACTCGGTTTACTTTTTTATTTCCCTCTGGTTACCATAATATTGAATGTATTATAATTCAGTTAACCTTTTTCACATTTGCTAAATGGCTTCTTTGGTTTCATTAGTTTACGGCCATCTAAATATTCGTAAATAGT
The DNA here is from genome assembly GCA_947507615.1 of Hemithea aestivaria. Lineage (NCBI taxonomy): Eukaryota > Metazoa > Arthropoda > Insecta > Lepidoptera > Geometridae > Hemithea > Hemithea aestivaria. The sequence continues at coordinate 9,579,643 of OX382328.1, forward strand.
ACAAATACTCCACACATCCACATACAGGTCGCAAACTAACGTCAAGACGTTAGTTTGCAACTTAGATGAACGTCATTTTGCGACCGCCTCAAAATGTATGGGAAATTAATGACCGCTTACTGAATGTGGTCATTTGATGCCTTCATTATACGACCACTTGAATTCATAAGTTCATATTATTGCAGCTTGTGTTAAAGAATGTGCTCAACACTAAAGAAAAAGGAGACTGAGTTAAAATACGAATTAGCTCTGAGAGATAACCGTGCAGGAGAATTCGGTATAAGAAAATATATGTAGAAGGATAAAAGAGTTGACGAATTTAAATATAAGAGGACTAGGGAAAGACGGGGAGAAACAAATAGGTGAATGGTTCCTTTCTTACAAAATTAAACAGTGGAACATGATATGCTGTGGGATATGCAGATGATATTATAGTGGTAATGATCAATGGCGAATTTCTAGATATTGTATCCAGAATTTTGCTACAGGCTCTAAAGATAATGGAAGAATGGTGAAAGTGAAAAGTCACTTTTATTCGGCACAGAGTTGGAATGATTTATCTTCTTCTTCTTAGTCGTTTTCTTCACGAAGTGAAGGTCGTGTCTAGTCTGCAGGATTTGCCATCACTCTTCAAATAAGCCAGGTTGCCAGGTTGTTCTATCCGTCGCTGATCGCATGGCTTGAGCCACTGGCATGCCGGTAAGGGATTTTTTATTGTCCGTCCATCGCATCGGAGACCGTCCGCGAGGTCTCTTTCCCTCCATCTTACCGACTACCAACAACTTTTCTAGGTTGTCTGGATCTCTCTGAACAATGTGGCTAAAGTAACTTAAGATACTTTGGGAACAGATACTAGGGCCTTTTGGTGATTATAAGCTGGTTGAGTACGTTGGTTCTACGGGCTGTCCATGGTATATGCAACATGCGCCGCCAACATCACATCTCAATCGCATCAATCCTCTTCCTGTCACTTGTTCCAATCGTCCAGGACTCCACACCGTAGAAGAATATAGAGAAGACCAGTGCCCGCACCAGTCTCACCTTCGTTGTCTTAGATATATTTCGATCTTTCCATATGATGGTGAGTTTTGTCATAGCTGCTTTGGACATTTGGATTCTTCTCCTAATTTCTTTATCACTTCCTCTTTCGTTAGTGACAACTGAGCCGAGATATTGGAACTGATCTACAAATTCCAGGTACTTAAGTTCGTTTGAACGCGTGAGAGTGCCTGACCGGTCTACTTTCATTATTTTTGTCTTAGCCTTGTTTAAACTGAGGCCACCGGATTCACTCTCCTTCTCGAGTCTAGAGTCTCTCTCTAGAGTGTCTCTAGAGTGAATCCGTGCTCTGCTCTCTAGAGAGCACAGCAGCAAGTTCTCACTCGGAAGCCGTGAACAAGGTTGTGTCATCTGCGTATCGCAAGTTGCATATCAACTTGCCACCTATCGAGATGCATCCTTCCCACCCTTCTAAAGCTCTCCTCATGATATACTCCCCGTAAATATCTATGGGTAACGACAAGACGTGAAATATCCCAGTACGACCTTAGAGAAGGAGCTCACATGGAATCTGCACGCTAAGAAGGTGACAGAAAAAGCTATTAGGGTTTTACTATGTGTTGGTCAGCGTATGCCATACCCGGGGACTTTGTCTTCATCTACACTTCAATGATACGCCCAATCTTTCCTACGGCAGCGTGTCATGCTGGCATAGAACCGAACTTACATACAACAGGAGATGAAAGCCTTTTACATACTCCAAGTGCAACCAGATGCAGACTGCCGCAGGCCGCATTTGGTATACAGATGGTTCAAAAACGGGATCCGGTACAGCATCAGGTGTAACTCTACTCGGAAACTTTATAACAGTCTGGGTATATACACTATCGTTTTTCGGCCGGAGATGTATGCCATTATAGCATGCGCTGAAGAAAACATAAAGAAGAATGTGAAAGATAAGATTATATCTACATTCTCAGTAACAGTCAAGGCCTTAAGTTCCTCAGCTCAAAACTAGTGGATGCTGTGAAGGCTCTGAACAAAGAAGGCTGCAGCAACAGAGTACAAGTTTGGGTACCGGGCCATGTTAGTATATAAGAGAATGAGAAGGCTGATGGACTTCTCAGAAGAGGATCAGCAAATGACCAAGTTAGGGTCTGTCAGCATGCCCTATCAATAGCCAGCATAGTAAGAGAGAGAAGTAGAACTTAGTGGGGTCACCGCTTTAATTATCCACTTCTTCGAAGAGTAGAAAATGATAAAGCAGAGGTAGATCCCAATGCGTCGATGCGTTGCTGGCTTTTACAGTCGGGCGACACTGGGTTGAAGGCATCACAGTGATCGGAGAAAAGACTTGGATGCGAACTGTTCAGGATAGAGTTGCATGGCACGAAGGGAAGGAGGCTTTTGCCCAGCAGTGGGACGATATGGCTTGACAATCATGATGAGGTTCCTCGATTTTAAGCATAGTTTTCAAAATCAAATATTTAGAATAATATGGAAAAAAATACAATAGAACATTTCAAAAAGAAGGGAGGGGAGAGGGAGGAGTTTATAAATGAAGATATAATTCATTATATTTTATTTAATAAGATAATTATCGACATTTTGTTAGAATTTTAGTGGCCGTAAACTAAGATGAGGGTGGTCGCATATTAAAAAAAGTGGCCGCAAACTAGTGAAATAGCTACTTTTGGAGAAATAAATTTTTTTCTTCAAATTTTAATACTACTACTACTACTTTTTAATTTTTTAAATAAAACTTGATCATGTATAGATCCGCAAGAAAGATTTTTCATAACTGTCAAGAAGATTTTTCATATTAATAAGCTAACCTAAAGTGGGGAACTCCACTAATCGGTCGCAAACCGGCGAAATGACCCTATCTAATAAGTAATTAGCGTAATTAATTGTACGAGTATCTAATTAACATAAGAGCAAAAGTTCAAATAGATTTGTACAAACAAAGTTGTTTCTGCCCCTAAAGTAATTACCTAATAGTACTTTATGTAGGAGAAATACAAAGAAGTAGCTTAAATCTTGGTTTAACAAAGGATACTAGTCTATTCAGTTGGAGGAACCGCAGGACGCAATTAGTATTCTAAATGCGAACGGTTGCTTGTCACCTCCTTACGTCTAAACTATTCAATCCATTGTCTTATTGTTTATGGTAGAAATTAGATTAGATCCTGAAATTACAGAAAGTTAATTTAGAAGTTTTAATATGAAAAATACCGAGGTAGATATAATGCGATATTTTTAATTATATAAAATCTTTATTCTTTATGTTCTACTAGCTGCGTCAAGCGGTTTTACCTGTTGTAGTTTGGCCTATGTATTATTCCAGGGTCTAAGCTTGTATTGAGATAATACCATATTTCAGCTTAATCGATCAACCCGTTTAGGCGTAAAGAAGTAACAAACATGTGTATGTTCGTTATTTCTTCACAGTCACACACTCACAAAGTTTCGCCTTTAGAATAGAATAGAATAGAAAACTCTTTATTGAAACACTACAAACATACAGAAAACTTAAAACTATAACACAAAATCACGACATAAGTGTAACAATTGGCGGTCTCATCGCTAAAACCGATCTCTTCCAGACAACCTTGCAGGGAGAGAAATATTGATATTTACTTTTTTTTGCCTTAGTGCTATTGTTAGTGTGATTATGGAGATGGAGATTTTATAAGGTTTATTAATATTATATTATTAATTATTAAGATACGCCTAAATGGCCCAAACCGATTGGGCATCATCAAGACACGAGTGAATAGGTACCTTTCTACTTTCTAGGTATTTTAAATGATTCATCGTCGACCGCATCTGCACTTTTCATCAGGTGGGATGAGGTCAAACGTAGGCCTATTAAGTATAAAAGGAACACATAAGCATTAGGTATCGCTGGGCACAGCTAGAACATCAAAATCAACATCAATATGTGACAATACTCAAATAATATTAATACCAATATTGCATTGATATCAATACAATCGGTCAATTGTATATAGGACAGCTACGAGTATATACAATGTAGGTACATATAGCCCTTAATAAAACGATAATAATTTCCTTTCCCTTCCTTCAATATACAACTTACAAGGAAAATGAAACGGATGCGAGAATTTCAGTCGTATTTTCAGTGACGGATAGTTTACGAACAATGCTCGGGAACTGATATCGTCACTGGAAACTTGCTGAAAACATCGTCTTTTGTCATAACTCATAACTTTAGCCCAGTTTTGTTTTTTAAATTAAGTTATTGATCGAACTGACAGTTATTCTGTGTGTTTAGATGTTCGTTTGTTTTGACCTAATTTTGAGTTTTTTTTTTAAGATAATGGCAACAGTGTTCATTTTGCCAGTGAGTTAGGGTGTGATGACGTGACGTAGAGATACGCGGTGCGGAACGGACAAAAGTAAAGAAAAGTGACAAGAGATTCTGTTTAAGCCGACGTTACACAGACGCCAGAACGCGACAGAAAGCGATGCGAGACATTTTTTTTTGTCCGAGAGAGAGAGAGAGATAGTCCGAGTAGTGTTCGAATTTGTCACATTCTAACAAATTTAAAGCGGGCGCAATCATGAACAACACAAAACATCGGGATCTCTTTCCCGCACGTCCCAGCTCTTGTAACGTTGATTTTAAGTCGATCATGAGCAGATCGGATCAGATATAAACACCAGAGATTAGGAGACCGAAGCTTAATTGTGCAATTTCAGCTCCGTTTTGCTAGGTTCAACATCACAGCCGTGCCACTTTTAACCTACCACACGCCAATCGTGTGAATTGACCAATCAGAGTGCTCGAAAAATGTACTGGGATAACGTAGAAATCTACATACATTTTTGAGCTACTAACAGACTACTGAGCTGTAGTTGCTATTGTTTTGACTTTACAGTGAGATTTCTATGTTACCTAGGGTTTATGAGCACTATGATTGGTCAATTCATATCTTCTCCCCACTCTGCCCAACTTTGCATCAGTGGAAACGTACCTTAACTGTCACAAAAGTTCGTGATCAATTAAATCTGATTATATAATAAGGCAAATCCCCGCCGCGGTTTCTTTTTTTTGTCGATCAACTTTTAATGTGTTGTTTGACTGTATACCATCTCACTAATATTATAAAAACAAAAGTTTGTGAGTGTGTATTTTTGTTACTTCTTCAGCGTTTGAGCTGAAATTTGGTATAGAGATAGCATAGACCCTGGAATAACACATAGGGTAAAACCGCTGGGCGGCAGCTAGTAATATGTTAAGATGATTAATTATTGACGTAGTATAGTTAAAGTTTAATTTAACTATTTTCATTTCTATTGTTATTTCTTATCGATTCGCAGTTAGATATGGTCAAACAGTTTTAAAATGCACGTCGTTCAGCTCCAAAATAAATTTATTTGAAATGGAAGTAAAACTATGGGTCACGGATGTTTCCTATAAGATACGTACATACACGTAGGAGGCAGTTAAGTCGTGTTGCAGGCTTAGTTGTAAACTTGGCAATTTGGAACTGCAAGATATAGGTTAGCCACACAGCCTATAATTGTGATGAATGAATGAATAAAAATTTATTGACAACAGAAGATACATAATATTCCGTATAAATATTAGGTACAAATTTTACTTATTATAAGAATATAATATAAGACTCAGTCAATGGGAGCAGACTCAGCATGCTGTCAGATTAACTCTATGGCTAACCTGACTGCTGGTTTTCAGTCTGTCCCTGTGCTCGATGCTGATGTTAGTGCCGAGTGATGTGATATGACTCTGACAGCGCAAGTAAGGGGGTAACCTGTAAGGGGTGACCTGTTGAAGCATGAAACCTTATTATTATTTTGTTACGATAAGTGATAATAGCGCCGGACATAGATTTAAGTAACACTAAAAACGGACCGGGATTCTCTGTAAAATTATGCTTACATCTAGTTGATTTTATCTTTTGTATAAATTACATCATGTCGTATATACCATCATCTTAGCAACTTTGTAAGGTTTTGTGTAACGCGGTATACCCACATGTACAAAGTAGAGACCGCATCCAGTCCTAATATGCACGTCGTATACCTAAAACACCTGAATATTTTGTTAAGGTATCGGATGCAATTTAAAACTGTACGAATTTAATATAATGTCGGCATATTCCAGTTGTAGCACAACATCGTAACTCGGCATTACTGGCGCCGTACTCGCTACTGTTCACTGACCGTTGAACTTATGACTGTTGTGAGCCTTTAATACCACACCGATGCCAATATATCGGTTTTGATCTCCTTAGTAATCGCACATAATCCTAGTAACTGCATACAGTACACAATATAGTTTTTACGCTTTTTAACCGCTTTTTACTGCGTTCTCTATAATAAATGTCGTTTTTAAAAAATATCAATAAATGTTGTTCTAAAGAAAGGCCAGGTTAAGAGTACCAATAACCGGCGAGCGTGTATGAAGAATGTGATGAAAGTTGAGGAAGCGAAAGAAGTGTGTTAGGATCGTACCAAGAGGAGGGAAATAGCCTCTGCCTTTTTTTTTTACCCAGGAAAAATGCGTTACGCATCATCACCCCACGCCGGGGGGCGCGGGACGGTATGTGGGACTCCCCCGCCAAAGATGGGAGCGGCGGGGATACCCACTAAAAAACCTGGGGGTGTTCCTGCGGGACGCCATAATGCCGGGGCAACGGGTACGCCGAAGCATTCATCCGCGGCCCCGACGGCGTTTGGTCCTCACTGACAGGAGGACCCCTCCAGGCATGATTATATATACCTATGTATATGTTTTCCATCACAAAATTTAGTTTTATTATAGTTTTTTACAAAATTAACACAGACAAGCGCTATTTTTATCTTTTCAACCTCATAGCGCAGTTAAAGTGTTAAACTACCCCATTTTTAAATACAAAGCTAAAGTTTAACAATGCTTGAACAAGCTTTAGAGAGGAATAAACCATTTTACAATCACGAGTAGCAACGCAGATATCATAAAACTTTAATTAAAAAAAGTTTTATTATTTTAATAAAACAACATTGCTTTTTTAATCTGCAAATGATAACAAAGCGGATTAAAATTTAATTGGAAAGCTTTTGTCAGATTTAACGTCAGCAAAGTTTGGAATGCTGACAGGTTACATCGGCCCATCACGCCTCTTTCTGGGAGAAGTTGGCATGCGCTTGATATGGGAATTTCAACCTTATGACTCGTAACGTAAGGTTTAACACAATTCACAGCGCTTACGTAAGAAGAGCACGTGGCAAAAGTATTAAAATGCACGCTTTCAAGTGATTTGTAAATGTACAGAGGGCCTATTGGCCCACACCCACTACTTATTGATGACAACTTCAATGTACATTGCTGCATTTGTTATTTTACTCATGTTAATGCGGAGGATTAAGCAAGTCATGTACGCAATTTTGTTTATGGATTCTTATGTTAAAAATATTGTTTGACGATAGCCAATAGGCCCTTAGGTTTATAGAAAACATTGAAAGATATAGTTAAGTACAAGAATCAAAACATATTTCCACGTAGATCACCTTAGGACATTTAACCACGGGAATAGAAGCCAATATTAATTTCTATCCGAAAAAGTCTGATAGTTTCTGCGAGGGGAGAGGCAACGCACAACAATGATGATACCACGCTCATGATTCCTCTGTAACGTCACTACGCACGCACCCCCGACAATATTGTCAAACACTGGCATAAAATACATATACTTACTCATGTACATTACATACACTTACAGTCATAACATGAATGTTTTGTTACAATTGGTTCTATGCCAGGCGGTTTATTACAAGCTTTTATTTACCTGTCCATTGTCTGTCTGTCTGTCTGTAATCAAATCTTGCAAATTTTGTTAAACCGGGAAGTGGTTCAACATCCCGGTTTCCGATTGAGCTGAAATTTAGCATGCATGTATAAATCAGATGACAATGCAATATTTTTATGACATCGAGCTGATCCGGTGATGGAGCTGGGAGGTGGCCATAGGAACTCCGTAATTAAACGACGCAACCTCATCGAGTTGGTCTCATTTGATTCGTCTTGACGAGTACTTTGGTGCTGGACGGTAGAAATAATAATAAAATCTAGTTTTTAAAAAGATTTTTTAAAATTTCATTTTTTTCTCCATGTACGTCTATAAAAAGGCCTGGGTTGAGCCCGTGTTTAAGAGAGGAGCATAATAATAAAAGTTTTTTTTTATAATTTCACTTTTTTTTGGCCGTGAGGATTAACTGTGACGTTTCCAGTTAGAAGTCTAATCGAAGTAGTATCAACCTAGTTGCTAAGTATAATATCATGTCAGACAAACATTAGACATGAAAGAGGGAACGTAACACAGATGTTAAAGATTATGAACCATAAACCGACATGTATTTATTATCACGTGTGAAATTTGCAACAAAGGGTGTGCATGCAGTGGGAACATTAAGATCGGATACGCTTTCCCATTTGACTTTCATGAAAACTGCGTCTTGTCATGAAACCGGCTCTCTGAAGCTTTCGAGGTCATTGGGTTATGATAACAGACCGCTGACGTCAGCGATTAGTCGAACTTAGTTTTTGGCTTAACTCGTGATATTTTTATACTGCTTAAATGAATTTCTCTGAAGTTCTTGTAAGGGGTTTCTGTTAGTTGAATTTTTTTAAAGACATTTTTGTGCTTATTTCTTTTGAAAATATCTTGTGGGTTACCTGACTAATACTTAATTAAAATTAACTTTGATAAACATTATGTTATTTTTAGTGTATAAATATTATGAGCTGTCTTGATGCCAAATTTTTGCTCTATATTATTCAAGTAGTAAAAAATAGATGTGTGATGTGTGTGGTGTGTGATGAGTAGTGAAGGATAGATGGGGCAACGTTTTTCCGCATATCCCTTCAAAAAATTGGTCTGAGCTGTGCAAATTATTATAATTGATTGATGTAAATAATTATTGTTCCATATTCATACCTAATACCTGAACCTTTGCATCTCTCATCAGTCATTTCATAAGCTTACTATACTCGTACGAAATCTCACAGATCAGGAATCTATGTAGGGATCTCCAGTGACGAATTCAGGATGGGAAGGGGCACTGGAGGCCCAGACAACCCAGAAAACCCCAAGAATAATAAAATTATGTCAAAAAAAATACAGGTTATAAGTAAAAAAAATTTAGCCATTCGTTTACCATTTTTTTCCTTGCCTTGGTAAGAATAAAAAATCATGGCACTATATTTTCAAGGTGAAATAAAAAAAATCTTTTACTAATTAAACAAACTCCGAAACTAGAACCACGCCTGTCAGTAAGGTTTTAATTCCCCATAAACGAAACCCTTGGATCCGCCCCTGGGTATCACCAATCCTGGAATATCACATAAGCTGCTTTTCAGCGGGTCTAGGGAGCGTAGAGGTAGTATATTACTAACTATAACAACTTTAGCCATTAGGACATCCATGGCATCTACAGAGATATAACATCATACCAAAATACATGCCGTGAGTACATTTATTATAATTATCAGTGTGAAGTAAGTGGAGCAATACTCTATTTAGCACTTTTTCTTGGCCTTCGCGTCTTTGCGAAGTTAAAAATGATGATATCGTTATTATTTGGTGTTTAGTAGCTGTTGTCCCAGGATGTGCAAAGATTTGCTGCTTTCCTGTAGTTTCTTCTGAATCTTGGGAATCAATTGAATGTATTTATTTGTTATTAAGCTTATCGGCAGTTATCACATATTTGTAGAGATTTTTATAATAATAAATACCAACCATTTAGAATGCAATCCATAGCCTAGTTTAAGAAGTTTCCGTTAATTATTATAATCAATAGTGCTGTCACTTGGCGGAGACTGTCTTTGAGCCTATTTTCTATAGATGGACTCACAGACAGACTCCAATAAGTGTCACCCATTACATTTATATTAAAATCTCAAAAGGGCCTCTGCGCGTTGGACTTTTTTGTCTCCATGTACGCCTATAAAAAGGCCCGGGTTCAGCCCGTGTTTAAGATCGACATAATAATATAAATGATCACGCAGAAGAATCATTTTGACATGCGAGGTTTTCACATGAATCGACGAGCATGCGACATCTACTCTCGTACGTCATCGGTTATTGTGTCCTTCATACAATATTTACCATCAGTTTACTGGTGTTTGAGATAAGTTACACAAACTAATAAAGTTTATACATCAAAAGGGCTTCATAGTGGACGAGTCTCAGAGATTGTTTGTTTATTTGCTCCTTTGTTGGCTGCTTACGAGATTAGGTCCACACCACAAACTTGTAAACAAACCGATATTATACCTACTGCCAATGTAATCATATGAGCGTAGGCTGCGTAATATAAATAGACACTGCGCGCACCGAAAACTGAAAAAGTGAAGTAAATTTTTCATCGTCATCAGCCTAATTTCAAACTCATACTGCATACTCAACATGTGGCCAATCTGCAGATAGTATTATTGTTTTTTATCCCTGTACCACGAGATTGCCGCCCATCGACCAATACCATTACATCACGACTAATCATTAATTAATTCCATCCATCTCATCTGATTCATTTTACTGGTGACTGGTGAAGATAGGCCTCCACTACGCCATTTAGCTAGGTCTTCCATCTCTTGCATCCAATCACTCACAGCTGCCTACTTAAGCTATCATCGACAAATAAAGTTCAATTTATATGCTAGTTTTTTAGGAAATCACACATTTAGTACGAAAATAGAGTTTTACTAATAGAGTGTTACTCTTTTACTAATTATAATGTCAAAAACTATGTACTTCATGAGAATGTCCGGTAGATTGACGACAATCAGAAAACAAATTAATTAATTAGTCGGTACTAATAAATGGGCGCCCGAAAAAGGTTTGGATGAACTGTATGAAAGAGGATATGCGTGTTAGGGGAGTGGATGAAGATAATATGACGGATAATAGAGCAGAATGGAGGAGAAAAACGTGTTGTGACGACCCTACCTAGTATGGGATAAGGGCAGGAAGATCATGATTAAAAATGCATGCCGGCAGTTGATTAAAAGAAGTAGTCGCAGTATCTGCTCTTATTACTATAGTTTGTGTAAACGAACATGTACCTACGCAAACACTGTTATTGGACGTACAAATAAAGTCTCTTAGGTAACTTATCCGGTAAACAAGTGTACATAAGTTTATGTATATTGTAAAATACAAGTCCTTTTGTCTCTTGCAAGTCCCCAAGTATATTGTACAGTTGGTGGGCTTCAATTAATATTATGGATTCAATGTTACCATTTCCGTGTCGTTAAGCGGTCATAATGGACTAGAATTGGACACTTTTCTTATTTCAAAAATAAAGAAATAGGTCGGGAACGGTGTTTGAACTTTCTATCTTATTCCATGGTAGAACTTCTAGACTTTTTTCGCCACCTTAGGGCAGCCGGTCAGGTAGGAGTCCAAGTTGTACCTTCATCTTTTAAAAGGCAGGCCTCGGCGGCATCATCCTTCTTTCTTTTTGGGGTCCATTCCGTGGTGATCTTTACTTAGTGATCGGGATCCATGCGATAGACTTGACCCTCGCACTCTCACTTCAGTTTGGCGGATTTAGCCGAGGTTGATCTTAGTTCGGCTGACGTATGCTATACGAGTATGCGTACGAGTGCTTTGACGTATAAGCTGCCCTGGTATCCAAGTAGGAACCTTTCGGTTTTTTAGTGGGTATCCCCGCCGCGCTTATTATCGCAGAGGAGTCCCATATATTGCCCTGCGCTCACCGTTGCATAATGCATATTTCTTGGCTCAAAAAAAATCTTTTCGATAACTCTACGCGTTCTGGAGTTAATGGGTTTTGACAGACATACAGATGGACCACCGAGATGGACTCATAGGGTTTAATTTATTAATAGGTTGTAATTTCTAAAAAAGATTGGTCCTAGCCAAATTATAATTATTTATTTATTTATTTTATTTTATTGGAAAACAAACAGCTTATTACATTAAGTACAAAACAGGAGAATAAAAATCCGTAGCCTAATTAGTTTTCACTATTTGCAATACTAATACATCAGAAAGTAATAATAATATAAAACCAAGAGTAAATGTTTACATGCTATTGACAATATACGAGCAGTTTAAATACAGATCTAAATACAATTCGAAATTGATATATTATGATATATAAGAATTGTGATAGTGTAATCAAAATCAAAGCCATAATACTTTTTACTACAAGTAATAAATGATAAGATGCATTATAATAGTATATAGATAAATAATAAATTACTGGACTAAAGGATAGCTTAAGTGAAGAATGCGTTATTAATTAAGATTTTAAAACTATTTCGTTTCATCATAAAGAGATCAGCACCATCAGAATATTTATTATTAAAAAGATGTTTTGTACGGATGTAAAATGAATTTTGACGATAATTGGTTGAGATAGATGGTGAGTATAATTTTAAGTAGTTTCTACGCGAGACAGGCCTATAGGGTACAGACAAATATATTTCAGACAATAGTAAGGGGGAATCAATTATGTTAATTACAATATTATGTAGGAGGGTTAAATCTGCGGCTTCTCTTCTGAGCGTTAGAGGCAAAATATGGTGTCGTTTGCAACTGGCAACATAGTCTGGACATTTAGTTTTAAATTTGAAGTTAATAAAACGTAGAAACTTCTTTTGGGGCTTTTCTAACATATTTATGTATTTGTCGTATCTCGGATTAAAAACTTGCGATTATTGCTTGCAATTATTTTCTCTTTTCAATACAAAAACGTAAAAAGCCCCCCAGCAATACCATTGTAGTTTTTTCGTGAGAGACAGCGGTGCATGTAACTGACACCAACATGGCGCGTGTCCATTACCGCTCTGGAGGCGTGCAACCATCTGTCAAACCGGTGTTTTGTATAAAATATTCTCGCATTTCGCCGCTGCCCTCGTGTGCGCAAATGTACGTACTTACTCGTATGTAATTTGTGTTATTTTTCCGGCAAAATAAAACGGAATAACTTACCGGAATTTTCACAATAATAATATTTTTATTATTGTTTACACTAACTGTTCTCGACTTCTAGAGAAGTAAGATATTAAGTCTGTTCAGCCCAGTTATTGTTTTAGTGTTAGTTATGTTTTCACTTACTTACTAAAGAAAACACGCAAGAACTTTTTAAAGAGTTACAAGGGTCTTCGAAATATATCCATATGATTTACATTTTTGTAATATGATAAGATAAGATAAGAAACACTTTATTGATCCACATATAAAGTAAATTTTACAAACAACAAAATTAAAACTAAGGGTGTATCAATTGGCGGTCTTATCGCTCAAAGCGATCTCTTCCAGACAACCGTGCAGGGAGAGGAAATATACAACACTGGAAGGACGGTGGTTTCACAAAACTTCAAAAGAAATATAAGTAAAAATAATTTACACAAATACTTAAAAATATTTACCTACATAAACATACATATGTAGAATAGGTGTGAGCCCAGCCTGCCTATATATATGGTCGCTTTCTAAAGCCCCTCATCATTAGATGGTGTGGATAATAACGGCCGAGGATAATAAAACATTACAAGCATTAGCACAATTTATTATAATTAGACAATAGACAATGGTAATTACTGAGACCTAGCTAAAGACTCTACTTATACTTAGCTTTAGAGTTATTCGGTGGACTCGGCGTTCCACTCGTAATGGACGCTAATATTCCCAGTTGTCCGAGTCCCAACGCGCCTCTGCAGATCCCAAGCCAAAAGTGTGAGCTCCCGCACAGAAATCCGTACCAAGTAATCTCGCTTACTAGCGCCACCATCGGATCTTTTCCACAACTCTTGCTCCACGCTCATTGGCCAATCTACGCGTCCCCCGACTATCGACCAATCACACGTCGCCACGAAGCGAAGCAGTTTTATTTAAACAAATCAGCGCCCGTTATAAGTGTTACGCCAGAGTTTGCCATTTTCAACTCTGCCCACCGATAAAATTAAAGGAAATGGCGTAATTACAATGTTGCCCTATCTAATATGTCTACACGGCCAGCCCTGACGCCCGCACGTCCTCGGGCGGTATTCTTGCAGAGCGTTTCGTAGGGCGATCTCTCGTAGGGCGAACACTCGCAGGGCGAACTCATTGCACGTCTATAACAAAGAAACAACTTCAGTCTATTTCATGTTCAACCGCTCGTTCATCCTGACACAATTAGTGCCTCATTTCTCTAGAAAGATTCGCAAAACATTCAGTACACTACCATTTAAAAAATGACTGATGATGTGATCACCATCCGGGTGGGCCACGCAACAGTGTTTCTTCTATCTATAGCCACCGCAGCCGACCATAGCCCCGTAGGGTTCAAACAAAAACCACTGCATTATCTTTGATACACGCACAATAGTTCGGATAACAGAGTCTCCTCGATCTATGGCCATACCGCAGTCAACCAAGCCCCGGAGGGTTCGACAAAGACCTCGGTATCCTTACAACGAACTGAATTACTATGTCACTGCCAACCGAAACCGATCACGACATCATTCTAAGAAATTCTAACATCCCTTTTAATTTCATAACTAAGTATTTACTGAGAAATGTCACACTAAGCGTATCAGAGAACAACTGCAATTAAAAAAATCGTCTAATCTTTCCTCTACTAAGAACAATTTTACTATAAACTATAACGCAAAGGGGAAATGAAAACTTTTTTTTTTTGTTTGGTTTGGTTTGGACTTCAATCGCACGTGGTGCTTAGCAACAAAACGTAAAACGCGATACAAATCCTTTCTCTCTCCCCTTCCCCGCTTTTTTTTTCCTACTCCTCCTCTTCTGCTCGGGGTAGCCCTGCTGCTCGGGGAAGCGCTGCACGCGCTGCTGCTCGGGGCAGCGCTGCACGCGCTGCTGCTCGGGGAAGCACTGCACGCGCGGCTGCTCGGGGCAGCGCTGCTCGCGCTGCTCTCGGGGCAGCACTGCACGCGCTGCTGCTCGGGTCAACGCTGCACGCGCTGCTGCTCGGGGCAGCACTGCACGCGCTGCTGCTCGGGGCAGCACTGCACGCGCTGCTGCTCGGGGCAGCACTGCACGCGCTGCTGCTCGGGGCAGCGCTGCACGCGCTGCTGCTCGGGGCAGCACTGCACGCGCTGCTGCTCGGGGCAACGCTGCACGCGCTGCTGCTCGTCACTCATCTGTAATAAAGATAACACAGCACAGTATTGCGTTCGGACAACCTGACCTGATCCTAACCTCATTGTAATTCTTAATGCAGTTCAGCGGTGTTTAAGCGGAAAAATAACAGCATTAAATGGCAAGCAACACGAACTAAGATCTGCGTTCAAATTTAGAAAATGTTCAGATACCTCGTCTATATGCTATAGCGATCATATTTCATAAGCTATGGTGATACTTCAAGTTTCAACCCACGAAAATCGTGACAAAATAAAAGTTAGGGTAGGTATGTGACATTGAATCGCATTAAGAAAATTTGTTCACGAACCAAATTATCTACCACTGCCCATCGCACACTAAAATGCTACACTACACGACTAGACAAAACAAGTTACGGAAACGTAGTCTGCAGTAGGTATGAACAAAAAAATCATGGAATCGACTCACCGGCTCGATCACTCTAATCCACTCAAATTTCACGGTCACACAAACTCGATGCTCAACCAGCAGCGTCGCAGGTGTATGCATACACATGCACGCACGCACGTAGTCAGGAAATGCAAGCACGAATCACGTACACACGAGCGCTGACCAAGCGCGCGGACACGGCGCGCAGACTGTTGCTCGGCACTCGCCGCCGTCGGTAAAGGCAGGTGCGGCGAACAATAAAACAGGAAATCTGAAACATTGAAAAACGTTTAGTTCTCTATCCCACTTCTGATGTAGAATTGGGTGAGCCCAGCCTGCCTATATATATGGTCGCTTTCTAAAGCCCCTCATCATTAGATGGTGTGGATAATAACGGCCGAGGATAATAAAACATTACAAGCATTAGCACAATTTATTATAATTAGACAATAGACAATGGTAATTACTGAGACCTAGCTAAAGACTCTACTTATACTTAGCTTTAGAGTTATTCGGTGGACTCGGCGTTCCACTCGTAATGGACGCTAATATTCCCAGTTGTCCGAGTCCCAACGCGCCTCTGCAGATCCCAAGCCAAAAGTGTGAGCTCCCGCACAGAAATCCGTACCAAGTAATCTCGCTTACTAGCGCCACCATCGGATCTTTTCCACAACTCTTGCTCCACGCTCATTGGCCAATCTACGCGTCCCCCGACTATCGACCAATCACACGTCGCCACGAAGCGAAGCAGTTTTATTTAAACAAATCAGCGCCCGTTATAAGTGTTACGCCAGAGTTTGCCATTTTCAACTCTGCCCACCGATAAAATTAAAGGAAATGGCGTAATTACAATGTTGCCCTATCTAATATGTCTACACATACATAAATCTTAAATACATACATACACACGTACATAAATACATACATAATTTGACATATAATAAAATATACTACATTAGGTATCATGAAGGAATACGACATTAATGTTATGAAGATACTAAAGTGAAAGATAATGGGCTTTGATTCGAAGTTTAAAACTTGCAAGAGACGGTGCTTGTCTAATTACGACAGGGAGATCATTCCACAGACGCACGGCTTCAACTGTGAAAGAATCACCATAAAAGCCAGTGCTGTGGGCAGGACATTTCAACATTAGGTTCTCCGATGATCTTAGTGTGCGAGAATGTGATGTATGGAGAAAATTAAAACGTTCTCGAAGATAGCGCGGGAAAGAGGGATTAAACAGAACACTGTAAAGGAGAGACAAGATATGAGTATTCCGGCGAAGGCGAATTGGCAGCCACTTGAGCTTAGAGCGAAATTCGGAGACGTGGTCATATTTGCGAAGACCAAATATGAACCTGATGCAAACATTTTGAAGACGCTCAAGTTTATTCAGCTGATCTTCCCTAAGGTCGAGATAGCAGACGTCTGCATAGTCAAGAACGGGGAGAAGAAGAGATTGTGCAAGCGCAACCTTAGTGGCAGTAGGCAAAAAGTTTCGAAGTCTACGGAGGGAACTGGCTGACGCATATAACTTTCGGCTAGTTGCCGTCAGTTGTGGATCCCAGGATAGACTATTGTCAAGAGTGACCCCAAGATTCTTGACGGTTTTGCTGAAAGGGATGTGCACTCCATCAAACATGACTTTAGGAAGAGAGTGCCAGTCAACCTTGCAGATAGTCCGGGAACTACCTACAATGATGACTTGCGTTTTCGTTGGATTTACTTTTAGTCCATGTGATGAACTCCAATTGGCGATTTTAACCAGATCATTGTTCACCGTGTCAATAGCGTCAGCCAGTCCGTCAAGAGGTGCTTGATGATAAAGCTGAAGATCATCAGCATAAAGGTGGTAAGAAGAAGTCAGATTATGTGAAATAGAATTTATAAAGATGGCAAACAGAAGAGGGGAAAGAACACCACCTTGTGGTACACCAGCAGTAGTATCACACCACGAAGAAAAAGACTCCCCAAGGCGAACCCGCTGCTGGCGACCGTATAGGTAGCTCCGATGCCAGTCCGTTACCGCTGAAGACATGTTAAGACCGCGAAGAATAGCGAGAAGAATGTCAAAGTCAACAGTGTTAAAAGCGTTACTAAAGTCTAAGAGCGTCAGCACAGTCAACTGTCCCGTTTCCATCCCTAGACGAATATCATCAGTGATTTTGACGAGTGCAGTGACCGTGCTGTGCCCCGGTCGAAAGCCAGATTGAAAGCTATTGAGAAGGTTATGCGAGGTAAGATAGGAGTGAATTTGGTTATGAATAAGACGTTCAAGAACTTTAGACAGGAATGGAAGAATAGAAATAGGGCGGTAGTCAGAGAATAATTTGGGATTGTTTTTTTTGGCAAGAGGAATAATTTGTGCTTGTTTCCACAGGGAAGGAAAGACACAGTTAGAGATAGAAAAGTTAAAAATATGACATAGGATAGGAAGGATGTAGTCAAGAATAGGGATGATCATATTTCGGCTGATACTATCGATACCAACAGCATTAGAGGAGATAGAAAGAATGCTTCTCTTAACATCGTCAGCGGCAACAGGACGAAAAGAAAAAGGAGTCAGATCAGAAATTATCATAGAAGAGAGAAAGTTCAATGTGTTAGCTTTAGAAGAGACATCAATACTTACTGATGTAGAGAAATGTGAATTTAGAGAGTCGATGTCCAGGTTATTGGGGATGGTGTCAAGGCGAGACTTGCCAATACCTAGGGTTCTGAGAAATCGCCACACTTTAGCAGGATCCTGATATGTATGTTTATGTGGATTTTCTAATTCAGTGCATAATATTATTTACTTATTTTATAGTTACATTTGAATGAAATAATAAACCTAGAACTTCATTATAATTTGTGTTTTCAAAAGTTAATTTAAGGTGGAGATCGTCCAGTGCTAAAGTGCACGCCGTTTCCGTAAGGTTCAGAAACATTTTGTTAGGCAGTTAGATGCAATTCAAACCTTACTATAAACTGAGCTATAATATACCTTAGAACATTGAACATTGGTCGAGCCATGTAGAGCAGCGTGAATGATTGATGCAGGTACAAACTCGGACAAATGTCCTACATTTGTACTTTTATTGGCCACTTACGTTTCTTTTAGATTCAACTGTGGTCAACATGAATGTCAGACTACTTAAAGTATTAAACATTTTGTACAAAAACCGAAATAAGTTACTTTCATATAAAATTATCGGGACTTAAAATTTGGATTAAAAAGGTACCTACTTATTGCGCATGTACTTTTCAAAAGATTTTTACGTCATTGATATTCTAGTTTTATAAATATTTATGAAATCATAAACTTGTACATAATAACAAATTACGAATTAATTTCTATTCTGTATAATAACGAGAAACCGATGTTATCGCGTTTCCATAAAGAAATGAATACTTGGATAAATGAAAAATGTACTTTCATTTACATATTGTTCAGATTCAGGTAGGTGGGTCATTTTCAAAAAAACTGTACACTGCGGAAAAATTGATGAAAATATGTAAGATCGTGGCAAAGCTTTTATTGTGGCCAATATATATTAATTAGTCATTTAATTATTAGAAATTGGTATTAAAATGAATAAATTTAATTCATTTACTGAAATATTAAGATTTTACTACACTCAGGTATCACAATATATTCCACTCCGAAACTTTTTACTAATGTTGATAAATAATATAAATAAAGCAAGTTTTGCAATAAAAAGTTGTTCAATCGGTGTAATGTACCTTAAAGTTCATAAATAATAAATAGGAAAATAAAAACAACTTAACAAACTCAAGGAATCGTATATTAAGTTTCCATTACGTTACTCTTTGGATAAAAATGAGGAATAAATTTACTTTTTTTTTATTATTGCAGCACTTAAGAGCTATATAACTCAATTATTATTGAGAGACCAAAAATATTAAACCATAAAAATAAACGCACCATAAAAATCACATAGCACTTCGTTAATTATTAAAACTTAGACAAAATTATAAATGGGACAGCTACGGAACGGAGTGCATTGGTAATGGAAAAGATTTCTTAAGCCTAAGACCTACTGATAGTAAAAATCATCAAGCAATGAATTTAATTATTACAATCAATAATATCTTCACCAAAACATTTTCAAAATAAAAAAAAAAATCAAATCATAATTATTATTGCCTTCATTGCACGTATGTAACAAAAACCAATTTAATGTAACAAAAACCATTTTGCTAAATAAACAGATCTGAAAGCTATATTTTTCTTACATGCAAAACATAGAATATTTTGATATATTGCCGACCTAATAGAAGGGTTTTTATTTTGATGGCTGTTTCGGTTTATGTCGGTAATACAACATTTTAAAACTATGCTTAACTTCAATTGGATTTTTTGTAGGCAACGGTGTTAAAAACCATTTAAAATGACTAAATAAAACCAAAGCGTACATACATGACAGAAGACAGCTGTCAACTTTAAAATGTCAATATCTCGAAAAGTTATCATCCTAGAGTGACGCTGTCATGGAAGAAATGAAAGGTCTTGAGGAGATCTTTTTTTCAGATGACAGCTGTCAGACTTAAAATGTCAATATCTCGAAAAGTAATTGTCCTGGAGTGACGCTGTCATGGAAGAAATGAAAGGTCTTAAGGAAATCTTCAAATCAGATGACAGCTGTCAAACTTAAAATGTCAATATCTCGGAATGTTCTCGTCCTAGAGTGACGCTGTCATGGAAGAAATGAAAGGTCTTGAGGAGATCTTCTTTTCAGATGACAGCTGTCAATTTCGGAAAGCGCTGGTCTTAGGCTGATCTCGGTCCCGATGACAGCTGTCATTTGAAATGAAGATCTCCTCAAGACCTTTCATTTCTTCCATGACAGCGTCACTCTAGGACGAGAACATTCCGAGATATTGACATTTTAAGTTTGACAGCTGTCATCTGAAATGTAGATTTCCTCAAGATCTTTAATTTCTTCCATGACAGTGTCACTCTAGGACGAGTAATTTCCGAGATATTGACATATCAAGTTCGACAGCTGTCATCTGAAATGCTTAGCCTAGGACGAGTACTTTCCGCGATATTGGTATTTCAAGTTTGATATATTATGTGTTTAAAAATATATCTTATGGACCAACTAAATAGTTGTTTAGTTGAGAAAGAATACAGTTGATCCGTTTTGATTAACAATTTTAGTTGGTCCGAACGGAATTTTTTTGTTATAAACAAAATATCCGATCAACTGGTTGGTCCGATTGGAACAAATTGATTAATCGAGTCCATTCTGACCAACTAGTTGATTGGTTCAGTTGGTCGGAATGGCAGTCTCGAATTAAATAATAAAAACCATTCAAGTACGAGTCGGTACCAAATTACCAAATTTCAAAATTCTAAGCTCAACGGAGTGTACCCTGTAGGTTTTAATTCCCTTGCAAGTAGTTGCGAGTATGAAAATGTGTGGCTAAAAATTTATTTTGTGGACATAGAAATTTGATTTTATTCCAGTTTAAGGATATTATAGACTCGAGTTATTGATATGAATTTCAATTTAATACCTCTACGCGTTCATGGGGAAACTGAAAGTAAGTATAAAATTATCAAAATGTAATTTTGTCAAAAAACTCATTTGTTATGATTTGTTGAACATTCGAGTGGTGCCATCTTTATGTCACTCACTTTTGCCAAAATGTACAGTATGCATTAAGCTTTATGATTCCATTCCGAATTTTTTTACTTCCACTTCTACGTTACCTGTGTTTTGGTTTCGGAAAAGAAGTAACGGATACCGAGATCTCAACAACATTAATTCGTTAAAAATATATTAATGTAGTATATATTAAAAATTGAATATTATACACGATTCCATGATATTTATAGAATTCATCAATACATTTTGTAGAAAATTTACTATTTTCCTTAGCTTTCTTTTTGGTTTCGGTCTCGGAAAATCAAAAATGGACCATTGGTCACTTTCACTGTTTTGCTGTTGCAATCGCCATCCAAATGAACTAATCGAATATTGCCGCTGTTTGAGTGATAGACTTAATGTTGTTCTTGATATATAAGCATTAAATTTGGTAAACTTATAAATATATATATCTAAAAAGGTGGTTTCGGAATGGAATTTTCCACATTTCATGAATTACGTCCTCGATTAAATGTATTTATTAAATATAATAATAATGAACTTAAAAATATAGCGTTATTTTAAACTAAAGCAATAATATCTGTATTTTCCGAAAAAATAAACATAATAAACATATATTTGATAAAATCTGAGATTTTAAAGTTTTATTGCGTAACTTGTAGGGTGGGACATTGTAATTTTTAATGCTTTGCTACTAAAATATTTTAATATCTTTTTTGGTACCTGTGTTTTTTATGAAAATAATACATAAAATACTTTAAAAAATACCGATAATTATATTTTTTGTACTAATTCTACTTAGACTTTACAAATATTAATTATAATTACAGCTCAAGTAATGGGACAACCACAAAAATGAATGTACAATTTTTTTGAAAATGACCCAGGTACGAAATATATAAATGTCGAAGCGACATCGTTTCCTAGGCTTCAACCTCGTTTCCTAGGCTTCTTCATCAGGATATATGGCCATTGTATCATCATCAGGATTAGTGGGTAAAGTGCGAACACAAAACAAACAATCACTTCTTCGCACATTGTTTTTTCCTCAACTAACATGTATCACAATTATTTTACAAGAGGACGGTTAGAACCGAGCAGCGAGTTCAGGGCACCGATCTTACTAAAAAAACCAAATAAATAGCCATTGCACTCTACAACTATTAAGCACGATCAGCACGATCAACCCATCATGTTCCACCAAGTTCCGCTCCAAGAATGCATAATAAGATTGCCGTCACCTTCAAAGTCAGTTCTAATAAATATTCCATTTTTGAAGATATGGTGCCTCGACCACGCTCGAGACAAGTGCTCTGCTCAGGTTCCAAAAGAGGTTTATTACAAAGTACAGACAAAGTAGTTCCAACTATAAGTTATAATCTTCACGTTCTCCGACATAAATAATATATATTGTAGCTATCGCCAAATAAATATTACAGTTTAAGCATGAAGAGGTATCAAACTCACATCTACACGTACGTATCGCTTCAATTATAAATTTGTTCTTGTTTTACGTACTAATATTATAAATGTGTGCACACAATGCAGGGTCTCTTCGAGACCAATAACAAGACTATAGGAGTGGCGACGCATTGGTCAAAGCAGTTGTAGCGTACACATCAAATAACTCATAGCCGATCGACTCGACAAGAAGAAGTACTCGTATGTGTACACATATAAATCGAACCGTATTTAAAATATTAGTTCAATTGGATTTTGTTTCGGATTCAGATTGTAAAACCAGAACAAGTTATTGAAGCATCTCTTTGTCTAGCGTAGCCGGCATTTTGTCAAGATTTGTGTGATAACGGCCGAGACGCTCACCTATTTCTTGTTTCCTCCAAGAAGGATTTCAGTAGACAGTAAAAATGTCCAAAGTTTCAGTAACAGCAGCATAACATAGTGCCCGCTACGTGTTTTGGGACATTTTAACGGAATTATCGCGTTGTTTGCTTTACGCGATTCAGCGCAAAAATGTGTTATTGCCAAGCTTGCAGTTTGGCACAATTCTCTGAAAATGTTAAATCGAACATTTTACTTTATTATTTTTCGAACGGTTTTGGAGTTTTAGAAGCAAAAGCTAAATGGATAACAGTGCTCGAGAGCCGATACGTAACCGCTCGTTAGTTGAACAGTCATTTGTTAAAATCAGTCCAATGGATTGTGTGACAATTGACATTCCAACATTTTCAATCGTTCTCTACGGGGAGGAAGAAATTCAACTAAAATTATCAAAGGTTTTAATCATTAGATTTTTATACGAAGTACATATTATATGGCAGTCAACTACAGCA
Source organism: Hemithea aestivaria (assembly GCA_947507615.1). NCBI lineage: Eukaryota > Metazoa > Arthropoda > Insecta > Lepidoptera > Geometridae > Hemithea > Hemithea aestivaria. Next base: position 9,603,097 of record OX382328.1, read on the forward strand.
AGGTTACACTAGTGGGTTTTAGACACAGGTCTTAGACTCTGATGGAAGTTATTAGAGTTGCTTTATAAGGCGAACGAACGTCTTTGTATAAAAAAAAAACTACATTAACTAATTAATTGGCAGTTATTAGTAGACCTTAAACCAAAAGGAAAACACAAATGTGAGTTCTATAATAATGTATTGTTGATTTCAATAAGTCCTACAAAAATATTACAGCTATGGAAGCTATGTCTAGTCGTCAATACCCTGTCCAGATCAAATTGCTGTCTAGGGCAAATTGTTTGCAAACTTTGCTAAAGTAAGACGTTGCGAGCTCTGCGGGAATTTAGGGGCTTACATTATTGAGTACAAAGTGATGAAAGTAATGCATAGTTTCTATGTGATTGATAAGGGTGGAGCGGTGAAGTTCTCGCGGTCACGTGCGATTCGACGCGCTAAACCGAAACACATCTCTTGAGCCGAGCTCAGCGATATCTCAACATCTGCTCCGCGTCATGACTTGACTTTCGATCTTAACATGACTCAACTTAAACATATAAGAACGATTGCGTGGCTATTTCATCTCCGAATTGTTGAAATTTTCCTTATATTTTGGTTATCATAAAATTGTCTAGAATGGGACAAAATAATGATTGTATAAGAAACGAAAATAGGTACGTACTTTTGAAGGAAGAAATCTATGAATATTATATGCTTTTAAGAAAAGTTTCAGTACTTACGAGCCAATCGTGTTTTTATTGAAAAATATTACGAAAAAGCGTAACATTTTATTGCAGAGTGCAGCCATTGTAACTACATATTTTCCTTACTAACTTTGTGCAGAAAGAAGTGCATCAGATCAAAGACAAAGCAATGTTTCCATTGACCCTGTTCTACTTTATAATAAAATGCAAAGGAAAGTTGAGCGATACCGCCACTTTGTTATCCAATTAAGCAAGCATCAGCTAACTAGGCCAGCTACTGAGTAACAAATCATAAAAAATGTCAAAAATGCAAAATTATGAAGTCTGTGCCATGATACGAGTTTTTCTACCGCAGCTTCGCCCACAATGACTAGATTATATTTCTTAAAAGTTCGTATAAATGGGATAAATTTTGACATTACACATATTAACTGCTTTATTTTTAATGGCTTATCATAATTCCTTCCAACCCAAGTAGCCAATACGACCTCTGATATTTATCTTATTACCGAAAGATTCGCGTTATAAACAGATATTATAATATCAAATTATCTAAATTGAATTATCCTCAATTTTAAGCTTCATTGATTTTGGTATGTTGTACGTATTCTGTCCGTCAATTATAATTAGACAATATAGGATTTATTTTCTGCAATCAAATATACCCAGATTTTTTTTAAATAAAAGAGGGTGATACAAAATTATGTAGTAATAACCTGCAATTGCATGCATAAGAGGGAAAGCCGGGTAGTGCATTCGGTGGTGGAATTAGTACTAATTTACTGTATTAGTATCGTTTGGATTCCTCGCCACCTCCAAAACTTTGTTAGACTTACAAAATAGAGCGGAATTAGCACAAAATTTTATTATTTAACTAAAAATATCATTATTTAACTTGGATTTTCAAAGCAACGCCTTATTGGCCTAATTTAATTAATTAAAAGAGAATGCGGATAATGAGTTTTTGTAACAGATGAAAATAAAGATATGCGAATATGGCATATATTTACCTTTAGAAAAAATGTCTATATAGACAGTTCTATAGTTATGTTAGTAGGTATACATATGTTTTAGAATAGCTATGGATTAATAATTAAACACAGGGCCGTAAGTTCGCTGAAACCTCCCCATTTTGTGGTTACTAACTAAACGCAATCAATATATCAAAGAGGCTAAGCTCCATACTATCTTACTACATTATTTCCACAAGGTATTTGAAACTAGTTGCGTCCCGCGGTTTAACGCGCGTTAGTCTCAATATCGGGAAAATCGGGATATAAAGTAGTCTAAGTTGTTCATGTCATCACCATCACTGGCCTCTTACATCTATGAAAGATGATTCAAGCAGCATCCGTAATTATGGTTCGGCACTTCCGTGAGTGGCTAGTAAGGCCAATGCGGGAGCGACATCGCCGACCGCAAAGTATGCAGACGAATTGTGTTCCTGTGAAGAATTGTGTTGTGTTCATGTAAGTTTCCAGAAATCTGCATATCGAGTTTCATTGGAATCGGTTTGGTGGTGTTTACGTTAAGGAGTAACAAACATACACAGTCACATACAAACTTTTACCCTTATGATATATAAGTAGAAAGAAGAATATCAGGATCTAGGCTACTTTCTTGCCATAAATTGGCCCAGTTTTACTTTATTTAGGAGTGATATTAAATTCAAAAGTCAGGTTATATTAAATTCTTTAACAGCTTGCTAAGAACCAATATCCTTACTTAGTATTCCGGGTGACAATCCGCAATGGTGATGGTTGTTCATCAGCCGGACAGGAAGCCTGTTTGTCACTCTTTCATAAAAGAAACATAACTTTCACATAATATGTGAAGTTTATAATTTTAACAACAATTAAGTGGGCAATGGGCTTTAAATAAATTTTATCTACTTTAAATCTTTTATGTTAATTAAAGTAAAGGTTATTCACTGCTACGAAAGTGCAGTAACATTTTATTTTTTGCACAAATGACGCCTGTGTCCATTTTCGCTATAGGACCTGAAATGCTCAACACGTGTTTAATTATTTTAAGGCTCTACGTCAAGCGGTTTACGTGCAGCGTCGGCTGTCATTCTCTCATTCACAAACCCTTCTATTAATATAAAATATAGGGGAATATAGAGGTAATTCATTGTAAATTGTTTCAGGAAACGAGCGGTGTGATCACGTGAATGGACACATGACATTTGCGTGACCTGTCTACTAAATCTGCTTCATAGCCGGACTGAGTGATGTAAATGATTAGTCAATTCAATTATCAACTTTATTATAAGTGTATAAGTATTAAAATTAACTGTACATAGTCTGAACTAAGTGTGCTCGGTGTATTGAACAATTAGAGTAAATTTTGCTTGTTTTAAGTAGGTTTGTGATTAAGATAAGGACTTTTAGTGTTAGTGCAAGCGAGTGCAGTTCAAGTATCATCGTTTCTTCGAGAGGTAAGTGGTGCATCTTGGTGCATTTTATCTTTTATGGGTTATCTTCTTTCATGTTTATTCATAAGATGGAAGTTGGGGTTGTGTTTGTTTTCCTCTCACTGTAAAATTGCTGAAAACGGATTGGAATCTCGGATGCATACTTTGTTTGTTTAGACCTCTAAATAGCATTAAAAATTGTTACAGTAGAGTGTGTGACATTATAATTTCAAAAACAAACTAATCACAGCCTCTCAACAATTAAAAGAATTCTTTAAAACAAAAGCAAGCAACTAATGCTGACTGAACCGACACACTCAAAAAGCTTGTTAGTATTTTTGTTTGAATGCAAGTGCTCACTAGTTGAAAGTAAATTCAGATACTTTTGTATAAAGCGGGCCGGTTGAGTGCGAGCGGTGAAGGTTTTATTCACTGGCCCGACACTGGAACCGGTTGGCTGCAAAATATAAATTGCACCCGCTTGAAATTACCCCTACGTTTTATGACACAAACGAGAAAAAAACTTGTGCATCCGCGCGCCTCATCGCCTCATTTTTCAGTGCATGTTTATAGTTTTATTTTGCAAAATAGATAAGGTGAGGCGTAGTTAACTCGGCTCGCCCGTTAACCGGGGCGTCGAACGGAACTACACAACGTATTTATGGGCCCATATTTTTTAAGATTTTCACCTAGAATCATGTTCTTACTTTATGTACCTGGGTAGCTATATTCCATACTGTTGCGCCAAGTATTCTGTTCTTTCTTTCCAAACATGTTACTTTTGTATAAAGTTTTACGCTATTGTAATAATATCAGCAAGTTATCGTGCACTAGATTACGCTAGCGGATTCCTTTTTGGAAATCCTTTGTTCTCTCCGTCATAAACTGAATCCGTGTGCCAAGTACCAAGTTTGAACCTGTCCTAAAATAAAGTTGCCATTTTATATTTTACCAATGCGATACAACTGATCTGAATTAACGTCGAAATTACCATACAAAGATAGGCATAAAAATAACGTACTAGAAAATGTAGCTGCGAAAAAGTAAGAATGAATAGAGGTTTTCACCACAACCCATTCAAATGTTAGACACTCACACGTAAAGGTGCTTGGAGCCTAAGTGTAGCATCCCATTTTTATTTTAAAATGAGAAAGAATGTAACCTTAGGGATGTTGTTTAGTTAAGGAGACGGGTTCACTATCCAGCTCTTTGGAGGGGACTCCATCACAAAACTCATTTGGCATTCCGCCACCAACAATGGCTCGTGTGGATCCGAGCGGTTTAAAATACCTGCTTTTTTGTCCAACGTTTCGAGGCAACTTGGCAGCTCCAAATTTTTTCCTTAAAACTACGTTAATAAATTGTAAACGTTATATTAACATTATCTCTGGGAGCGCTTAGTTTATGTTATTTAATATTATAATGTAGTTTATCATCGTATAAAAACTATGGGGTAGTTTTTTACGTAAGTATTTTTAAATACGTTATTTTGAAAGACTATTGACACCGGTCAAATACGAAGGTGTGAGACTCTATATTTACATATCCTGTGTAAGCAGTAAGTAGGTAACAGTGTCTGTGTATTTAATTGCCAACAGGCTTAAGATATACACACAACACGTAATGTAGGGCGTCCTTGGGCGAGATGGGGCGATGATATCCGGAGGGTCGCTGGGAGCGGTTGGAGGAGTAAGATGGAGGACCGAGTTGAGTTGCGTGCCATGGGGGAGGCCTATGTCAAAGAATATATACTATTACTACCCTATGTCCAGCAGTGGACGAACATAGGCTGATTATAAGGCTTAAGAAATATTGCAACCCTACAATTGGTTTAGAACATGAAGCTTTCCGTCATTCTCTTTAGTCAACTGACTTCATATTGTGCTGGAAGTTCACAATACATGCATTAATTTGTAAATATTGGAAATACTAGTAACTGTTCACCATCAGGCGATCCGCCTCCATATGTCTGTCTCTAACATAGGTAAATAAATAATTACACTCGATCATACACACACCTAGTAGAAGTAGGACCGAACATAAGATTGTCGTATCTACATTAAAAGTAAGAGACGACGTGACCATAATACTAACAGAACTGTTATAATGTTAATATTTAGGGAGGAACTTCAATGGTTTAGTACTTAAGGAAAGTTATGAAAAGTTCATTATAATTTTAACGTCGACAACGGGAATTTAAAATGGTCTTTTAAAGCAGTTTGTACTTTTTGTTAGTGGTCGGGAATTACGTGTGCCATTGGAACAATTTGCTGATGCACTTAACAACTGAATAAATTATAGCAATTGCAAAGTTACGAGTATTAAACAAGTAGTTTTAATTTGAGTGTTAAAGAATAAATTGACTACAGTACGTGTTCCAAATGATACTGTACTGTTATTTACTTTATAATAAGATTGGAATCAAATGCTTGGTTTGTTATTACCATCAGCCTTTCGTACATTGTTGAAGATAGGTCTTACCTAGTGTGTTTTTGAATATAATATAAAATTTATAGTTTTGGTCTAAGCTCTTTCGACCCTTTTTCGGTCTTTTGCTTTAAGATTGGGCTAGATGACTTTATTTAAACACCGCAATTAAATACAACCTCAGCCTTACCTCGGCTTTTGTCAGTAGTTTTCACAGATTTTCTCATCGCCAGATCGCAAGATCACCTACTGTTAATTTTCTAATAGAATTAGAAATATTTTGGCAAATTTAGAAATTCATTACCTATTATGTTTGTGGACGTTACTTCACTTTGACGACCATAAGCACCACTTTAAGTATTTGTGTGCTTTTTTTTGTTGAATTCTAAAATAGAATTCTTCAACGTGAGAATCGGCAACGTAGCCATTAAAATAAATCGGCACAAAAATAATAAATGATCGGGATAAATAATTCGGTTGAACGGTTCGACAAGGCATGGTTCGTTAGTTTCACGGCAGTGTTGAGCGGCGCTATGCATCCGGACGGCGGAAAAACTGACGAAGGCAAATACAAATCACGCTTCCTTTACAGGCCGATTCGCTTCTCGAAGCACGCGTGCTCCTAACTCCTAACTCCCAAGCCCCGTGCCTCCACGCTTCGCCACTCTCGCGACGTGCACCTTAATCGAAAGTGTATTTAGTAATAACATGAACACGCTTCGAGTAAAAAAACACGTCTTGTTAGTTTCCTGTACGAATCGAACCGGAAGAAATATGTATGCTTTACGATTTCTTTTATTCTGTATCATTTGCACGGAAATTAAACCTTTCTGTTTTTCTTACAACCACGTTGGTACCTATTTATTGATTGTTAATTTTTAACACGATGTGCCTTTTCTCGTTTTGTCCAGAATCTCATTTGCTGCTTCACTGCCCAAATCATTATTTATTAACAAGTAAAAATTGTGTTCTTTCTTGGGATGTGGCGTTGAATACGGAATGGGAAGAATATTTTAATAATGCGATGCTAATACAAAATACAAAGAGTATTCGTATTTCAGGGAATTCCGTGTGTAGGAGTTATTGAATTTCTTGAGGAAACAAGTCCTTTAACGGTAGTTGAAGTTTGTATTGCACTGCTCCTTATCGGGAACTTTACTGTAAGTTTGCTTCGGGGATATTGCGTTATTTCCTACATACAAATAGTGAGTACTCATCTGTTAAATTCTATTACTCTGAAATAACTGGTGTCACGATAAACGACTAAATATAACAAACTATGAGGAATTTCGCAATTTAGCTTCATGGATTTTTTATTGCCTTACCTTGTTGGTCTTCGACTAAGAGCTCTACAGCTTCACCGGACATAGGGTAAGCCCATCAGGTAATCAAAGGTGGGTGACTATTTCAAAAGCGTTTCAGACGGCACAAACATTTTGCCGGAAGTCAGTCATAACGACCGCTTAGCTATGTGGTTTTGTCCAGTAAGTGGTAATTAGTAAACTTTGTAGTGGCTACAGAGCCTGCCACTAATAATACATCAAGGTATAATAATATAATAGATGCATGTATGTACAAAGGTAATATGTAACCTAAACTCTTTAACGTTGTAAAATACCAAGGCAAAACAAATAATGGAATCACAGCATTCGTATGAGCAGCCCATTATTAGAATTATAAGAAATCAAAGGCGAACTCCACCTTTGTGCTCTCATTTCAACTCACTGACTTCGCAACCTTTGTTCGTGCTTTGCAAACTGCCAACATTCAATTTCTACATAGATTCTTTGAAAAATGTACCCATTATTTACATTGTACGAGTATATTTCTATATAAAAGGTACCGCACCTATGTATTGTATGTATCACACTGAAAAAACCTCAATGGTTTGGTTGCTTTAGAAGTATTTGAACTGATATGTTGTCCCGGTCGCACTTGCCATGAATTCTCATCCATATACATAACTGCTGTACACACAACAAGATTCAGGTATTAAAATAATACAAAAGATATATATATATCTCTTTATAAAAACACCACAAATAAGAAAAACTTAGCTAATAATTTAAAAGAAATAAGTTATTTTTGCATTTGAAAACAACAGTGAGTGGACAGTTTAAAATATCGGTAACTTAATAACAATGGAGGTACTAACAGGTAGGTGATTTTATTAGCTTGCTATTCAGTTATGGATTAAAAATTAAAATACCTATCTGTTTACTCTAATAAAATAAATTACTAATTACATTAATGCATAACACTAATGGAACTGTCCACAAACCGAACTTATGCTATACTCGCTTCTGTACTATACTTCGTTTCAAAAACATAGATATTTTTTCCAGGGTTCGATGGTTATATATCTATGAAAATATCAATTATATATTTACAAAAACTGTTATATCCGATATATCTTATGATATATATCTGATATATTATCATAAATATCCAATTTTTTAAGATATTGATCCTTTGAACCCTGAAAATTATCTCTGTTTTTGAAACGAAGTATAGCTAAATCCAGCAGTTTATCCACTCAAATGTAGCCTATGTGTTAATCTAGGGTTTAACCTACTTATACTTACCACACATATCGGATTTCAGCACTATAAGTATGACCAAAGGTAACGAGCACACATTTCTAGATTTAAGGTTAGTAGGTAATAGCAGTCGGTTTTAATGAAATACCTATTATATTATAAACTTTATTTTGCTAGAGAGATCCAAATAATAATTGTTACAAATAGCTAGCTAGATTAAATGATTATTGTCTTAAATCTGTGTTTATTTAAGCGACGAGTATAATTAGTATTATAAATAACTAGCTGTGCCCAGCGGTTTTACCCGCTTTTCTATGTGTTATTCCAAGGTCTAAGCTATTAGTGGAGTCACTAAGCGACAAAAATGGGTCAAACCTGTTTTTTTCATGCAGAAGCATGAAACTTGGCACATTGATTTCTAATGTAAAAATAGGCTGATTTTGATCGGTAGCCCTCGGTAGCACCCCCTCTGGCAGCGAGGAGGGGGGTTGGAAGGGGCGCTCCACCCGGCTTCATTTTAAAAATTTTGGGAGACCACACATAGCTAATAGGTCAAGTTTGGTATCAATTTCGGATAAATCGAGGACGTAGATTTCATTTATGGAATAAAAAAATGACATTTGTGATGATTTGTTTAACAAAAAAATTAAAAATTAGAATTACGTAACTTCGTTTTTATTGTTCAAATTACTGTAAATTCAAAAATACTAGTTTTTTTAATAAACAAAAAATATGTTAATAAAGTCTAGTTTATGTGGATTAAAAAATATATAATTTTATATTACTTTTTCTTAATAACAAACCGCATAAAAAAATCTTTTGCTGTCCCGGGCCGCAATTTTCTTTTAACCGCCATGAAAAGGGTTGTTAGTAAAAAACTTACTATTTCATGCTGAAGTTTAAAACTTGCCACAATTACAATTCCTTACGTTAAAATAAGCCGTTTAGAATCAGTAGCCGTCGGTAACCAGCCTTCTGACAGCGGGGAGGGGGGGTGAAAGGGGCGCACCACCCAGCTTCACTTAAAAAAATCTGGAAGACCACGTATAGCTAATACGTCATGTTTGGTATCGATTTCGAATAAATCAAGAACGTAGATTTCATTTCTGATAATAAAAAACGCATTTTATGGGTTTTTAACCAAATTATAACACAAAATTAGTTTTTTTATTTAGAGGCACTTTAATTCTAAATTATAGTAATATTTTGTGATAAACATAAATATTTTTTAAAAGTTTATTTCAAGTAGATTAAATAAAATAGAACTTTTATATTATTTTTATAAACATTTACTCGTACAATTTTTTTTAAGACACTAGAGTCGCTATTTTCTTCTCACCGCTGCGCTGCGTTGTAAACCCCAATCAACTGTAAAATACGACTATGTACATTCATTTAACATGTTATTGATATAAGAACTTGATATTGTCAAACATAAAATTCAGAAAAATCCTATGGCACATCATAATTTACTCTCCCTGAGACAAACTTTTAAAAAATAGGTGCGATAAAACGCGATCAAATTGCGGAACGGAAACTGCTAAACATTGTTATGAATCGAACTGTTTCAACAAAATGTAATCTAGCAAAATTATAAATACTCCAGGCTTAAAGCTTTTTTATATCAGTATGTTACATTCCAAGACTGATTCTTCCAAAGATGATATTGTTATTATAGCTCATTACATTTTAAGACCGTCTTCATGCAGTTTTGCATCAATCTCAGCAATCCGCCCTTTATTTATAAATTAAATCAGTTTCGTGTATAATATACTGGCCACCAATACGGTGTTAGATAAATAAGGAGTCCCTTTGTTTGCTTATTGCTTCTAAAACCAAGCAGGAGGCTGGAAAATAGCAAGACTCGTATCCTTCGACTAGCATAAAAGTACCGCACACAAACTTAACTCTACCTATATGGTTTTGATATGATGTTTTGCGGTCAATGAAACTGCAGATCAAGCAGTAATTACTACTCGACAATCAATAACTATGTAGGAAACACCTTATCACAAAAAAAAACACTATTTGGAAAATATACTTCTACTTCCATGATATGTCTGTATACCAGCATTTGTTACACGCATTTTACAAGGAACTTTGTTTGAGAGAGGCTAGGCATAATTTCTTGGTTAAGTCTAACCCATCCTCTCTTTTAGTTTAGGAAGCAAGAAGCAGACCATTCCTTTGTCTGAAAACCTTTCAGTTGTCAGAATATTGTGCATGGGACTGATTAAATAAATAAATGCAAGGCTTATCATAATTCGTCATAAAATGTTTTGAACTATATTATTATTATATTATATATGGAGTATCCGTCTTGGAAAACAATATAACGATATAAATAAGCTGTAGGTAGGTGCCAGTAGTATTTATAATTTTGCCACATTACATTTAATTGAAAAATAGATGCATAACTTTGGTAAGCCGTTTATTATTAAAGAGATACGACTTTCGGGTCTATTTTTTAAAAGTTTGTCTCAGGGAGAGTAAATTATGATGTGCCATAGGATTTTTCTGAATTTTATGTTTGACAATATCAAGTTCTTATATCAATAACATGTTAAATGAATGTACATAGTCGTATTTTACAGTTGATTGGGGTTTACAACGCAGCGCAGCGGTGAGAAGAAAATAGCGACTCTGTGTCTTAAAAAAAATTGTACGAGTAAATGTTTATAAAAATAATATAACAGTTCTATTTTATTTAATCTACTTGAAATAAACTTTTAAAAAATATTTATGTTTATCACAAAATATTACTATAATTTAGAATTAAAGTGCCTCTAAATAAAAAAAACTAAGAACTAATTTTGTGTTATAATTTGGTTAAAAACCCATAAAATGCGTTTTTTATTATCAGAAATGAAATCTACGTTCTTGATTTATTCGAAATCGATACCAAACATGACGTATTAGCTATACGTGGTTTTCCAGATTTTTTTAAGTGAAGCTGGGTGGTGCGCCCCTTTCACCCCCCCTCCCCGCTGTCAGAAGGCTGCTTACCGACGGCTACTGATTCTAAACGGCTTATTTTAACGTAAGGAATTGTAATTGTGGCAAGTTTTAAACTTCAGCATGAAATAGTAAGTTTTTTACTAACAACCCTTTTCGTGGCGGTTAAAAGAAAATTGCGGCCCGGGACAGCAAAAGGTTTTTTTATGCGGTTTGTTATTAAGAAAAGTTATATAAAATTATATATTTTTTAATCTACATAAACTAGACTTTATTAACATATTTTTTGTTTATTAAAAAAACTAGTATTTTTGAATTTACAGTAATTTGAACAATAAAAACGAAGTTACGTAATTCTAATTTTATATTTTTTTGTTAAACAAATCATCACAAATGTCATTTTTTTATACTAGAAATGAAATCTACGTCCTCGATTTATCCGAAATTGATACCAAACTTGACGTATTAGCTATGCGTGGTCTTCCAGAATTTTTAAAACAAAGCCGGGTGGAGCGCACCCTCCACCCCCCCTCCCCGCTACCAGAGGGCCCCTTCCATTAGGCTACCGATCGAAATCAGCTTATTTTGACATAAGGAATCAATGTGCCAAGTTTCATGCTTCTGCAAGAAAAAAACAGGTTTTGCACTAAAGTCCCCCACTATATCTCTATACCAAATTTCAGCTCAATCGGTCCACCGGTTTAGGCGTGAAAGAGTAACAAACGTACATCCAGACATCCATTCTTACAAACTTTCACGTTTATAATATTAGTAAGATAAGATATTATGCAAACAAATACAAAGGTAACAACAAAATCTGAATTCCTATAAGTCCCTTGATTGAAACCCAAATAAAGAGCGTGCGTGTGATTTCATTATTCTTTCTAAATGGAAAAACTGTGTACGGTTTGTGTCATCGCATATTCATGGGGCATTTTCGTGAGTCGACCTCTCAAGATTTGCGCACCGACTGGGTAAACAACGTCTAATGGAGGGCTTCAGGAGGTTACGTGACGAATAAACATTCAGGCCCCTGCAATTTGTTCCAGCGAGACGACGCGGTGTAAAAACTGACCTGCGTTTAATTACAGACAAGATTGAGCGGTTTGCTTTCAATTGTTACTTCCCTTCCTCGTTTCTAACGTAATTGGACGTCACAGTGGGTCATAATTCGACCTGGTGACCGATTTCCGTTCCCCCCATGTTAGGCACCCTTCAATGTGTTTGGAAATCAAACATTCTTATTTATTTAGGGGGCATTCCCTTCATCGCATTGAATCGGTTCAGGGTTGAAGGTGCGTTCATTAATTCATTCTTATTATGTAGGTATGATGCCGTAATTTACGATATTGCGTTTCATATTATACTGTATGTAGTTGCCTTCATATAATATAGAAATGATGGAGCGTAACTCAGTAAAATGTACGTTTCTAAAATGTAAATAAAGTCGAAGAAATTAGCAGACAAAACAATCGACATGTTTCGTGAACAGCATTCGGATATCTATTTTTACGCGAAAACTTTACCCACAAGTTCACCTAAGCCCGCTTAGCATTCAGAAGTCATTGCTTGCGAACTTTCTAAGGTGGTTTTTGTAGGTAAGTAGTGGTGCGACTGAGGGGGTGGAGAAAGGTGTACGAGGGTGGGAGAAAGGGGGGAAAGTGGGGGACTAGTGTCACCACTTGGCGCTGTTTGTGTGGCGCGGTCAACGACATTCAACACCATTGCCATTTGACATGAAAAGAAGCTAACCGATAACATAGCTGTTTCGGGACTGAGCCATATTTTATCCCGTGTTTCGATGTTTGATTTTCATCGGCTAAAAGCTAGAGTAAACTTAGACTAGAAGTCGTACGAGAATATGTAAAACGTTGAATATCTGATATCAGTTTTTATTTGAAAGAGTGGAAAAATTGCTTTCGAGCAGGATTTTAACCTGCGAATATGACCGATCCGTGCACACCTTTGCATATTTGTAGTGGTAGTCCAAAATTCTGTCCGTGGGTTAAAATCACGCTCAAAAATAACTAGTCTATTTTTAAAAAGATCCAAAAGTTACTTGAAATATTAGATAGTCACAGTAACATAAGACTAACGAGTGTTATTATCTGCATACTAGTTCAGAGGTATTTTAGAGTTTAGGCAAGATTCTCGGTGCTTGCGTATTAGGTGAACTCCAATATCTTGGCTATTTTGAAGGTAATATGCAGGCATTAGATACTGTTCCGGACTGAAGGGTACATAGGTATGTAATTAGCGAAATTACTGAGCACGATGAGATACAAAAGCTAATATCTCAGAGTGACAGGCGGAGTGCAGTGATGCGCAGAAATTGTATTTCAAAACACTGGTTGGTTCTGTGTTTTATATGAGGAATCATGATATTTAACTGATTTGTTTGTCACTTAATAAGCGTTATTTTGTGGAAATTCTTTATAATTATTAGTTACTACTTTATACTTCTACTAACTACGTAAGTTACTCATTTTCACAAACAAAGGAAACCGTTCAAGTTAGTATACTGTAGTGTTAGTGAATAGTGTACAGTAGTGAAAGTGCTACATATGCATTGTGTATAAAGAACACATGAACAAAGTGTCTTCCCCTTAATAGAGACAATAGGAAAAGTGTTAATGGACTCATTCATAGTTTTAGTCCAACAAGCAATTTAAGTTAAATGTAAATTACCTATTAGCTTAATATATAGGCTAGATTGTAATGTAAATAGAGATCAACACAAAACATGTTTTATATTTATTGTGTTCTAATAAAAAAGTAACTTAGATTTTCTCAGCATTTGTAATTTATAATTTCATTCCATGTAATTGTAATAAGTACATTAAACAGAGTATTTTACAAAACACAGTTAAGTTCTCGGCTATTTCCATTGCAGTTAAGGTGTAGCGTTCCGTAATTTTGCGTTTAACTGTATTGTACTAATTACTTCCAGGCTGTAATGCTAAAGCTTTCACGCCCTCAGTAATTATTACAAGTACATCGTATAATTAATTAGTTACTTGATTACTGTAATATACTTCCTTTAAAGGAATACTGGGAAATTAAGTCTGCGAGAGTAGTCTTTTAATATATTTCTAAGTTTTAGTAGTTTATGCTCGCTGCTTTACCCTCATGGAGAAATCTTTCTGAACAGTAGGTAAACCTATCTGTGTACCAAATTTCAAACAATAAATTCGTCTTATTGATCTGTCACGTTATTATCTCATATATATTATTGCGATTTTATTATATTCTAACAAACTTATTTATGATTCTTGTATGTACAACAGCATTTTGCTTTGCCATAGTGGACTAAAAATATAATTCACACTAGCTAAAAATAAGCGATTAAACAAAACACACATCCATACGAGTACATACATCCAAATCTACCTCAGATAAAAATGGCAGTAGACAAAAAATCAGCGTTGAGAACATAGGTAAGTTTCTTACTTCTTTTTTAAGATACCCTTAAAATTATTGGAAATTACGAAGGATTAAATAACTTACATGCTCTTTCAATCATCCTCAGAAGTTCATCACAATCTGTTTCATAGATTTGATAGGGGACACAGAAACATTGACTTTTATTTATAAAGACACATAATCTATATTAGCTTTTCGCAGAATCCCAAATGCTCTAAGAGATTTGTTCTGCGTATCCAGTAGCAATATGGTCGTAAGTTACGCTACGTAATACCGAGTAAGATGTTCCTTGACATATTATGCTATCGAGTAATGTATCTGATAAATCTCATGTTATCGAAAACGTGAGGGCCATACATGAGTGGAGATAGTTTAGGAGTGAGACGTTGTATTCTCGTGTTTATCTATTTTGGGTGTGAGAAAAGATGTGATGACGTCGTTTCACAACGGAGCTTGGAGACGAAAGTGACGGTCATGAGTTAGTATATACATGTATGTAGTTATAGTATAGTTTGCAAGCCATATGTTATACTAGCTTGCACATGGCTTGCTATGTACATGGCCTTGCCCGCGTGGAGAAATAATTTATTAACAATATTTCAATCCAATCCGTTCATATATATTACACAGAATGAATCACACAGTCAATTACTTCCTCTTTTCTTTTCCAATTACATATTATTTAAGAGGCGAAAATTGAGTAATAAAAGGCAGATAAAGCTACAAATAATACAAAGATAATTGAAGTGGGTAAAGTCGGTACGCAAAGCTAGTCTATGTAATAAATATTAGTAAATCCATAACATTTTCAAAAAATTGTTCCAATCAACAAGTGGCACTTTCAGAGATTTTGTTTATCTAAAAAGAACCTTATTCTTTTGCAGCTTTCTACATTCCTAGTGCTCTCAATCTAATACTTAATTATATCACCGATACCATAGACAGGACAATAATAACTTGCCAGTATGTATCACCAACAGAATATCTATATCTGCGTTCAGTTGTATGTTTGTCCAATGTTTTATTCATTGCATTTGGTTTATTCATAATAAAATACATCTCGCGAAATTCATCCATAGCTTTATTGGTATTTTTTTGCAATACATGAAATGCATATACTCTATGAATTATTTATAAGGTCAGCTTAGCCCTAGGGGTTTACTTGTACAAAATTATCTTACTAATATTATAAATGTGAAAGTTTGTAAGAATGTATGGATGTCTGGATGAATTTTTGTTACTCTTTCACGCCTAAACGGGTGGACCCATTGAGCTGAAATTTGGTATAGGATAGCTTAGACCCTGGAATAACACATAGGCTCCAGTATAAGCAAGCAGTGGGACAGCATAGACTAAATAAAAAATACAAAAAATGAAACATTCCGTTAGATTACTCTAAATATTTATTTTTGAATAAAAGTAAAATGTAACAAATTAAATGTAACAGGACAGGGTTGAGTGGCATAACATGAAGGAGGCCTATGCCCAGCAGTGGGATGTAGAGGGCTGTGGATGATGATGATGATGTAACAAATTATCAAAAGACACATATTACATGCTGTTGCTTATGGTGTTAGCTCCTTGGTTCTGTGAGGTTGCAGGCGTTATTGAAATAACCCTGTATATTTACTTGAGATTTCAATAATAGCACAAAGTTTTGTACGTTGTATTTTATGGTAAAGAGTGATATGACGAGCAAATCTGGTGCCCGATGTTAAGCATTTTTTTTGTTTGATTGCCCATATCAGACATAGTTCCACCCAGTGTCTTGAAATAAAAAATTCAGCGCGGCACGCCACTGCGTCTGTCACCATGAGATAGGTATTAGTTGTAGAATCTTTTCATGTCTAGTGATTCCGTCGGTAACACTCGTGATGTAATATTGTATCCATACAAATGTTCATGTTCATGTGTGTGTTGTGTTTATGTTCTTTTTTAAGTGTTGACAGTTTTGAAAACAACAGGAGGCGAGAACTAGATGAAAAACGTGACCAAGTGAAGACCAGGAGGGCTATTGGCTATCGCCAAACGACATGTAAAACACTAGAATCCATAGACAGTTTTGCATACATTACTTGCTTAAACCTCCTCATTAATATGAGTATAGTAACAAACGCAGCAATGTACATCGAAGTTGTCATCAATCGTAGTGGGTGAGAATTAGCCAATAGGCCCTCAGGCCGCCTCCTAACATTACCTATAATTACATAATGATAATTTAACGTGTTATCACTGTGACCGAATTTTCATAACTAAAATTAGCTACATAAGCCACATAAGAGCAAAACACCAAAGCTCTATCCTTTTTAACCTGAAGCAGAAGAGAGTAGCCATAGCCGAAAACGGCAAGGATGACAATATAATGAAATTTTGAACACCAAGTACGAAAATCTTAAGTCATATTCTTATGTATGTTTGTATACCTACTAAAAGAACTGATTTTTCAAATCAACTATCCATATCCATCCATCCATACATATAATAAGAATGGAAATTTCTCCCCATTCATTGTGATCCTTTACTAAGGTGAACTGTGAAAATACGCATATGAACAAAACGACGCGAAAAAGTCGCTTGCGCGATCTAATTCGTAAAACATTTTGTCAATTTTTCCTAGGGAAACGTAAAATAAAATAAAAAAATAAATAATAATCATTTATATCAGACACATCGCCCCTAATTTACATCAAAAATTCGAAATAAAAGTAATAGAATATAAAGTAAATTCAATTAAAAAAAAAAATAGTGCCAAAAACGCTACAGACGCCATCTATCGGTATGGGTGTAAACTTGTGGTTGACCTTTAGTTTAATTTGGGCTAAATTTGTAAATAGTTTGTGTCACTGGTGTGGTTAAACAACACCACCGATTTGAATAAAATTTTCACTAATACGTTGCAGTTTTCTCTACTTGAACCTTAGTCTTGGTTTTAGTCAAATCGGTTCATAAATAAAAGAGTTATATCAATCTAAAGATTCGCATATAAAATGCTAATAAACAAGAAAGGTAGTCATAGGAACCGCGTAATCAAAAGACAAAACCTCATCGAGTTTGGGCTCATTTGATTCGTCTTGACGAGTACTTTGATACTATATAGTAACCAGGGTCCGAAACGGAGCTGGAAGGTGGCCATAGGAACTCCGTGATTAAAAGAAAAAACCCCATCGAGTTTGGGCTCATTTGATTCGTCTTGACGAGTACTTTGATGCTATATAGTAGCCAAACAAATTAGAATTCATTTAAATTAGTAAATGTAACTTATTTCTCAAATGAATCAGCGCCAGCGGAAAATAATCTAATGTGCGCATGATGCGTGTAAATATCAGTAATAAATATCTTTT
Source organism: Hemithea aestivaria (assembly GCA_947507615.1). NCBI lineage: Eukaryota > Metazoa > Arthropoda > Insecta > Lepidoptera > Geometridae > Hemithea > Hemithea aestivaria. The sequence goes on from OX382328.1 coordinate 9,620,882, forward strand.
TGCTGCTTATTTTTAATTTCTGAACATGTAAAATCATCTGAAGATAAATAGAAAAATTCATTTACAGTTCATTGTAAAAGTAAATTATTTTTCATACAAGCTAGCGCCACGGAAAATAATGGAACTAATGTCCTAAGAAAAAGAAATATCGTTTATTCTGCAAACAGTTTTAGAAAAGAAGTCCCGCGTAACCTAGCGGAACTAAATAATAGATTTATAATTACTGTGAATACTTCATTTATTATATATTTTTTATTTGTTAGATTAATTAAATATTATGTACCTATTTAATTGAGAAATTAAATATGAGAAATTATGAATTGTTAAAAATCTGTAGATATTTTAACTTAAAATCACGCGATTGTGGCGCTCCATCTAGGGGGATCTTTTGTAAAAATCACTGGTTATCCGGAGACACACAGACATAAAATCTGTTCACACCCATTTAGGCATACATCCAGACACAAACTGTCACGTTTATAATGTTAGTAAAATTTTGCAATGATTATTATAGAACCTTTTATCTGTGTTATAGATAATCATAGGCGGATTTAGGGAGGGGGGGCAAGGGGCCAAGCCGCCCCCCCCCCCGAGTCATTAAGCTAACTGCTCGCGCACATATTATAAAGGATGTTTAAGCTTTAGGGGGGGGGGGGGGCAGGGGGCCAAGGTACCCCCAGAAGCATTGTAGAGTTACGAATTTCGCACATATTTCTGAAATAAATTTTTTTTTTCGGCGCTCGCAGCTAGCTGCTCGCGCACTTATTGTAATGGATGTTTAAACTTCCTAACCGCTCAGAGCGAGCTAAACATACACTTTTCGTAATAAAAATTATAATATTTTTGCCCGTCTGCACCTTGCCCCCAAAACCAAATCCTATATCCGCCTATGATTTTAGGTATACACCTCAGTGGTAGAGTCCTTCTCACGAATGAGGTCCCGCGGAATTTTGCGGAACTAAATTACATTTTTTCGATAAATAGGGATGTTGACACATGTTACAAATTCATATAAAGTTATGTTTTTCACATAAAAGACAGTATTTAAAAACCTACAATCACATTTTAAGGATCTATTTACAAGCCAAAATGGAATAAAATCAATTTTAATTTCAATAATTTTTACTTATTATTACGCGAATGCGAACGCCAATCAGGGCGCGTGACGTCACGCCACTGGCCTTACGCTTCCTAAGTACAATGTTCCTGATTTCGACATATTTTAATTATTCATAACTTAAAAACTACTGAACCGATTTTGATGCAACTTATACTGTGCTCTAAGTTGGTCTAAATTTAAGCAAAAAAAGTCAATAACCAAAATGGATCTTATATTTTCAGAGAGACATTTTAGTTATTGACTTTATTTTTGGCTTAAATATTGACCAACTAAGGGCACAGTATAAGTTACATCAAAATCGGTTCAGTAGTTTTTAAGTTATGAATAATGACTGTTCGGAACGTTTTAGCCAGAATTCAAAAAATCATTTTTATTTACGTATTTTTATATTGAAATATCATATAATTTTGCATAAAAATATGATATTCGTGTATGAAATGGGTCTATCTAACATATAAAAGCAATTCCAAAAATTAGTCAACATCCCTATTCTGGACTTCATGCCATAAATAATTTTTCACCACTCTCGCACGAAAATAGTGTCTTTGGTCATCGATTTCAGTGAGCAAAAGCCGTTTTTGCTCTCTAGAGAGTAGAGAGGCAAAGTGATTTGGGAGGGGGGGCAAGGGGCCAAGCCGCCCCCCCCCCGAAGTCATTAAGCTAACTGCTCGCGCACATATTATAAAGGATGTTTAAGCTTTAGGGGGGGGGGGGGGGCAGGGGGCCAAGGTACCCCCAGAAGCATTGTAGAGTTACGAATTTCGCACATATTTCTGAAATAATTTTTTTTTTTCGGCGCTCGCAGCTAGCTGCTCGCGCACTTATTGTAATGGATGTTTAAACTTCCTAACCGCTCAGAGCGAGCTAAACATACACTTTTCGTAATAAAAATTATAATATTTTTGCCCGTCTGCACCTTGCCCCCCCCCCCCCCCCCCCCCAAACCAAATCCTGGATCCGCCTATGATTTTAGGTATACACCTCAGTGGTAGAGTCCTTCTCACGAATGAGGTCCCGCGGAATTTTGCGGAACTAAATTACATTTTTTCGATAAATTCTGGACTTCATGCCATAAATAATTTTTCACCACTCTCGCACGAAAATAGTGTCTTTGGTCATCGATTTCAGTGAGCAAAAGCCGTTTTTGCTCTCTAGAGAGTAGAGAGGCAAAGTGATTTGAATTTCGAACACAATTTTATTGGCTATGAAGATGTTGGTGTGTTCTGAAACTTATTTGTGTACAATTTTTATTTAACTGAGATGCACATAATTTTTAATGTTATTTATTGAATTTTAACTTTATAAATTGTATTTTTTCAATAATATTTTAAATAAAATACTATTATAGAATAATAAGTCGTGAGTTTTTTTTTAAAAAAATATTATTACAATTTGTTTTTCATAAATATGTCACACACACAAATTTCGAACGCAACTCTTTTAATAAAAATAAAAAAATACAAAATGGCGGGATGTAGAAGTTTAGAGTTTACAGTCAAATGGAGAATGCGTTGTGACGTCATCGATAAATGCCATCTTTGTCTCTCTCTTTTGTATGAGGTAAGTGAGATGGCACTTATAGTTGTCATTTTTCTTGCGACAGTGGTGTTCACAACACATTTTCCATTTGGTTCTAAACCTCTTGGTAAAGATTCAACTAAATATTTTCAACTTAAGTTGTAAACTTTTGCAAATTTCTATTTGTGATCTAATAGTCTGTTTGGTTGGAGTGTACGAAAGGGGGCACTGAGGAAAAAGACTTAGTTTATTTTTCGATGTCAGTGGTGTTCTATTGACACCCCTTTTTTATGTTGGGAATGGGTAGAGGGGCGGCTCAGGACCAAGGTTGCCATAGACCATTTTTCATGAAAATGATTTTCCACGAAAATATTCACGATTTTTACAGGGAAAAAAGACTTTGTTTATTTTTCGATGTCAGTGGTGTTCTATTGACACCCCTTTTTTGTGTTAGAAATGGGTAGAGAGGCGGCTCAGGACCAAGGTTGCCATAGACCATTTTTCATGAAAATGATTTTCCACGAAAATATTCACGATTTTTACAGGGAAAAAAGACTGATTATTTTTCGATGTCAGTGGTGTTCTATTGACACCCCTTTTTTATGTTGGGAATGGGTAAAGGGGTGGCTCAGGACCAAGGTTGCCATAGACCATTTTTCATGAAAATGATTTTCCACGAAAATATTCACGATTTTTACAGGGAAAAAAGACTGTTTATATTTCGCTGTCAGTGGTGTTCTATTGACATCGAAATTCTTTTGGGTCAAGTTCAGTCACATTATAATATAGGTACGACGACGAGCGAAGCGAGGAGGAGTGTTAGGTTTTACATATAAGCAACGCGCGAGCCGAGCGAGCGAAGCGAGCGTGCCGCGGCAGCGGCCGGCGAAGCGCCAGATACGAGTTGATTTTGATAGCTGAATGATTTTTATCTGTAGATGTGCAGACAGCTTATTATGCCGCGATCCAATGATGATGACGAAAAAAAACAAAAAAAAAATTTTTTTGTACATGATTTTTTTTATTTTTTCCTAAATAATTTCAGTGTTTAGAAACTATTATAAATTCCATGATTTTATAAAAAAAAATTTTTTTTTTGAACACGTAATTTTTTTTAATTTTTCCAAAATATTTTCAAAGTGTTTTGAAACTACTATATATTTGATGATTTATAAAAAAAAAAAAAAAAAAATCCCTCAGTGCCCCCTTTGGTATCCTCTGACCGTCTGTTTAATTACAAAGAAATGAGTGACCCCAGTGATGAAGGTAGTTGTCTTACGCCAAAAAAGTTGAAAGAACAAGTTTCGAATGCCGAGTTCAGCTATTTGCCTGAAAAATCTAAAGTGAAATATGTAAAGGCGTACGAATCCTTCAATAATTGGCGCCTCTCAAAAAATGCAAAAACATATTCCGAGACCGTGATACTATCATATTTCATGGAACTATCTAAAACAAGAAAATCCAGTACATTATGGAGCATTTTTTCTATGATAAAAGCTGTCTTGAAAACGAAACGTGACCTTGAAATAGAAAAATTTCTGAATGAAGCACCAGACAGTAAATACCTCGCTTTAAAAGTAAGTAAATTGATACAAAAGCTAATTTATTTCAAAGAAAACCTATCTAACTGTACCTATCTAAAAATAAGTAAACTAAATTATTGTTATTTTTTACAGGTTGTATTAATTATTGGCATAAATGGTGCCTACACAGCCGGAAACGTGGTCTAAAAATACGTGAACTGTCCGTTAGTTCGGTCAAAAATAGGCAAATCGTCCAATAGTTTAATCAACCATAGCTCAATCGACCGTAGCTGAGTTAACCGTAGGCGAATCGTCCAATATTGATTTCAACCAATAGTTATTATGAACGTAGGCGAAACGTCCAATAGACATTTTGAATAGTAGGTGATTCGATCGTAGTTACATATTGGCAAGGTTTGCCAGCCTTTACTAATTCTACGCCCATTAAGTCGCAGAAAACCCGTGAATTGAATCCCTCTTTTCCGTGGAATTGGAAATCGAATTAAATGGTCTGTATCAAATTCATTAATATATGAATAATTTACTGTCACGCGCTACGAAGTGCGCGCGGGTCAGCTAGTCCATAATACGATGCGATTACGTTTGCTCGATATTTTGTGCTAAAACGTCAGGTAGCATTAAACACCACCAACCAAGTGTGCTTTTCGTTACTCCTTTTCCACGGTTGTCTGGAAGAGATCGCTTTTAGCGATAAGACCGCCAATTGTTTACTATGCAACATTATTTTAAAGGTTTAATTTTCATGTGGTGTTTCAATAAAGAGTTGTGTATTGCATTTTAGTTTTAGCATAAACATAGTTCAAAATCAACATAAACTACAGCAGATTTAAGTGAGATTATTTGACGCGACGTCGCAGTTAAACGTTTCATAGTTTAATATTTGCAGAGAAAATAATAACGTCCCATGTTAAAATAAGATACATTTTCATATCTGTGCGTTCCGAGTGAGTAGCATCAGCTGTGCTCTCAGACGGCTGCAAATAAAATCCTTACAATAGCTTTTACTGTTAACTTCCATTTCTTTTTATCTTTCGATGTTGAGTTATAAACTCGTATTATGAAAGTTTTCACAAAAATATTGCTCTCTTGCTAATTTGTATAAATGAAATACATAAAATGTGACTGATTGATTGACTGACTGATATGCTAACAAAAAGGTGAAATCGTAGAACGTATTGGTATGATTTGAGGCATAAAGATAGATAAGATACAAATTATGTACTTAGGTAAGAAAGGATGTGTTAACTCCTAAAAAATCTCGACCATAAACTTGTGATACTAAGAATAATATAATTTTTGAGGATATCCTTTAAATTTCATCGTTTGAATAGATTTTGACCATTATCACATTTATTAATATGTGTAGGTATATTATATAATGAAAATAATGAAGCAATTAAGGTAAGCGTTAAAATAAGCGATTTCATGATCGTTCTGTCTTTTCACTCTATAATTGTACCGAATCGGTTTATTCTGTAATTACTCTAAAATATTCATAATTAGATTTTTTTTAGTACATAACAACTTTGGAACTATCTCGTATTATTGTGGATAGTGTTTTTACTAACTACTATTTACGAGTTCACAGTTATCGACTCATTACAACGGTAATTCTCACGGTAATTACAATAACGATACTTGTTGTTCAAAATAATTACGTTGTTCTCAGCGGAAACAAATAACATACAATATCAGGTCTTAATGAAAATATACTTTACATCGATTCGCGCTTGATTATTTTCATATGAACTGCTCCGTTTCAACTTTTACGAGTGCCTATGCCTTCTGAGAGCGATAACTTAGTCATTTTATGCTCACCCCGTCTTGCTTAGGCGTACTTACTCTCTGGGAAGTTCAACATGTGAGTCCCTGCGGGGCCTCATAAACACGCATATATACTTTTCCATATTCCATTTGAATACCTCCTCCGTTGTACGTTTTATTACGCTAGTATTCTTCATTAACCCAACAAAACAAAGTTTCCAAGCTTTCGATAGAGTACAGGTTTACAGGTGTAATAAAAATCAAAGTGCTAAATAAAAGAAAGCGAAAACAAAAGAAAGTTGGGTCGGAACGGGGCCTGAGTGGGGGTGGAGATTCGGTCGCGCCACTTTATAGTTTTAATATCGTGTGGTCGGACTGAACTACCCGAGTTACAACAGCATTCCAGAAAGTAGAGCATTACAGAATAACTGGTGTTATCATAAGGATAAATAAAATAATATCCCGGATTTGCGCTCGATAGTCGATTCAATACAGTGGAGTAACACTCGCTCGGTTTATTGCAGCCATTCAGAACAGTATAATATCGAAAGGACTATGTAGCTTCAATTGCGTATCGTTGCGGTTTCAATATCCGAGCGTCGGCTCCGAGGCATTGTTTCTAACGCGCCACTAGAAATAATTAAAGTTTCCGCAAAAACCGGGATTCACGAACGAAGTTAGGTACACGTCGCAGTTGTACAAACGGACAGCAAAACATGTTAGCGGGGGGAATACCTGAGCAAACGTTAATTTAAAATAAACATTTTATTTGCAGCCTCACCGTAGTAATGCAAAAAAGTCGGGCACACGGCTTAGGTAGGCGGGTAAGCGTAACTTATTTTCGTTTTATATTTTCCTGGTGTTGCCGGCGGCGCGCGGCGCCCTCTCTCGGGGCAGATAATTTCGTATAAGCTACGTGCTGTCCCTCGATGTCGAGACCAGTTGACCTCAAGTGTTTTCTAAACCCCGTCTCGAACTAAACAGTATTAGTCGCCACCATAATATCATTTACTTCAGACACTGATACAAAAACGTTTATCAGTTCATTTACATCATTCTCCTCGTTTATTAAAAAAAAATAGTTTTAAAATAAATTTAATTAAATACGACTGATTTATCATACACCTATTGCTTAGAAACTTTGCAGCATAGGGTAAGAGAAAAGTGATAAAGTTCTCGTAAGGAATTTTGCGCTGAAAGGAATAAAGTTTTGCTTAAGACAAAGTTTCGACTAAATCTAGTGAAAAGGCTTAGCAGAAGTCGTTATTGAATGCGCGAATAACTTTGCTATGACTAAACCCTAATCATCAAGCAGGGGCGGATATTATTGTACCTACAAGGCTACGCTTTGCGGCTTCCATAACAGCTTTCTCAAAGTTCCACGATATCCTCGAATGAATGTGTCGGACGCGTGAAGGTAGAACTTAGTAAGTGAAAGATTAAAGACATCAAAGCAACATGGGGAACATAAACTTCAGAGAAGTAATATGCACGGAAAAAATATGAAAGTTTTATTATACACGGGACATAAAAATAAGAGAGGGTAATTAATTTGAGAGGCGGCGGAGGCGCAGAGGACATAAATTGCGGTTTAGGGGACACTCGTCTATAAAGTAGGGCGGAAGGTGATGGGGACGTGAGCCGCTTGCCGTCGTAGATCCGACTTTTTTATGGCAGGACGCTATCGGCCCTCTCATCAACTCCAGACTTAGATAGTGGATCACGCACGTATGAACGACGGCTATACAAAAACTTGACCCACTTTCCTGGCGAGTGGTGGTGCAACTCCGAATGGCTGCGGACTTTCCGCGCTCGATTCCAAACGCTTAATAGATATACTTTTTTACTGTTTATTTGGCACAAACTTTTTAACTGCTGAAATGCAGGAGAGATTAAACGAGCTCGCACAGAAATGTTATCTTGCACTATAAAATGGTATCGTGACACACATTCTGCATTACCGTGCTACCGCAACGATTCCTATTCGATGTTTTTATCTCTTTTGTTGTATAATGTACGTTCCCGTGGCATAAATATCTCAAAAAGATATCTTTGTTTACGGTCAAAGTGAAGCAAACAAATAAGTATTTGGAAGGCAGTTGGGAATCTATAACTCAATGCCAAGTTTTACGAAGTTAGCGAACTCGTAGCGAAGTACTCTGCAGGGCAGACAGAAACAACTTCAACCTCCATTTTGTTCCCAAGTTACCTGTAAACAAAAACAATTCTATAAGTTGCCTCACCTATGTGTTCAATGTTAAATTCTTTCAAATAATATTTTATTTTACGATTTTGGAAACTACCGTGAGTGTTATCCATATTATAAAAACGGCGTGAACTCCTGATGAAGGACATCGTAATTGTCCGAAACCGTGGTTGAGACATATCTCAACGAATAATTAACGTGAGTACAGCCGTGTCGTATTTATAATATATTTTATTTTGTTTCGTTATATTTTTCTCTATCATGGGGATGATGGCAGGATTAACGCCTGTACCCATAATATAGGTTTAGTGATACTAAAGAAGGTCTATATCCCCAATAATGATGGCAAATTATTATATTATGACTGACTAAAAAATATTACCTACATGCATTTGTGTAAGTCCCACTTAAATATTTTTCAGTAATTCATTTCTCAAAGTTAAGCTTAGAAATTAAAATTTCTCATATTCAATCACAATAACTGCCACTGGTCTCTTGGCATTGTGTTCTGGCCCGAGTAAGTCGCCGTCCCAAATAAAGCAATGAAAAATTTCAAATTCATTGTCGGCGTTAATAATGTCGGGTCGGTTAAAAGTTTTCTCATCGCGCACTGGGCAGCTGCGTCATTGCTTCAGCTCCATACGAATATTGATTGTAAGTAAAGCGACATGAGCAATTTCCAATTTGAACGCGGTGAACTTTTATGTCGACAGCATTACGTGAGCTGAAACACGAGCAATAAGATTAAAAATAAATTATGTTCCCTGTAAAGGCAGCCATAAAGTGGGAGACGTAGGCACGTGTAAAAACCTTGTGCCACTCGTAAAGGGATGAACGGAACCTTTGTTTTCGCCGATCACGTTTCTCTATCCGAAAATTATACGCTATTTACATAATTGTAGGCGCGGAGAAAAGACGTAACTGACCCCGGATTGCCCTTTCTGGGTGTTCAGATTTTGATTAAATGTTCGCCGGGACGGTACAAAAATACAGAACGTATAATATGAATTGCTCGAAAGCCCCAGAAAGATAAGATTGTTATTTATCGTTACTAATATTATTATATTGTAATTATAATAACAATATAATAGTGTATATTTTCTAATCGAGAAATATCGTCAAACTGTATTACAGTTATACCTATTATATTATGCGCTTTGACAAAATGCATACGCCCGAAACAATTTTGTTAACTGTTTTGTTTACATCTAATTAAATTAACTTTTAGTAATAGTAGTAGGGCTGCATGTGATATTCTGTTAGTTGTTATTCTTTTAGGTATTATTACGTAATTAAATATTATTTTTAGTCAATTGCCATTATCTTTAAATCTCTAACAAACAATTCATTTTCCGCTCTCTTTTATAATCGGAAGTATCTCTAAGATCTAGATATTAAAAAGTTCCCCTGCAGGTCGTTGAGATTTACCTCTGACAAACACCTTGCACTTTGCGCGTTTTCTGTCTAATATGGTTGATATTTTCTCGCGGGAAATTCAGTTGAAAGCTGTGAACATCTAAACTAGTGCGGTTCTCAGCGTGAATAGTTTAGTGAAATCCAACGAACACCGCGATTGCTCGCGAGCGTTAGGTCATGGGGGTTACCATGTATCAGATTATTTTTATTAATTATATATTTTTTATGCTAAGATGGAAGAAGACGAGCAAGACGCTTACCTGACGTTAAGAGATAACGCTAACGCTGCCCATTATCGGTATAGTGTCACCCAGAATTTAATTTTAATTTATTCTAACCTATTGAAATTATCTCAACACTATGAGCCATTCCCGATGGTAAGGTGCCCAAGCTGCGTTTCAGCGATGGATTTTTTGTTAGTGATGGATTTTTGCACCAAGATAAACCCAGATCATAGCTGACCACTTTTAATTTAGATCCCGTATTCCCGTATATATATACGCGTGAGCGTTATGAGCGTTTTGTCTTCAGCGCCTGGGCAAGTTTAAGGAATGCTTTGAACATTATTTTAGTTGATTTTATCTTTAAGTTTTTATTTAGGTGGTGCGTTTATAGTATCACTGCCATGCTTGGCCTTTTGTGATCAATCTATAAGTTACTCTACCATTTAGGTTGTTTTTTTTTAATTTATATAGGTAAGCCTTTGACCACAATCTCGCCTCATGTTAAGCGATGATGCGGCCGTAGATGGTAGCAGACTATACCTAGAAGGCGGGATAAATCCCTTTCTGGCTTCACTGAACATCATGCCGGAACACAGTCGCAATGACGACCCATGACGATGATGTGATGTCCCCCCCATGATGTAATGTCTTGGCGACACTGTAGGCAGGCAGGTGGCAGGTTTTACTTTAGAGACAATTTAAATCGATCTAGATAGAGATTAAGCTAATATAATTGATTCAGTTCAGATTAGGTCATAAACTGAATAATTTAAACAGTTGATAGTAACCCCTGGCCTCACTCCCACTGTCAGCTGAATAGTAAACTGGTCTCATTTATTCAATTTTAAGAGGATTTCCATGACTAATTTGACAGTTTTAGCATTAATTGTTATGATTTATTCATTCCTTCAGTATAAAATTTATACTTTTGTCTATACACTTTTTTAAAATATTATTATTAAGGACTGACGACTAATATGATTTAAAAAAAGACTATGCACGACATAATTTTTATATGCTATTTATTTATCCCTAATATTCTATGTAGAGCTTAGACTATTGAAAAACATTTTGCTACTTTTCAATAGGACCTCACCGTTCCGCCGTTTAAAACCGCTAGGGGCAGCTAGTGTAACAAACGAAAATATATGTAAGTACCTACATAGATATATAGGGGTATGTGTGTTTGTGGACGTGTATTTTAATTCTTCATCACGTGTATTTTTTCATGCCTATTAATTTGATTTTTAAAGTTTTATTGTAAGGGTTTATTGTCATAAATATTACAAAATACAACACAGCGAAAATACTGGGCTATATTAAACATAGGGTATTGTTGGTTTATCAGGCTACAGTCGCCTCTCAAAACATTTGGCACCAGCAAGTGGTTAATTTTTTAAGCTGTTCTCTTTATATCATAATTAGGTACGTATTTGCAATAAACATTTTCTCAGTTTTGAGTGCGAATAGCTTTGCTATATGATAGGGATAAAATTTGGTATATTCGAATTATTCTACAGTAACATATTATAGAGGTATAGTCTACTTTTTAGCGATTAAAACTGATGCAGGTTGTGCATTGGTTTCCATATTATATAAGCAGTCATATTTTACTTTGTCAAATAGGCTTGAAATACATTTTAAAACAGCACTGGAAATATTTATTTAATTCATTTTCGTATGAACATTATTTGTTTTATAAGCGCCCCATCAGCGCTTCAAATTAATTAAAATGAATAATATCATAAAATGCTTTGCTCTATTCAAATTAAGTAAAGACCCTTTAAATATATAGAAGGCCACTTTTTAATTGCAGATCATTCTCGTAATCATCAGAAATATGTTGTTAGACTACGAAATGTAATTTAAAAACGGTTGAACACAATCTAAATATTATCCTTTTAATCTGTATCTGCTTGTGAAAATATGAGTATTCTACTCTTGGGAAATTATGAATACGTGTTAAAATGAACAAACTAGGTATGGTATTTTATGGTGGTAAAGTTTACACAAGTTTTAACTATTAATAATGTTAGTTTTAGCTTAAATATTATCACATTAGAGTAAGCCACAAGTTCTCAACTAGTACAGAATTCTGTGGAACTTTTAGAATAGCATTTCTGAAAAAAAATAATTAATCATGTTTATTATTCTAGATGTAGTACACCTAATTAATTCTCTAGAGAATCACTGAAAAGCCTCTAGAATAAGATATGTATTACAACCAAATTATTTTTGCGTAAGGTGTACTAGTAAAATCGAGTGTGTATCAATGTCCCCGTATCTTCAAACAAATAGTGTCCTATTTATTTTATCCGTATATTCAGCTGAAGTGTCAGTAAGATACGTATTATTTTACTGTGCGAACTTTTTACAGCACACAGCTGGCTCGCGGCTCGCAGCCGTAATTTGTAGAGGCCGTAGTAAAAAATGTAGCCAAGTTTACGAGCAACGCTCAACATTGTTGACGTTTTTGTATTGAGAACTAATCTCATTTTTACTAGCGAAAGGGTGTTGCAGTTTGTTGGATACTAACACTTTATAGAGACAAATAGCTGTGTCCAGCGGTTTTGCCCGGTGAAATGTTGCTTGTGTTATTGATTGATTGAGAACACTTTGTAACACCACTATATTGAAAACAGAAAAACTTAAGATTAAAACAATTAATTTCTAAACTAAGTGTAACAATTGCTACTAATAACTACTAATTATAACTAAGTGTTAATCTCTAAATACTCGCATTTATAATATTATTAAGAATCATTCTCTGAACACTTTGTTTTCTGCGCCCAATTCCTGTCCAGCGTTTTAAGTAGTGCGTCGATAGACCAATGTCGTTCATTCAGATAAATAAGTAAGACACAATTTTTATGATTTTTTTTTATTTTGGAATATAATAACACTACTGCTATAAATAAACTTAGTATGAGTTACTTACATGAAATAATTAAAGCTACATAACAAGCATAAAATAATAGGTAAACAATTGCCGTTCGATTAAAGTAATCTCTTACAAGACAACCCAGTAAAAAGGAATTTTAAGAACATGTACAATGTACATGTTTTTATTCAAAACTTTAACGATCGGTAGAGCCCTGATAATATTTTTTCGTAATTTAGAAATATAATATATTTTCGAAATCTGTGTAAAATTACGCAACTTTCGAGAGGTGTTGCGTTTTCAAAATCCAAAAAATACTTTTTCTGGACACCCTAATATACATTGTACATATTACATTATCAGTTACAGTGTAATGTACCTGGTACCTACCTATATTATACTATCGTTCGAGTTCTATCCGACAATACCTGGATTTTTCCGGTTTGCAGGTGCCGTGTAAATGTAGAGTCTAATCTATCACGTCTGCGCGCCGACGTGTATTAATGGACACCGAATACATTCGTAGACAACGCAACGGCCACTTCCGACGGCTGCTTCTAAATATCATTGCTGTGCGAGCTTCAGATTTATTTGTTACTGGGATACATGTGGTTTTAAGCGGTTTTTTCCGCGTTGTTTGTCCCACTGCTGAGCAAAGGCCTCTCTTCCCTCGTGTCCATTCCTCGCGATCAAGGGCTATTGTTGTCCAGGTATTGCAGAAAGTAGTAACTAGTTCGCTCCGCTATCTCCTTTTTTTTGACCCAGGAAAAAATCGTTACGCATCATCATCCCACACCAAAGCACTCATCCGCATCTCCGTTTAAGCCTACCGCAACGTCTATCTGTGGAGCCCATAGTAGCTCATGGTGGTGGTTTGGATCCATTGTTCGTCAGCACTAGTATATGGCTGATGTATAGCCCAATTCCACTTTAAGCTGGTAGCCGACAAGCAGCTGATGTTATTCTAATGTAGGCTACCTTGCTACGTCATAATTAAGTACAAACATACCTCTACGTTACAAATAACGACTTTGTGAAAGACTAAGCAAATTAAAAGTATTGTAAATTGTATCTCATCAGATTTTTGTTATAATATTTTTTAACAAAATAAAATTACGAATATATATTTTTTTATACAACGAAGAAAGAAGATGAGCAAGTTGCTCTTATGATGGTAGGTAAGAGATAACGCAGTCCATAATTAGAACAGTGCTACCCAGTGCACTGCGCCAACGCTTCTTACTTGAGAGTCATAAGATGTTAAGACTCTTCAGCCCAGTAATTTCACTAGCTACAGTGCCCTCCTACCGCAGCACAGTAATGTTTGCACGTCACTCAGGCGGTAGAATAACTGACACTGTTGGGGTACCCACCTAGTCAACCTACAGCAAAGGAAGTCTACCCGCGGTAGATATTTATTAATTTCTATGGTAAAACAATGTCGCCATGCCCATTATAGTAATCGTAGGCCTTTAAATGTAGGCAAATTTTGTTTCTAATAAAAGAACTACATCCACACATAAAAAGAGAGAAGATACGGGCACCATGAATTAGGAGCTTTTACTGTAATGCGTAAGATACTAAGATAGTGGGAGAATAAGGAAAATCTGGATATTAGGTAGCTAGTGGCCGAGCCAAATAACATCAGGGAGATTAAACCGCACAGATTTGAATAGACTAGAAAAGATGTAATAAAATAAGAGAGTCACTCAAGAGTTTAGTGTTTTAATTAGTTTGCTCAGTAAAGTTTATTAGTACCAAAATAAGAAATAAAATAGAACTATACTTATACCCAGTATAAGCCCAATACCTACTCTACCTCTAGTATTTTTTTATGATTTCTCATGTAAGTTAATAATGTAATTCTTTTTGAGAAAATAAACATATCATTACCCCAAACTAGTTCTTGTAATGTAGTATGCAATGACGTGTTTTTATCCAAATCGGTTGAGTTGTTTTCAAGTAATGATATCATAGTTGAGGCATGCGGCTCGCCTTTGCTTATTAAGAGCCAGTTTAATTTGATTTAGTTTTTTTATTATTTACTTGACTACATAATTTTTCCCAATGGTTTTAAATCTTGGTTACAAAGTGCTCCACTTTGGTATGTCTAAGCTATCTTTGTTCCAAAATTTAGATTAATCGGTTCAGTCGTCAATGCGTGTAGTAGTAACATAAACACATAAACTTTCGCCTTTTTAATATTAGTTCTATATTGCAGATTTTGTAAAAAAAATCAAAAATGAAACTGTTCTGTATAGCCCCCATTTTTTTCACCGACTGCTTACACGATCATAGATCTTTCCGTTCACAATTATGAGGCTTTCGGCTTTCTCAGATGAGAGCGGCAAATTCATTACTTACGTAGAAAGCCTACGCTTTTATCTCGAAAGATGTGCTTTTGTAATCACATTACGCAAATGAGAGCTCGAGAATTCACGGCGGGACCGCGATAGGGTCGTGATCCTGGCAAATGTCTTTTACACTCAACACTCAGTAACTGATGACATGAGGCTATAGGTTTCAACCAGTAAGCTAGGTGTTTGCTACACTTATTTTTTTTTATGAAAAACCTTCACACTATTACATTACACTAAAAAATAAAAAAGAAAAAAGATTGTATGGGTGGTGATAGTTTGTATATATTATATGTTCCGTTGATAGCCGGTCACACTATTGCATTACATAAATATTTAGAAGGTGAACGTTTGTGTGTATAGTTTTTGCTTCTTTTTCTCGCTGAACTGAGTTTCGTGGTCAGGTCTTACCCTGAACATCAGATGACATAATATGTTATAAATCTCAGCATGTGAGCTTTTACCGGGGGTAGACTTCCTTTGCAGGAGATCGACTAGGTGGGTACCCCAACAGTGCCAGCTATTCTACCACCTGAGCAGTGATGTGCAAACATTACTGTGCTTCGGTAGGAGGGCACTGTAGCTAGTGAAATTACTGGGCTGAAGAGTCTTAACATCTTATGACTCTCAAGTAAGAAGCGTTGGCGCAGTGCACTGGATGGCACTGTACTAATTATGGGCAGCGTTATCTCTTACCATCAGGGGTGCGTCTTGCTCGTCTTCTTACTTCGTTGTAAAAAAAAAAGGTATTTACTTGTCTTATGTAGTGTGAAGATGTACCACACTATCACATCATCTCGTAAACAGTCAGTTAATTATTCTGCCTATTTATTTATAGCTTTTGCAACAAAACTAGGAGTCACATCTTCTGGCTAGTACATCTATGATCAAAGCTTACCTTATCGATTCTAATCAAAACGCATTTTAGATTTACAGCTCTTTAGATGAGCTGTAATGTATTTGTTTTTGTTCAGTTTGTGTTTTATTGAGCCGTTCCTTTATCGGGGATCAGTTGACTGATCGTGTTTTATGGTTGATTTGATTTTGAATAACGATTTGTGGGGAATTATGATGATTTCAGGGACTAGGGGATATTGGAACTTGTGTACGTACAGACGTTTTCTAATCTTCAAAGCGAGGTAGATCTTTTTTTTGACCCAGGAAAAATGCATTATGCATCATACCCCACGCCGGAGAACACGGTATGTGGGACTTCCCCGCCGAAAATGTGCGCGGTGAGGATACCCACTAAAAAACCTGGGGGTTCCTGCAGGACGCCATAATGCCGGGGCAGCGGGTACGCCGAAGCACTCATCCACGGCTCTGCGCGGTAGAGACCCCTAAATTTTTTTCTCATACATGGACGAGACATTCTAACTTACAGTGGATAGAATAAAGAATTCACATGAACGACATTTTATTGGAAATTTGCGATTGTCTAGAAGAGATTGCTCTGAGCAATAAGGCCCTATTGGTACATTATTAACTTATTTTTTGGCTATAACTTTTATTCTTCTATATGAGAATAAAGTTATTTAGCTTTTAAGTTATTACTGTCATTATATAGGCCCATATATGTTGTATAATGTATATCTACAGTTAGCTCGTCTCGTTTTGATAGCGTAAAAAAAGGATAAAAACTCAAGTCTTCGTAAAAATTAAACGTCATCAAATAGCAAAACCAGGAAATAAATTGCACTCATTAACATTTCTCGAGTTTGGCAGAAGTCCTGCCAGTAACTAAATTGCCCGCTACGTGCTAGGCTTGCTAGGGCGTAGCTCCGTAGCTTCGTAGCCTCATAGCCTCGTAGCACCGTAGCTTCGTAGCTTGCATTGCTTCAAGTGCCTCCCATCGCGAATAAATCGTCTGTATTTTTTATCTATTGGAGGTGAATCTGGGTCGAGTGCTTGCGCGTTTTTGCTTACAGTGTTGAAAAATGATGCCGGTTTAACAGATTCGACGTGATCTAATGCAGTATTAATTTAATCTTAAGAGCGTGTATATCGAGTGACGCTCTCTCGCTCGCACTATTTGACAAATTGTGAAAAATAAATTAATAGATTTTTGAAAAAAAATTTTTTTTAAATATTGCTCCCCTTGCCATTTTTTTGATATATCAAACTGAAAACACTTTTAAAATGTGTGCAATAATAATATGGAGGGCTGTCCTTAAGGAATTTTCAATAAATTAATTCTATGAATTTATATTTCAAAATTTGTCAAATAGTGCGAGCGAGGGAGCGTTACTCGATATATACGCTCTTAACACTAAGCTTTTGCGATTAAAAACTAAGTCTATGGAAACAAGCATTGTAACTGTCAACATCGACCAATCAAAGAGCAGTGTGTTATTTGCCGTATTTTATAAAATCGTTAAATTAAAAGCTCTTCTGTGATTGGTCAAACCGTTTAGAATCTTACGAACGGATAATCCGTTAGTTTATAAATTTACCGAGAGACGTCGCAAATTGATAAATTTACGAAAATGTAGGCGTAAAATAATACAAATTATCTCTAGTTTGGAATCCTACGATTTCCTAGGAAATTTATAAACTTACGAATCTTGTTATTTTTCGGAGATATATTTATTTATACTTGTACGAGCTTATGCACGCGGCTTTGCCCGCGTGGTCAAATCCTTTCTTAGCGGAGGTCTACATCATAAAACCTATCTATGTTCCAAATTTCAACCCAATCCGTCCAGCAGTTTAGGGTGTGCGTTGATAGATCAGTCAGTCAGTCAATTAGTCACGCTTCCTTTTTATATATTTAGATTCTATACTATGTATCTATCTTTTTAAATTTTTAAGCGTAGATATATTTTATCATCGATCATATTGTATTAAGTCCCATCAATCATAGCACTTCGTCATGAAGCGCGCATTAATAGCCATTATATTATGGACACCATGGCAATTACGGTGCCTATAGCTGATGGGACAATAATAATCGCCATTAATGTACTCAAACATTCTTTTTAGGGTTCCGTAGCCAAATTGCAAAAAACGGAATCCTTATGGATTCGTCATGTCTGTCCGTCGTAAATTTTTGGGACTCCCCGTACTTAGAACTAAAACACAAAAAAAAATTTCATCATACCCATACGTTGTGGTATCTATGGATAGGTCTTCAAAAATGATATTGAGGTTTCTAATATAATTTTTTCTAAACTGAATAGTTTGCGTGAGAGACGCTTCCAAAGTGGAAAAATGTGTGTAACATCTAAAATAAGGGAATAATAAATGTAAAAATAATATATGATGTACATTACCATGCAGACTTCAACCGAAAATTGGTTTGAACGAGATCTAATAATTATTATTTTTAAGCTATTGCATAGCTTCTATCGCGGGCCTTGAGCGTGGGGACCGAATCCAGAAATTCCGTAACGAAAAAAACCTAACACCCCCCACTCCGACCGGCACAGCGGTGATACTTTTTAGTTTTTCCGTCTATAGATAAAAATGCTATGCAATAGCTTTACCGCGGCAGTCTCCGAGTGCCACACGTCTTTTTTTTAATACTTTATAAATCGTAAACCGCATTTTACCTTTCATTCAATCAACTCAAATAACTCAAATATAAAAATAAAGAACTTAGAGTTATGTTAACTTGCTGCTACGGAACCCATCATGGGCAAGTCCGACTCGCGCTTGGCCGCTTTTATTTTCATTCATTATAGGTAAGCCTTTGACCACGATCTCGTGTGATGTTAAGCGACGGTGGCCGTAGATGGTTGCAGACTAAACCTAGAAGGCGGGATAAATCCCTCCCTAGCTTTTATTAACGCATGGTGTTCTATTTAAATTAATTCTTTTTATGTTGGATTTAAGTGGATATAAAAATATAGTTTTTTACCAATCTCCAAAATGTCTAAAAAAAGATTACAGACAAACATTAAGATCATATTTTATCAAAAATGAACATATACACATATACCTACACATTCGGTTACTTTTATTTTTTTATACTAAAACCGCTAAAGTTTGACCACATCCCACCCGATGGAAAGAGAAAATGCTATCGACGATGGATCACGTAAGATGCCTAGAAAGATACCTATTCACTCGTGCCTTGATGATACCCAGGTTGTATTCAGTTCTTATTGGTTGATAGTTGTTGTTGTGTTCGGTTATAAATACCAAACTAAAATAAAAAGTACTCGTATTACCAAGGTATCTACTAGTAGCAAAATATATAAGTTTGAGCATTCCAATTTGTATCGTGATGTGGGTCGCATGTGAAATGAAATATCAAACAAATTACCCTCATCGCCGATAATAGACAGCCACTCCAATGTATTACAGGAAACTAGCTGGTTACCGCGACTTTGTCTGCGGGCTATGTAAAATAGAATAGAAAACTCTTTCAAATTCAATTTTTTTTTCATCAAGCCCATATAATTATTATTGGGGAACCTCAAAAGGACCTTAAGCCGCTTCGACCATTTCTGAGCTTTTGTGGCAGTCCAATTGAGTTATAATTCACTGCTTAATCCCGTGGCCTCTAGGAAGTTCCAGATGTTTCGGGGAGTGACTTGTTGTATCTCTTCTGGGAGCATAATGTGTCGCCCCAGGTGGAAACTTCTGTTGAACATGAGTGGGCCGCAGTTGCATAGTATGTGCAAAGCTGTTTCGTCTGATTCGTGGCAGAACCTACAAACCATCTCTTGGCCCAAGCCCATCTGCGTTAAATGTTTGTTTAGTTTGCAGTGTCCAGTGAGTATTCTGGTTACTGAACATGTTTTATATCTTTTGAGCTGCAAGAGTTCATTTGATAATTTGGGGTTGTAGCCTTTTATGAGGGCTTTAGATTGTGTTGGTAAGGACTTCCACAGATCTTTTGCCTCGAGGTTACTCTTTTGGTTCATCAAGCCCATACGTGTGGGTGTCTATGGATAGGTCTTCAAAAATGATAGAATAGAATAGAATAGAATAGAAATACTCTTTATTGTGTCCAATGTAACAAAAGGTACTTAAAATTACTATGACAATATAATAACACATTGACCCACAATGGGCGGCCTTATCGCTCAAAGCGATCTCTTCCAGGCAACCAACTTTTGGACGAATACATTATCTTATGAAGAGTAGGGGTTATGTGGAAAATGTTAGGTATTTTAAAAACTTGTAATAATAGTTTTAATATATATTATTTTCAACACATACTAAAATACATAAACATACATATAATACATACATAGAGTTTAATATTATACTACATATTAAATATATAAATACCATAATTATTACATAATATAATACTTAAATTAATAAGTATAAATACATACATTAATAAACATATATAAAATAATACATAATATAAATACGGTGGTAGGATTGACATGACAAACTAAGCTTGTAGTAAATAGTGATCATTAAGTTTACTTTTGAAACTTTGTAGAGTTTTGGCACATCTGACAGGAACAGGAAGAGCATTCCACAAATGAACGGCATAGTGGGTAAACGATTTTTCAATAAATTTAGAAGAGTAGGTCGGGATCGTATACATTAAAAGATTGTTATTCGAAGAGCGAAGATAAAGCGAATGAGTATCACAAACAAATTTGAACCGTTCCTTAAGATAGGGAGGAGTAGATGGATTAAAGAGAATATTATATAGAAGAGAAAGAGTGTGAGCATTCCGGCGAAGTCTGATCGGTAACCATTTTAGCTTACGGCGGTACTCGGAAACGTGATCATATTTGCGTAATCCAAATATGAACCGGATACAGAAATTTTGTAGGCGTTCAAGTCTATTAAGCTGTTCTTGGGTCAAGTCCAGATAGCTAGCGTCAGCATAGTCTAGTATGGGGAGAAGAAGAGATTGTGCAAGAGCAGTTTTAGTGGCAATCGGCAGGAAATTGCGAAGTCGTCGCAAAGAACCCGCAGAAGCGTAGACTTTTCGACTGACTTCAGCTATTTGAGTATCCCATGTTAGATGGCTATCAATATGGATTCCTAGATTTTTTACCGATTTACTGATAGGGATTATAGTACCGTCGAAAATAACTTGTGGCAAGCGGAACCAATCGAGCTTTGATATCATTCTAGAACTACCAATAACAATTGTCTGGGACTTAAGAGGGTTAACACTGAGCCCATAGGACTTACTCCAATCCAGAATGAGCTGCAGATCATTATTGGTAGTAGCTATAGCAGTTTCCATTTCATCGACTGGAGCCTGGGTGTAAATTTACAGGTCGTCTGCATAAAGGTGGTAGGAAGAAGATAATTGTTGGGAGATAGAATTTATAAAGATGGCAAAAAGTAAGGGAGAAAGAACGCCGCCCTGCGGAACTCCGGCAGTGGTATTGCACCATGATGAAAACTTTTCATCAATGCGCACGCGCTGCCGACGTCCAAACAGGTAACTGCGAAACCACTCTATAGCTGAAGACGAGATGTTAAGAGAACGAAGGAGAAGGAGAAGGATATCAAAATCCACATTATTGAAAGCATTACTAAAATCGAGTAGTGATAGCACAGTAAGTTGTCCAGTGGCCATACCAATGCGCACGTCATCAGTAATTTTGACTAATGTTGTAACAGTGCTATGTCCACGTCTGAAGCCTGACTGAAAAGGATTTAAGAGGGAGTTTTGGATAAGAAAAGAATTGAGTTGTTGGTGGACAAGTCGTTCAAGTACTTTAGAAAGAAAAGGAAGAATAGAAATAGGTCGGAAATCAGTTAAAGAGGAAGGATTACATTTCTTAGGAAGAGGAGTAATTTGGGCTTCTTTCCACATAGATGGGAAAGCAGCCTTAGTTAAAGAATAATTAAGTAAGTAGCAGATAATGGGTAAAAGTTCGTCAAGTATCAGAATAATCATCTTGCGACTGATGCTATCACTACCCACAGCATTAGAGGAAATTGATTGGATATATTTCTTAACATCACTCTCAGAAACTTCTTTGAAGATAAAAGAGGAATGGTCGGAAGTTGGAACAGAAGATAGTGAAGAGATAGTTGAAGCCTTTACCGGTCCATCGAAATTAGTGGAAGTAGAAAAATGTTTATTAAGAAGGTCTACATTCAGATCGTTAGGCAAGTTATTTTGCCGAGGCTTTCCAACTCCCAAAGATCTAAGAAATTTCCACACTTTGGCGGGGTCCTCATTTTGGACGGA
Organism: Hemithea aestivaria; assembly: GCA_947507615.1. Lineage (NCBI taxonomy): Eukaryota > Metazoa > Arthropoda > Insecta > Lepidoptera > Geometridae > Hemithea > Hemithea aestivaria. The sequence continues at coordinate 9,643,041 of OX382328.1, forward strand.
GTCGTGAATGTGCCGGCGTTGCGCATCCCTACACACCTTGTTACACTTGTTCCGACGCTCAGAATACTTGGTTTTATTTTCGACGGTAGGTTTTAATCGGTATTTCGTCTTGGCAGTAATTTTTTTATGCATCAGGCTTCGGATTTCATTACTAAGCCACGGTGCAGGCAAGTGCTTAATTTTAACTGGTCTAATAGGGGCATGTTTATCATATAGGTCAATTAAAGTGGCATTAAAAAACTCAATTTGTTCATCGATAGATTGACTGTCGATAATCCCAGACCAGTTCAACTCTCGCGCATCTTTACGCAATAATTCCAGGTCGATACCACCAAAACTACGTTGCAGAAGGACTGTGGGCTTGGATTTAGGCGGGCGGATTTTGTACGCAACATATATGAGATCATGGTAGGAGAAAGCATCCGCCGCACATTGGCCATGGTCTCTGACAAAACTAGGAGACGAAACTAGAATTAGATCTAAGAGGGAAGGAGTAGAATTAGGAAAATTATGTGTAGCATTGAGATATTGAGGTTTCTAATATCACTTTTTTCTAAACGGAATGGTTTGCGCGAGAGACGCTTCCAAAGTGGAAAAATGTGTGTGTCCCCCCTGTAACTTCTAAAATAAAGGAATGATAAATGTAAAAATAATATATGATGTACATTACCATGCAAACTTCCAGCGAAAATTGGTTTGAACGCGATCTAATAATAAGTTTTTTTTTACGTTAAAAATTGTAAACCGCTTTTACCTTTCATTCAAACAACTCATGAGTTACAACGAGCTACAAGAACTTTTATATTATCTCCTGCCGCTATGGAACCCTTCACGGGCGAGTCCGACTCGCACTTGGCCGCTTTTTTATTTTATACAAAGAAGTAAAAAGACGGGCAAGACGCTCTCCTGATAGCAAGAGATTTAAGGCAGTTGTCCGGTAACGATGAGCGAGTAACGAGTAGAGCTAGAATGTAGAAACGAATTGGCGAGCGGCGAAGAGTGAATGTTTAGTTTATTGTACATATAACGAAATCTAAATAAACAGCATTCTTTCAAAAGTATAGCACACTGTCTCGCTATACGTTATCAATATTCCTTCCAGCTAGGCTGTTTGTAAGAGATTGTTCTATGCGATAAGATCGCCGATCATTTACCTTTAGCTTTTGTGTGTATGGTCTACTTATAAGTATTTCTTGTAACCTGGTATGCAATAAAGAGTTTTTGTAATGTATAACCAAGCCATAGTAACAAAAACACTTATTAAAAGAGTATTAAAAACAATCGACGTATGACGGTTTGTTTTCGATGTAAAAGATAGTAGCACTTATTTAAAGAGTTTTAAATACAGATGAAGTTTGCAATTTAAACGGTTTATTTTCGATGTAAAAGATAGTCGAGTGCTCGTGTTTCGTGTCGCCGTGTAATGAAAGGGCCGGAGCGCGGTGGTACCGACTGCTGACTGTCGATTACAGACCACAACAGAGCCTCTATTCTCGTACCTACTTCAAATTAACGTTGAAATCGGATCAACTTTTTATGGAATAAAAATTGAATAAAACGTACTTATATCCATCAGAATTTTAACCGAGTGCATTTATTCTAATATGCTTAAAGAATAGAGTACTTTTGCAAGTAAATTTTTACCAGTAAAGTTTGTACAATTCTACCTGTGTTTATAATAATTTTGTAAAATAAATATACTTAGTAGCAGTATGTATAAATTTGATCAATTATGTCAAGAATGGTGGGATAGTTTTGGTTAATCAACAGACTGTTATCGTCATTGTCGACCTATTATATTCTATCACAAATTACGAGATAGTGTAGCGATAGAATAGTTTCTTTCTTTCTTTCTTAGAATAGTATAATAATTATTATTAAAATAAATAGCAACGGAATCGGTAACTTTCCATACATTACGTAAGCTACTGTGAAAAGGTTTTTAGACCTTCGCCTGTGGTGAGTACAAAAATGACGGTATCAATTAAAAGCAGAGTGCGCAGCGGCGGTGGCCGGCTGTCATCCATCAAGGGGGCGGCGCCCGAGCCTCGCACAGTGTGGCGCGCTTGACGCGGACAAATGAAGTGCGATTTGATCCCACACCGCCGGCCACCGCTGATCCCGCATTCATTCACTACTTATGCAGTCACCGAGAAAAACAAAGACTCGCGCCTCATTAGTGCGACTAAAAGACTTATGTTTTATTCAGTCGGAAAACGGCTAACCCGACTAATTTAACTTTCAAAACGACCGAGTGTTTGATTCACTTTTTTTATTATACCCAGTTTCTAAGCAATTAGCAACAAGTTCGATGTATTTAATGGCTCTGTTACAGCTCAAATTGCTCGTGTTGTATAATTTAATAACTTCGCAACAAAATTGCCGATTGTTAATACTTGTGTATCGCACTCGGTTATTTAAGTGAATTCCCCGCCCCGTTAATCACTCTTTCGTTTTATTTCCAATATCACGGAAACAAAAGCCCCATAATAATAAATGGTAGCGAAATAGGCAGCGCGCGGTAATAGGCCCTAGGATTCCGTCGCGTCGTTCGCTTTAGTTAGTTTCGATTGTGCGGCTTTAGAGCCCACTGAGCTTCGAGTCGTTCACTGCGGGCTCGTGTGGATTGTGGGATATCGGAAAATGTCTTTAGACTTGATGTCTTCCTCGAATGTTGTGAGAATGACTGCGAACGATAACCGCTCGCCGAATACAAATGTTTCTATTGTGTGTCGCGGAAAACGTACAGAATAGAACAATGGCTCGTTGAAAGTTCGCAGACCACCCGTAATGTTAAATGTGCAAAAAAGTGCTCGCTGCTGTATATCAAAGTTAACTCGACCGAACACGAGTATTCGCGAAAAATAGCAACAGAAACACCGCATTCATTATCATCTCGTCTTAATATGATGGGAGTTGGCAGACTTCCCGGACTACTACAGCGGATAATTTAGTTTTCGACTACGTGCCTTGAATTATTAGTGGTTAATCCTAGAGGACTACTAATTCCAATCGATTCTGAAGGTAAGAAAACCATCAATATCTGTCGTAGATTATTCAGATGGGTTGTTCTAGTTACGTAAATTAGCTAGACTTTGAATGTCATGTAAAACCATCTGTCTGTGTGTAAAACCGACTTGTGGTAGGTAACTTTTTGTAGAGTTTTTACTTAAATTATTGATTCCCATTCAGTTGATTGAATTTCAAATGAACAACCTTGAACGAAATGGCAATTGTGACATTGGTAATAACTAAATTACTCGTAATTTCTTAAACTTATGATCGATTTGTCTAGACGTTATATCGAGCATTTTTATAAGACAATAGAATTGTTTTATTGAGAGCAAGTGCTTGAAGGTCAGGTGAAATGGATCGGCATAAGAATATTGAATAGAAGATACTGGTATTAGGTCTATATTTTGAGAGAACTTTGAATATTGTGCACCAGAGTGGGCTTTGGGTAACGAATAGGTTTAAGGCAGAAACACCCTACTGTCTAGTGTTGGGTCACAACGTCTTACTGTAATAATGTCTACCTTACTAAATGAAACCGAAATAATTCTGCCACTTCACGGAACAACTCAACGGTAGTGTGTCTCTGCCTTTATCAGTGCATGTTGTGCGGTACCTACATATGTACACTCACGTGAGACATCTATTAAACTAATAGATTAGGAAATAAATTCCCGCCGGCTTAATGGCTCTGTCCTAATTTATTTAACGTCAAGAGGATCGGGTGACGCTAATTTAATTGTGAGTGAATTAAGTTCACCTTCGAGAATATTGTGAGGTCCTTCCCTCGCGAGCATTTCAGCAATAAATACATCAGTTGACGCGCGTCACCAGCGCAAACATTTCCATGCGGGTAATATATTATACACGAGAGTGAAATACTTACATTACAACCATATTTATGAGGGTATGGATGAATTATGTAGCGAGAATGACAGCTACGCGCCTCCCGGATCATCGCTTTGCCCAATTAAAATTGCATATTTGATTAAATCGCCTGTTTTGCTCTCGGCGGTAATAGAAAACCGAATCGCATATATTTCATACCTATAACATTCCCTAAATTATAATTTCGCATGCATCGTTTCAATTATCTACCACACTATTTAATAATTGATATTAATAATATAATTTTCCTACTAATATTGTAAATGCGGAAGTATGGATGTTTAAGTTCGTTACTTCTTCACGCTATTCGGTTGAACCGATTGAGCTTGAAATTAGTACCTACCATACCTTACATGCCTTAGCCATACATAGCTTCAAGGGTGGATCCAGGATTTGGTTCTGGGGGGGGGGGGGGGGGGGGGGGCAAGGTGCAGAAAGGCAAAAATATATTATAATTTTTACTACGAAAAGTGTGTGTTTAGCTTGGTCTGAACAGTCAGGAAGATCAAATATCCTTAATAATAAGTGCGCGAGCAGCTTGCTGCGAGCGCCGAGAAAAAAATTATAATCTTGAGCATGAAATATGTGCAAAATTCGTAATTCTACATTGCTTCTGGGGGGGCCTTGGCCCCCTGCCCCCCCCCCCCCCCTAAATCCGCCTATGCATAGCTTATACACTTTAACAACACATAGGCTACTTTTCAGTAAGTGAAACCGCTGGTCGCAACTAGTACATTATAAACAAGAATTCGAAAAACAAAAATGGAATTTCTTCAGCATTAAAAGTAGTTGACACAATGAGCAATTACTGAATAAGTGGAAGTGTTTAATAATTCCAATGTTTTGTGGAGGCGTTGATATAGCCGGGCGATAATGTAGGGAAATAATAGATCACAATCGCATATTAAGGAAAGGTGAAGGTATACGTCTCAGTAGTCAGTCATTAGAGTGGAGGGTTGTACCCTTTTCAAAGCTGTGGGCGCGACTGTCGGCGAACACCTGAATAATTTAGCGGGCACGCTCCCGCGCGCTTTACATATGACGTTTATCACTACTCTTACTTGAGTTTCAACCAATTATTGGCATACGGTCAACTCGCTTCCAAATCCGGACGCATTTCATGTTAGTGGCCTTTCCCCGAGGGACGAGGAAAGCCGGGAATCGGAATCTCATTGCTCCCTATTTATTTGGATATTCGTATTGGTCCCTGTCAGATATTGGTGTATTTTCGTTTCCTCGAATACGTGAGCCGATGTTTCTTTGTCGCCGTTTTATTATTTTCTGTCATTCGTCATCATGAAATAGGGAAAGTTTTATTGAAAGAAAAATAATGTGAATAAATCTTCAGAATCTGTTTTGAGGTAAACAATTCCAGGACTGCGTCAGATTTAAATAAATCAAGCTGCTTTTCATATTTTCGGCTTTTAAATTAGCATCGTTAACTTGGCAAAGCTTTTGTTAGAATTAATGCGTAGGTACCTTATACTTATTCATCATTCTGATTTTCATAAAAGTTGGTCGGCACTTAATTTATACAAATAGTTAGATCTTTTATTTGTTCATCGCATTGTTGTTTCTTTTCTTTATAAATTTGATAAAAACGTGTGAGATACAACAAGGAACACAAAAGTTGCTTGGTCGTGATGTCACTGGCCGAACATAAGTTGAAGAACATATTGTACATACGACATTTTAGCAATAAAATTATTTGATTTGATTTGATTTGAACTCTGGTACATTTTGTCCCAGTTACTGACGTCACGCGTCCCCATCCAAAAATAAACGTTATACTCAGCCATTATTATTACTTTATTAACAAACCAAAAAATACCCGTCTAATTTTAGATAGATAGATACATAATTACAAACAAAAAAATTAACATTGAAACATTTGATTTAAAAAGTGTTAGCAACTTACTAGCAACCACGTAGAAACAATGCGTTAAACAGAGTCAAGAGCAGTCTTAAATGTATATAGACAATGTTATAATAAAGCCACTTACATACGTAATTCCTTATAGCAACAAAGTACTAGATAGTAATTATAAAGAACAATATATAACTAATCATAGTATAGCCATTATGATAGACAGCCAGTCATTATGATAGCCTATCCAATCTTATGAAGTATTCTGTGGCCCGCTGTATTCTAGTCTCGGAGAATGTGACGTCATGTTTTGAAACATTCTCTCGCGTCTCCCATTCGCCGACTAATTTCGCTTGTTTGCACTGTTCCGACATACGAATTACGTTTACAGAACACACCGCGGAAGTTTGCTGATAAATATTGGTTGAGTAGTGAAATGTTTGCCCTCGTAATCCCTTTCATTCTAATCAAGACCTAGTTGTGACGCAATATCCTGTATTATCTACCTATACTTCCGATCACGCATATCTATCTAGAAATCTAAAAATAAACTTAAATTGTTAATTTTATTGATCAGTACGTTAGCAGACTCTGCTCTTGACCACGGTTTATGTAACTGAGCCGAAACTTCGAGATTGGTTTTACAGTAGAATCCGTTTATTATGACTCCGCCTATATTGACCAACCGGTTATTATGACGTAATTACACTACGAAGTTTGGATTTCATATAAAATTCTTTATAAAAAAGTTGGATATAATGACTTCCCTTACAGTGACATGTCGCTTATTATGACCCATTTTTAATAAATTATGTCCGGTTATAATGACCGACATGAATCTTTACACCTTCGGTAATGTTCGTTGATTCCCGACGACGTTCGGCACGTGGCTCGTTTTTATTTTGAATCTCAGTGATTAATTGACGCTTGAAGGTCACGCATTGTTTTTCGTTTGTTACTGTGAAAAAAATGTCATCTCAACAACGTAAAGCATTTACAATTGAGGAGAAAGGTGCAATAATATGCAAATTAGAAAATGGAGAATCTAACTCGTGTCTCGCAAAGGAATTTGGCGTGGGTCATTCGACAATCTCAATGATTTTTAAAAACAAGAACCGCATTAAGCAATCGTTCAATTCAAATGTTTTGAAACCGAAGAGGCTTCGAAAATCACGACAAGAAAATGTTGATCAAGCATTAATTCAGTGGTTTAAAAACATGTATGTGTTATAATGTGCTGATTACGTGCAATTTTGATTTTCATTTAATATGTATGTATGTAATTACTATGTATGTATACATATGTAATTACTATGTTTCTGTATTAAAATACTTAAGTACATACATTTTTACATAAAAAAGGTTTTTCATTTCACAAAATGCTTTGTATGACGTCCGCTTATTATGACGTGTTTGTCAATTCCTTTCGATGTCATTATAAACGGACTCTGTATATTGTTTTTTTGCAAATCTAACCGCTTATTATGACGTGTTTGTCAATTCCTTTCGATGTCATTATAAACGGACTCTGTATATTGTTTTTTTGCAAATCTAAGTAAAATAATTACGCGATAAGTCCCGATTAATAAAATTAACATGAGTTCAAATCGGGAAACTTAAGTTATTTTTAATACATTTTGTTTCGTTTTCATAGAGTGAAGTTACTTTAGAAAAAAATAAATTCGTGCTATTAACACAATTTTTCGAAACACAATTTTAAGTACATCAAGCCAACGTCGTCTACGCGCGATATCAATTCGAATTTCTCCATTTAGATTAGATTATTTTATGAAAAAAATGCTTCACATTTTTGTAATGTAAGTTTAGAAAGGAATAGATCATTACGGCAAGTCTTACTAGAAGTTCCTAGAATTTCCTTATAAATAGTTAGTGTATTTTTTCTATGCAGTATAATTTTGCCTTCGGGGCTTACCAGACCGCGAAGAGGCAACGGACGAAGTAGCGTGAAAGGCTTTTATCTTCAAAGGTGTGCTGCTACAATGGCGGTATTACGCAAACGAGAACTCAAGAATTTACCGTAGCTCCGTCGGGCTAAATAAAAACCCTGTCAGTATCATAGATTATGGTAGAACGTGGCTTTGAGAGCTTGATAAGGGACTTGGACGTTTAATATTAGACGTGATCTTGTATTGATAGTAATTTTGTTAAATATGAATGGCGATGAAATGTTTTTTTGTTATTTACACCGAAGTAAGAAGGCAAGCAAGACGCTCTCCTAATAGTAAGAGAAACGCTGTCTATAATTAGTACAGTGCTACCCAGGATTTTACAAAAGTAAAATTCTGCACTGCGCCAACGCTTCTTACTTGAGAGTCATGTCTTACATGAGCCAATGACTAATCTCCGCTATGCCGACGATACGACTCTCTTAGCCGCAACGGAATCAGAAATGGTCTCACTTTTGGATAGGATGGAGAGAATAAGCGGTACACTTGGACTCCGTATAAATAGAGACAAGACCAAGATCATGATCGTAGACCGCGCGAAAAAGATAGAACTGTCAGGTGCACTAAATTTTGAAATTGTAGACAAGTTCATCTATCTCGGCTCTACAATCACCAACACAGGCTCGTGTGAAGCTGACGTGCGGAGACGTATCGGAATGGCCAAGAACGCCATGTCTCAGCTCCATAAAACGTGGAGGAACAGGAAGATCTCGCTAGCTACAAAGATTAAGCTTGTGCGCACTCTCGTCTTCTCGATATTTCTTTATGGTGCTGAGACGTGGACACTAAAGGCAGCAGATAGATATCGCATTGATGCTTTCGAAATGTGGTGCTGGAGGAAAATGTTGCGAATCAGCTGGACAGCCCGGCGTACCAACGTATCCATACTCAAGCAGCTCAAAGTAACAACTAGGCTTTCTACCATCTGCCTCAAACGGGTGCTTGAATATTTTGGTCATATTGCCAGAAAGTCCAGCAACAACCTGGAGAAGCTAATGGTCACCGGTAAAGTAGAGGGAAAGAGACCACGAGGTCGCAGCCCAACACGATGGTCTGACCAAATCCGCGCCACACTGGACACCTCGGTATACGATGCGATGCAGGTGGCAAGTAATCGGGATCGATGGCGTGACACCATAAGGAAGAAGATAGTGAGAGATGGTCACGACCCTCAGAATTGAGGAATACGACGCAAGGAGGAGGGATAGTTCCATAAAACGCCGCCGCAGCCAATGTGTTAAGGGCACCTTGTAATTCAACCTAAGTAAGAATGAATTAACGTGAATCTATTCGACAATATTAAATGTACTTGCAACTGTTAACAGTGGGCGTTACACGTACTTATTACTCGTTTGTAGGAGTAAGAATCATCGTTGAACCTTAAACTCTGTCTGCACAGTTCCACTCTCGAATATATAATGAGATGGTAAAACACACAGACATTTGTGAGTAAAACGTAACGTGCCACCAGACAAATATTTTGACTACTTGCTGAAGTTGGTGCTACAGAATACGGTAAAAAACGCGAATACCGCGCTCCAAGGACATATCTAACTCTGGGCACTACTTAA